>CM063500.1:123178665-123273472 GCA_032207245.1 Pardosa pseudoannulata | reverse complement strand
TGAAGCTGTCGTTTGTTTTTAGTACGTGGACTTTAGTTTTTGTTTGTGATATTAGAAAATGAAAAAACTAAGAGTTAAACTAGAGATAAAGCATAGAATATAAATTTTCATCTTTTAAATTGTTCTTAATATAAAATTTAGATAACTCTACAGATTTAAAATAATCAAAACAAAATAACTCTTTACAAATAGTTTATTCTTAAATAAGTGTGTATAATACTTTTTTTTATTATGTTAATTCATTAGTTTTAAGGAGCTACAAATAGAATTTTTGTTGCTTTTCGGCTTACCAAACATTTATTATTATTATTATTTTAAGTTGTTTGAAATTTTAACATTTATCTATATACACGTTACTTTTTTAAAATAATATTTTTTCAGTAAAGTACTTATTTTTAAATTTGCTGACACATTATCCACTGAACATTGCATAAAATAATGTAAAATGAAATACTTATATTTAATGTTTTAAAGAATTAAAAAAATGTAGAAACACTGATAAATATGAGATTATTACATAATTTATCATAAAATTTAGTTTAAAAAAAAGGAATATTAAATGATTCTAATGTGCGTATGTAATTTTAAAAAATTAAAACATTTATATTGCATATTTTTTTATTTTTTTTTTTTTGCTTTGTTACTTTGTTTGAATATCTAAATTTCTAAATCATGTACACTTTCCGAAATTTTCTCTTTTACATCCAATATTACGGAAAACTATTTCCTACGCATTACTACTTTACTAAATATCTTAAAATTCATTCTAAACAATCAATTATGATATCAGATTCTTTCAAACATTAACATTTTATAAATTGAACAATAAAACTATAATTTTATCCATTTTCATGTTTCAACAGCCAACAAAAAACAATAAACTGTTTCCGTTTGAAACTAAAGCCAGTATTTCATAATTTGAATATTTTAAGCGTGAAATCGCATTCATTAGATGCTCTCAAAACTATATACACTTTCTTTATGTCATTACAGAATTTTTTGCGAGATATTGAAATCAAAATGTACAATATTCTTGTTAGGCAAGTTACCGTGTAAACGCATACATTCAACAGAAGTGCATGTTTGTAAACAATACGAGTGCTGACTACAACTCAACCGTTGGCCAACGCTTGTCATTTTATCTGAGTTTCGATATGGATTATGTATACAAAAAACTAAATTATTTAAGGGAAGGGAAAGGAAACATTAGAAACTGGCAAAGTATTTGAACATATGATCTTTTTTACACAAACAAAGTTATATTATTAAAAAATTAAACATTTTACACAGTACTATTAAGTATCATAATAAGTATAACTACTTTGATTATGTTAACAGGCACAATAAACTATTACACAAAAAAGAATCTAATAATGTACAAAATATCATTTTAAAGACATTTATAGGTATTTATAATTACAATATAGGTACAGTACTCCACACAAACGAATAGAAAATACATTAGAAATATGAAAAAAAAAACTTAGTAATAATAAAAGAATTCTTAGAGCATAATAATTTTATATAATCTATTACATTACAGTAAAGTTAACGTTTTATTACCATTCTGAAAATGTTTGCTGTAAATTCTCGAAGAACTTGCCAGTCTTGCCTTTTCAAAGCTTTTATCCGAAGCATTCGCAATGTAGGATCTTTAGGAAAGCAATAAAATTCAATATTTTCACTTTTTTAGAAACGCTTAGTAAAGCCATACAACAGCTTGTTACCATTTTCAGATAATTGAAAAAATTAAAACTCAATAACAAACACAATCCATAGGAAATTCAAATGTTTTGCCAACGAGGAAGTTGAACTGCAATTTGTGTTACATCTGACGTAATGTGCTGATTCTCTATAGATGAATCAAGTAAGAAAAATTACGCATGCGCGGAGTCACTTTGCTTGACTATCTACTTCACTCGTGTAAACACGGTGCATGCGCACAAAGTTGGGTACCGATTCACCATGCAGAAGCTCCTGTTTTGATTTAGCACCACATTCTGCTAGTATGTAAGAGATCAACAAATCTGTGTTATGCTATAGAAGGAATCCCTTTTATTCTTTTTTTTTAAATAACCATTATATTTTTTCTGTAGTTTTGAATTTTAAGGGTAGATTTTTTTTACTAGATTACTAAGATTTAAATCTTGTTTTTATTTAGGAATGTTAAGAAGAAATTTACAGAATTTTGGTACTCTATTGCTTTTTTATGTTTCATGGCATTTTAGAAAAGAGAACGATTTTACTTAAGTTGTCCACATTTCTTAGCAGGTAAAAAGTAGATATGTATGCTCATTGATTACACATTGTGACCTTAAGACATATACACCTATGGTAAGTTTGGTTTTGGCTTTGATGAATTATAAACTTAATAAAAGTTGTTTATTTTTTAAAATGAACGGCTTGACTCCAAATGCTGCTAGAATCATATTAATAGTTTTTCACATTTTGTGATGCCTTTTGAATTTTTTCGTACCTACATAAGATCACTAGTATGAAATTGATGAGTTTCTATTCAACATGTTTTTTTTCTAATTCTTTAAAGTATAGTAACCTATCTTGTCCAAAATTATCATTTGCTTCCTAATTAATTGAAGACCTTTATGATGTGAAACTTTTTCTCACAGTTTTTATTGTGTTGAAAATTTGTAGCATTCAAAAATTATCCTACCTTTATGCCATGCCATGTGTTGAATACACTTCTTAAGATTACTCCCTTCCATAATAGTACTCTTCGACTTGTAACATTGTATATATGTTATCTTGCTGGCTACTTAAACCTGTTTTTCCTGGAAATGATTTAAAACAAAGTGTTCTTGTCATACTATGTTTACTTACTACCTGAAGTGATTAAATTATCTAGTTCCTATTTTATAAATATTTAGTCAGAATAAAAAAAATTTGTTACACATTGTTTTTATTTAGCTATTATTGTATTTAAATATGTTTGATATAGTTGACATATTTATTAAATGTTAAGCAGGAAAATAAAAAATATCTTGTTACAATTGGAGAACATACAGTATTTTTTTACTATCAAAGGGTATATATTGTACATGGATTGCAACATGTCAAACTATCAGAATTTTTATTCCTCATTTTAAAATCAGTAAGACTTAGGAACTGATTCGATAGACACACTGAAATGCCAAAAGTCGCCAAAGGCAACCAGAAAACACAGAAATCGCCCGAAAAAAACTGCCAAGTTTGGCAACAAAAACCACAGTGTGCATATTGAATCTGTACCAAGACACATATAAAGCAATATTTAACTAACAAGTGACAATCTCTGTATACTTTGATTCCTTAATTCAAGGCATGTTCACTTATCTTAGTAAAACTGACTTTTGTAAGCTTATCTGCTGACTGCAAATCACTTCTAACTTTTATTATCGTCAAGATTACTTCTAAATCAAGAATTTTTTTCTTTTTATTTATAATATTCTGTTTGTCTTCTGCTAGTAAAATAAAATAAAGGATTCATAGATGTTAGAGAAGAAACACAGGTCTATTATTGTAATAATATTTATGTAGAACAGCAAAAATTATTTGTGAAAATGACCATGGCTAATGTTTTGCATCACTATTTCTAAATATGTTTTACTTATGGTGTGAAGTTAAGTTTTAGTAATGTCCCATATGTGAACCTTAATCTTTCTTTCCCGAAATACTGAAACTTTTACAAACCTGGTACAGTACTATATATATTTTTTATTTCTTATTTTGCAGGTATTATTTTTATTCAGCAGTTATCTGCAGTCGATGATCTGTGAACTCCATGTTGCATTTACTATACAGAAAGTACCTTAACCGTAGAAGAAGAAATTTTAATAACTGCAGAAAATGGTGAAATTGGAAAATTTCTGAATAAGTAGTTTTCATATGGACTAATTTTTACACATCATAATATGCCATTGCATTTTGTAATCCATTGAGCTGGAAAATTTCCTTCAATTAACTTCATTTACCAAACACAGAGATTTTTAATAATAGCTACCAGAAATAAAGATTATAGAAATGAGAGAATCAGATATAATCTGTTGTACCATTTAGAAACCATGTCCAAATGCAGTATTAAAAAGAGAACTTTTACTGAGAAGTGAAGATATCTGAAAAGACAGTAAAATTCCAGTTTTTAAAATGGATAAAAGCACAGTTAATCATCTAAGTACTGTAAACTCTAAGCAAATATCCTTCCCTTGCAGTGTATGTGGGAAAACATTTTCCCGTAAATCTACCTTGAAGGTTCATCTTGTTTCTCACTCCGCAGTGAAACCTTTTCCTTGCAGTGTATGTACAAAATCATTTTCTACAGAAAACAAGTTAGATATTCATCTTGCTTCTCATACTGGTGAGAAACCATTTTCTTGCAGCTTATGTGAGAGGTCCTTTTGTTATAATTATAACTTAAAGATTCATCTTCGTACCCATACTGGGGAATATCCATTTGTTTGTAGTATATGTGAGAAATCATTTTCTCATAATAGCAAATTACTCGTTCATTTACGTTCCCATACTGGAGAAAAACCATTTTCTTGTAGTACATGTAATAAAACTTTTTCTCGTAGTTGTAGCTTAAAAAGACATCTCCTTTGCCACACGGGCGAGAAACCATTTTCTTGTAGTGTTTGTAAGAAATTGTTTTCTACTTCTAATGACTTGAATGTACATATGCGTACCCATACAGGTGAAAAACCATTTTCTTGCAGTGTATGTGAGAAATCATTTTCTGATAGTTCTAACTTGAAAAGACATCTTCGTTACCATACTGGTGAGAAGCCATTTTCTTGTAGTGTATGCAAGAAAGAATTTTCTGATAGGTGTAACTTGAATAAACACTTTCGTTCTCATACTAGGTAAAATACATTTTTGTAAAGTATCCATTTCATATTTAACCTCAGAAAATCAAAACTGTTTGCTTGCAATGTATTTACAACATTCTCACACATATATTGCTTAGATATTTATTTGTTGTTGTGCATGGTTTGAATTACCATTTCCTGCAGTGTTTGTATGAAATTATTTAATAAAAAAAGCAACCTAGATCTTCATTTTTGTATTTGTGGGAGAAATTTGCATTTACTTTCAGTGTATATAAAAAAAGCATTTTGCTATACTTAATTTTGAATACTTATCTTTCTATATAATGTGAAAAGACTTCATATTTTCAATGTATGTAAAAAAGTTTTTCCTGAAAAATGTTGGTGTGATTTTCATCCTTACTATGACTTAAAATAATTTACTGCTTGCAGAATTTTAGAAATTTACAGCTTTTAGTTCATCTCTTTTAACATATTGTAGTAAAATCTTCATGCAGTATGTTATTCTAAAATTGTTTTTCAATAGTATTTTTTTTTTTTTAATCTTGCAGAATAGTAAGTTGTTTTTAACTCTTTAACTAAGAAACTTTTAGAATAAAGAGTAATGAGCAGAAATATTCACAATTTCTAAAACTATAGAATACTTTAATGGAACTGTGATAAATTTTTGTTGAGTATTCATTATATTTAGTTTGTATAAATTTCAGAAAAAAAGGTAAGGAAAATAAGAGGTAGCGAACATTTTGCACTGTTCTATCAAAAAGAATATTCCGCTCCCTAGATGCTTGTGGTGAAACTAGCATATAACATTTTTAATGTTGCCATATATTGAATCCAATACACAAATTAAAACAATAGTTATATATAATAAGATCTGTATTTTAAGACTTAAATTTCACCTTCCAATTGCATAAAATTTGATCCAGGTTATTTCAGTAATTCAATATTAGTAAATTTAGAAGCTGAATGAAAGGGAAGCAAGAGAAAATCATATATATTCAATTTGGACAACGTAGGGAGGGAAATAGGGCAAATAAAAAACAGTATACAAAATTTATGACAGTATTCTTTGCTCATACCATATTATTTTTATAAATCTCTTTTGTTATTAGAAAGTATGTGTTGGATATTTGTTATATGTAAATCCAAATTTACATTAAATATCCTCATTTATGAAGGCTTTGGTTTATAAGCAAGACTTATAAACTGAATGTTTGGGCTTATTTAGGACTTATCCCCAGACCTCCAGATCTGTAATTGATATATCTTTAACGATGGATTTAAATTATATTCCTTGTGTTTGACAATTGTCAATTTTAAGTTCTATTTCACCTTAATCAGTAATGATGTCCTCAAAATTTAATATTTTAGTATTCTTTAATTATTTTAAAGGGGTGGAGGCTGCTTTTAATTTAGTAGTTGATTTCCCTTTTCCCTTACGATATATTCACACAAAATATTGTTATCAGAAAAATAAAGGTATGAAAAAAAATTTCTTAGTTTTTCTACCTTATTAAATTTGAAAGTTCAGTACTTTACAAGTGCAGAATATATTTTATAAGAAACTCATTATTAAATGGAAAATAATCTTCATTTATACACACTGAATAAAAAAAACAATGCAATATTAAAAATGTTCTGTAATAAATAAAGATGCAATTGTAACTCATAATTAAATTGAAATACAGTTTTAAAACTTTCTTTGTCACATGTTTTACATGTTATATACTTTGAATAATAATAATGTACCATTTAAAATATTGATTTAGATACTTTACTGATTAACTGTTTTAGTTTATATCTGCATCTGCAAAGCGATAAGCATTCTTAAATATTCTATTAACACTTCAACGTAACTTTAGCATTACTGCTAAAATATAAAAGTTAAAGCAGCCTATAAAGGATAAAAAATGAAGTATAAATAATTTCAATTTACATTTATACATAGTATATTATTTTTACTTAATAGGATATAAATAAAGATTATTGAGTTTTAATGTAATTATCATTTACGATCGGTTTGTATTTTATTGGCCATATATACATATTAGATTCATATACTATAAACAAACACATCTCCTTGAGTAACATATCGGCAAATAATTTTGTAGATACATAATTTGTCCAGAATATTGATACAGATCACGATATAACAACCATATCCTTACTAGGGTTGCCATAGCTTAAAACAGTTGGCCTAGTCTTTCTCGTTATTGTAGAAGATTCATTGTACTCATATACTAAATTATTCAGAAGATATAAACTATTAGCAGCAAATGTCACAATTGAGATCTTTAAGGAATACATGAAAAAAAATTTTTTTTTTAATCCACGGCTCCTGGCAAAAATCATAGTGAGTATAGTAAAGGAAAAATCCATTTGTCAAAATACAAAATATTATCAACTGTTAAAATGGAAATTGTGGTGTTTAAGAAATATGTAAGGTTGTTTTATGAAAAATTATGACAGTATAGGAAAGGAAAAATTATATTCATTGGTCCAAGCATTCATGATCATATATCAAAGATATTTAGTAAATGCAAACTATTATTAACATAAAAAAAATCACAAAAAAAATTAGATTTTTTAAGAAATATTCAAGAAAATATTAAACTATTAATTTAAATATCAAATACACGTACATATTGTTATTAGTTTTAAAGCTATTAGTTTTATCACATTCTCTGTGACACTTATATAAATCCAATCGGGATTTTGTTATTGCACTATCCAGAAGATCTATACTATTTCCACCAAAACTTCTAAGTATATTAGATTGAATTTTATGTTAAAAAAAGTGTCATGATGTTTCCTCTTGTTCAAGAATTACACAAGATAAAATCATACACTTACACTGTTTCATTAAAATGAAGCCAAAACTCTTGTAGACCTCTCAATATTAGTTCTTTGGTTGAGAGCATTACGGTCTACTATGTTGCAACACGAGAGCTAATGAAATCAGGACCTATTGCTGAAAGCCAATTCCAAACAGCCATGCCACAGTGGGATTCGAACCCATAAACTCACTGATGGTCAGCACCCTAACCATTCGGCATTTCAGTTTTTGTAAACCTGATATTTTTAATGCTTTATTCTTTGATTAGCCCAGGCCTTTTAGGGACTGTTGCACCAAGGAGTTTTTTTTATTAGTATGTTAAAATTAGGAACATGATTCTTTTACAGCATTTTAATGTTATAAAAACAGAAACAAAAATATAATCAAGATAAGCAAACAAAATTGATTTAAAAATGAATCCTATATAGATTATAATGAGTGAATGTGTCATATTTTTGATGATTTAAAAATATGATTTTTAACTAAATTTTTTTTAAATGTTGCATTTGGTTTTAATATTTTAGTTATCAAATAGCTATGTGAATTTGTAAAATACCAAAAACCTGAATTCAACAGATCTTATGAGCCACTCTGCAAAAACAGCCATTTAGTTTTATTTAATGTAAACTATACATTATATATGCCTTTACAAGGTAGCCTATGTCTGACTGATTAATTACAGAAGTACCGGAAATTAAAATGCAAATTTTATTCATTGAAGCTGACACATTCTAGCATTTATTTATAAAATAAAATTAAAAATTAGTTTTTTGATATAGTAAAATTACCAACTTAGTTCAAAAACAAATTTTTTTTACATACTTTATTATAAAATACGCTGTAGAAAATAATTGTTTTGGGGAAAGTAATGACATCATTGAACTTTAATTTCATTTTATTCTACCACATAAATTGAAAATTAAAGTTAACTATGCACTTTTCAGCCCCCCTCAACATACATGAAAAATTTAGTATAAAACATGAAAAAACATATTAAAGGACTGTGTATTAATTCAGATTAGATACATTTACTCTCTGGTTTGAAATATACGAAATTTGAACGTCTGCACGGAATAAAATATAGACCGGGGAGAGAACTTAAACACATGAAATAATATATAAACGTAGTGATAGTATTTACGTAACGTATACCATTCTAAAAAGTAAATATTTAATTAAATATAAAAAAATAAAACATTCACCTTACTATTTTTATCATGCAATTCCATTTAACAGATCTATACTCATTCGAATATGGCGCTTCTGATATTATGAATCCCTCCAACAAATTCCCTATTCGATCTTATATCAGCGCCATCTGGTGGTTTCGTTTTTTTAACATAGGCTTATTCCTCTCCCTAGACGCTTGTTTAAATAACCTAGGAAAAGTAGTATAAATAATTTCATATGGCAACACCGGATTACTATCTTGTTTGACTTCTGTTGTTTATATTCTGCACTCAGTTTTTGTTGCTCGCACATTGTAGCGGTTTCACTTCATGTGAAATCAAATCAAATCAAAGTATAGCTTATAAGTACCTTTTTAAGGTAACCGAGGACTCTTAATTAGTTTATTACATTCATGACTTGCTATTACTCTTTTTCATAGTTTTAAGTTTTGAAAAGTAGACAGAGTTTTTTGGTATTAACGTAAATGATATAACGTTTTATCAACTTTTAAACGCTGTCTGAACATTAGTAATTTTCTTCTTAACACTGAAATGTAATATAACTTTTCATGTAAAATCCACAAATACGCTTTCTCATCCAAAATAGGAACTGAAAATACTCAGTAGTTATTTTTCTAAAATGTAGAATGTCATCCTCGTGAGTTATAAGGCAAACAGTTTTATGTGAAAATGCAGTTATAGGTTGTCCCTTGTTTCATTGACGATATTTTTTTGGCGCCAGTAAGGCCATTTCAGATGGTGGCGATAAACATCTATAAGAGCGATAAAAAGCACAGTATAGATTAAATTTATACAAAGGTTGTACCACATTTTAAAATTTGCAAAGGCATGGAGAACAATTTTTAAAATTTTCTGAATCATACGGAAATTTACGAGTATATATGGGTACATATTTTATAAAAGTGGTGGAAATGAAACAAAAAATATAAACGGTACCACTGACGAATAGGATGTCCCTTGACAAATTTGGTAAAATTATTGGCGATGTTTATTAAAACACAAAGGTATTTCATCCGAACAACATTGTAACTTTTGCTATTTGGGCAACTTAAATTGATGTAGATTGCACCATTGTAATAGAATTATATCCATTTTCTTAATTAATCAAAGCCACTGAGAAAGCTGGCATTTACATTTATTGGCAATTAATCCCTTAACAGTTTACAAAGCCAACAGCTCCAAATTATTAAAACTAAATTATTAAAAATGCATTACATGCATTCTTTGCTCCTCAAGTAACTCGCTATTGACATTAAATAAGAGACTAAGGAGTATTCGATTTTTTGTTCAAAATTAACAATTTGTTTAGTGGAACCAGCCATCAAGTTAGCATCTTTCTTAAGAACTTTTGCACAATTATCCCAAGCAATGTTAATTTTTTTTTAATTATGGGAAGTGCAGACCAAAAGTATCTCATCTTTTTCAGACTTTTATTTGTGGCATAAAAATCTTCGCTATTTCTGCATTCCAGTTTAATGAAACATGAAATATCTGAGTATGTGGTCTCATATTTTGAAGGCTTTCAACAATGTTTTTCCATACATCAGCAAATAAATTGTGTCAAATATTTGTGATAGCTCTTTTCTTTATATTTTTCTGATATTCATAGAATTCTCTGTTTTGTTGTGTGGATCAAATGAGAATTATTTCTGTCATCGCTTAATGTGAAGCTTTCAAAATATATAAAGTTTAAACCTAGATGCTGGCCCCATGATATGTGATTTTAAATTCTGAACAATTATTTTGTCAATGTAATAAGTATTACTTTTGTGCAAAGGAATACATAAGTATCCTTTTTGTCTTTCATACTTCTTGGTTATTGCTATTAAATTATTTATATGCACATTCTGCATATGTGTAAAAAAGCAGGAGAATATGTATCTATTGCCTCTATATTATTATCAAATGGTTATGTTAAGTTCATATTGTCTGAAGAAATATTGTGTAACTCTGAAAATTTATGCCAATACTGGGAGAAAATTCTACCAGTTCCAAGTATTCACTCTGTCCACTGTGTAAAAGCCATTTCATCAAATAAAATTATTATTTCAGTCAATTCTGCAACACAAATGCAAAAAGCAGTTACTTTATTTAATGAAGATCTGTCTGATAGTAATGACTCAGATTCAGATATATCCAATGCTATAGAATCTGATGATTATAACTAGGTAGTTGTTAACTACGAATCTGCAGATTATCCAGGATACATCCCACAAATAATAGAAAAAGAAATTGAAGTTTTGGGGATGCATAGTGCAGAAGGTCATTTTAAATGCCTAAAGCTGAGGACAAAATTTTTTACATAAAGAACATTTTAAAGAAAATTTCTCCACTTGTTCCAACTTGAAATAGGGGCAGGGTTGGAAAAAACCCGGGTTTTTTCAGAAAAAAACCAACCCAGTGGGTTTTTGAGGTTTTTTCGGGTTTTTGGGCTTTATCAGGGTTTTTATATACTTTAAAGGGTTTTAAAGGCGTTTTTGGGGATTTGAAAACTATTCAGTTTTTTGTTTTGGAAGAGGACAGGATATATAAATAATTGTATGATTAAAATAAATTTAAAATGTTAATCACTTTTTAAAATTGAAAAATTTAAAAATCTATTTTAAATTATTGTGAAGAAATTTTTGTCTAAATTAAAGGAAATTATGAAATCTTAAATTTTTTTCATATTATAAAATTTTTCTAATATCAAAAAACTAGTTTTGAATGGCGATTATTTTATACTAAAAGTTGGCTTTGAAATAGTTGTGTTTGAAGTTTTTTTCTTTTCAATAAAATGTATTAAATTATTGCTCTATATTTATTAGCAGTATTGTGTTATTAAAGCATTCAGAAGATATTTTTTAGTTATTTGTAAGTTATATATGATAAGTAGCAGAATTAATTATATATATTATCCCTATGTTTATTTATTTGCAGTTGTTATACATATTTTTTCCCAATTTTTCTTGTCCATTTTTCGATTAATTATATCACGTGTAATACTTCAATATTCTTATTTTTTTCATCATACATTCTTATTAACTTTGTTTAATTTAGATTTTATTGTATTTTTCCCTGAAAAGTTTTTAAGTTTTTGTTTTTTTCTAGCAGTTTAGACCCCCTCAAATTATGACAAAGTACTATCTCAATGTCACTGGACTTTGACTCATACTATAAGAGGAGTTTTCTTGTTATTTCTAAATAACTGTTATATTTTTTCAAAAGTCTTGAATTTTGTGGATAGATTTTTATAAATAAGGCATTTTTTTCTCTTCAAATGCTAAAAAAAAATTACAAACTCATTGTACATTATTGTCTCTCTAGTTCTCGCAGCATTTTGAAAAAAAGAGAAAAGATTATTTTTAAGTCGTCAACAGTTCCTAGCTGCTGAAAAGTAGTTATATATGTTCATTGATTACACATTATGACCTTAAGACATGTACAGTTTTGGTAAGTTAATGATGATTTTGGCTCTGATGTATTGTCATTGATGAAATTTGTAGATTTTTAAGAAGAGTGATATGTAGTCTAAATGGTGCTAGATTTAAATTAAGTTTTAGTAATAATTTTTAGGTTTTAGGCATTTAATAATGGTTATTGAATACATTCTTACCCATGTAAGATCACTAGGGGGGGAATAAAGGAGAGTATCTCTGTGGCATGTTCTTTCTTACGTTCCTGCTGCCCCTGTTTCGTGATGTAAACTTTTTAAAGTATAGTATTATACAGTGGAACTGTGGTATAACGACCCTCTCTGGGACCAACATCATATCGTTGTCGTAACGAAAAATAATAAAAAAAATTGAGCAAAGAAGTGATGCAACAGTGCATACCTAGAGAACACTTCTATTTATTTGTATTTCTGTTACTGAATTTTTGAAAAAAAGTCTTTGATTGACGCCTGTTTCAAGTTCATTTGGGAATTTTTCATTATCACAAATTCCATATCAATTAGATTTTGAAGGAAATCTTTAGAATTAAACTGTCCTTCAAAATATTGATGCAAGGCATTGATGGCTTTTTTTTTCATTCACTTTTTCAAAAGCTTGGAAGATTTCTTCTCCGTTGTCGGAATCATAGATTTCTTCATTTCCCGTAATACGGGCAATTAAACTGTCTTCATTCAGATTATCTCCTCATCACTGTAAAGTTTTGTCTACTGCAACAAACTCATCAAAAGATAATTGAAGATTTAATTCTCCCCTTTTCGTCAAGCCCCCTTCCTTCCTTTAGCCAAACACAAAGAGAGAAGTAAAGGTTTCTTAAAGTTGCACCACAGTACAATAATTTTGAAATAGCCCACTTGCTCATGATTTCTGTGGATTAAAATTGGCAGTCATTCTAATGAAAAATAATATGCTTGGGGTCATTGTAATGATTTAAAGTTAACATTACTCCTATAGTAAAATAATTGGGATTTTTTAAGATGATCTTTCTAACAAAGGGGTCGTTGTATCATGGAGTCATTAAAAAGAGGTTCTACTGTATATTGTACAAAATTTTTATTTGCCTATAATAAATTCAAAATTGCCTGTTGGAAATAACAATACCATAGTACATGGCTTCATGAAGCTAGAAAGGTTTTTGCCAAAATGTTTAGCTGATAGGAAGTTTATATCTTATTAAAAAAATATCTTAAAAAAAAAACCTATGCTTTCTAAGCACTTAGAATTAACCTGATCACTAAAACAGTACGCTCCAACTTGGGACATTGTTATATTGCCACGCTTCCCACCAACATCTGCACCTCCTTGAATTTTTTATTATTTAAAATATTGTTTTTGACCTGCTGTATATATTTACTACTGAAAGTCAATAAATTATCCAGCTCTTAACATATAAATATATTTACAGTATAAATTTTTAGTAGGCATAAAGAAATCTGCTTCACCTTATTCACTCTTATTCATTTTTAAAGTGTTTAAATATGTTTTTTATAGTAATTTGTAAGAATTAAATATTTTAAGAGCTGGGAAAAGAAATATCTCGTTACAATTTATGAACATACAGCATTTTTTTTTTAATCTAAAGGTATTTATTATGCAAACTATCAGATTTATTTTTTATCCTCTTAATATATTTAAGACTTATATTTAAACTATATTTAACAAGGAAAATTATCTTATATCACTTAAGTGAAGAGATGTTGTCAGATTTTAGTTTAAGATAAATACTTTGTAAAAATACCTGCTAACTGCAAATCACTGTTAGTTTTTATTATTGTGAAGATTAAATCTCAATCACGAGGTTTCTTTTTATTTATAATGTGTTATTTGCTTTTATATTTATTTAGTAATAACTTACTTAATTGATGTTTCTGTATTAAATTTGAAAGTACTCTAATTTCAATTTAAAATAGGCCGAACGATGGCTGGGGGTTAGGGTGCTGGCCTTCGGTACCAGAGTTCGTGGGTTCGAATCCCACAGTGCCATGGATGTTCGTAGCTGTTCAGAATCGGCTTTAAGCTGTAGGTCCCGGTCTTATTAGCCCTTGTGTTATAAAAAGTAAACCATAGCACTCCAAACCAAACTAATCAATTTAAAATAGACCTCTCCTTCATTAGTAACCTTAAAAAAAAAAAAAAAAGGATGCACAAGTGTTAAATGAGAAACAAATATCTATAAATGTTACAATATTTGTGAATAGAAATAATATGTGAAACAGAATGCAGCATAGTGTGAAAAATGTTTTACAGTATATTTTCAAACAGTTTAATGTACAGTTGATGTTAAGTTTTATAAAGTTACTCCTAAAGTGAATCTTAATCTTATAATCCCATGCACTTACTTTTACAAAGCTGATATAGTACTATATTTTTTTTATTATTTTGCAGGTGCTTATTTTTTTCTCAGATATGTAAAATTGATGTATGATCTTTGAACTACACATTGCATTTATGAAACAGTAGGGACTTAGAAGAAATTTTAACAAATGAGAAAAATATGATGTTGGAATGCATTTAAATCAGAAAATTTCAGAATAAGTGCAGCTTTATATAGAATTATATTTACACAGCATATGTCTGTAGTTATTCTTTGTGATCTTCCATTCAGTTAGAAAATTTTATTTCCTTGGGTTTAAAACTTACAAAGAAACAGCTTTTAAAAGTTATGTACGAGACATGAAAATTGTAGTAACAAAGAAAATCAGATGCAATGGATTGCATCAACTATGAATCATATTTTTATGAAGAATGTGATATAGAATTTTTACTGAATAGTTAATTTTTAAAAATATTTAGACAGACATTATAATAAAATTCTAGTTGTTAATGGATAAAAGCACATCTGATCATCATAGTGGCATAGATTTTAAGCAGACCTTCCCTTGTACAGTATGTAAGAAAACATTTTCTCATAGATCCACCTTGAAGGTTCATCTTTATTCCCATGCTACAGAGAAACCTTTCCCTTGCAGTGTGTGTACAAAATCATTTCCTACAAAATACAAATTAGATGTCCATTTTCGTTCTCATACTGGCGAGAAACCATTTTCGTGCAGTGTATGTAAGAAACAATTTTCTAATAATTATGACTTAAAGGTTCATCTACGCTCCCATACTAAGGAAAAACCGTTTGCTTGTAGTACATGTAACAAAACTTTTGCTCAAAATACGAAATTATTCATTCATCTTCGATCCCACACAGGGGAAAAACCATTTTTTTGCACCATATGTAAGAAAGCATTTTCAGATAAATCAACCTTGAAAAGACATCTTCGTTGTCACAGTGGTGAAAAACCGTTTTCCTGCAATGAATGTAACAAAGCATTTTCTGATAGTTCTTGTTTGAATAGACATCTACGTTCTCACACTGGCGAGAAACCATTTTCATGCAATGTATGTAAGAAAACGTTTGCTAATCGTTCTAACTTAAATGTTCATCTCCGTACTCATACTGGGGAAAAACCCTTTGTGTGTAGTGTATGTAAAAAATCTTTTAGTGAGAGTTCTAGCTTGAAAAGACATGTTGGTTCCCACAGTGAGAAACCATTTTCGTGCAATATATGTAAGAAAGCATATTCTACTAGTTCTGATTTAAATGTCCATTTTTGTTCGCATGCTAGGGAAAAATCATTATCTTGTAGTATATGTCAGAAATCATTTTCTAATAACTATTATTTAAAGATTCATCTTCGTTCCCATACTGGAGAAAAACCATTTATGTGTCGTATGTGTGAAAAAGCATTTTCTCAAAATAGCAAGTTACTCGTTCATCTTCGTTCCCATACTGGGGAAAAACCATTTTCTTGCAGTATATGTAAGAAAGCATTTTCTAATAATTCCACTCTGAGAAAGCATCTTCGTTGCCATACTGGTGAGAAACCATTTTATTGCAATATTTGTAAGAAAGCTTTTTCTTATAGTTCGAACTATAATGTTCATCTTCGTTTGCACTCTAGGTAAAATGCATTGGCTTGACGTTTTTGTTAAGCATTTAAGAAAATATCTATTGGACATTTAAATACAGAAAATAAAAACAGTTTACTTGCAGTATATTTATGCAATAATTTTCTCACCAATACAACTTAGATGATATCTTTTTGCTATCCGTAATTGGGATTAACCATTTTCTGGCAATTTATGTGAGGAATCATTTTTGAAAGAAGTCAACCTAGATCTTAATGTTTATATTCAAATTTGTCAGAAAAAAAATCTTTGATATTTTTGTCTTAAATATTCATCTTTCCATGCATACCTGAAAAAGACCTTAGTTTTCCAATCTATTAATTTTTTTGAAAATTACTACTTTGATCTTCATCATCACTGTACTATCCAGTAAAACTAACTTTTAGCAAAATTTTAATCTAATTCATCTCTTTAATCATCTTTGAAATCTTCTTGTATATTTGTTTTAAAATTTCTTTAAAAGGGTATAATAAATGCTTAATATTGCAAGAAAATTAGTTGTTTTTCATATAACAAAAGAAACTCTCACAGTTATGAGCATAACTATTCCTATTTACTTAAGCAAAACTTTCTTGTTGTGATACAAATTGAATATGTTGAATAAAAAAACGTATAACATTCTTATAATAGTATTTTTGGTGAAGTAAACAGTTTTGTGCTACCTTTGAAAGAAGATTTTGTTGAAGTACCACTTTAAATTCTTATTTATCGATAGATTTGCTTGTAAGTGCTAAAGTTAACAAGGTTTGGCTTTATCCAGTATGTGTATCTCATTTTCAAAAACTTTAAAATTTATGCCAGTAATTAAATCAAAACCTTGAAATCTCATACAAATTTGTAGTACCTTACCATTCATCTTATAACTTCATTCTTGGAAAGATAAATATGTGAAAAAAATCTGAAATGTAGCTGAAAACATTCTGCATTCATATTGAAAACATTTTATTAGTATATAAAACAAAGTATATTCAACTAACTGATGTATTTTATCTGTTTTTTTTTTCATTAAGAAATCTTTAAAGATAAATTTTTGAAAAATAGAATTTAATTGGGATTGAAAGAGGTATATTTCAATTATCTAGTATTTTGTTGATTTGTAAATAATTAGGAACTCCATACAGGCTTGTAATTCCGTCACTTTTCTCACCTTTAGTCACTTTTTTAACAATTGATTACTTTTAATCACTTTTTTAAGTAAACAGTCACTTTTTTCATGGTGTATAACAGCAAAAGTCTGTTGTTGAGAAAAGAAAATCTGAATTAATAACAAAATATTTCAATAAAAGACCTAAAATGGGATGCTCTAATCTTACTTTTCTTATTAAAATGTAATTAGTCATATGGTTTCCAGAATTGAGTGATTTTAAAAAGTCATAAAGAAGTTCCTGAAATCTACATTTGTACTGAAATGTACATTTAATACATTAAAGTAATTTACGTCAAAGCACACATTTCTCTTTTTCTTTTTCTCCACAATTTTTGTTTAGATACTCTAATCTAGCTATGTCTATATTTCAAAACATCATTAATATATGCAGAAAATTGTGATTATGAAATTCAAATCTTTTTTTTCCCTAATGTCAAGGCAGGTTACAATTATAAAAATAACAATTGTGGAACAACTGTACAAGTAACAAAAGTAACATTGACCAAAGTCATTGCCTCAGGTGTTCTCTGACTCTCCAATACAGGGTAGTCTCGAAGTCGGAAGAACTGCTAAGTGCCCCGCATCGACGCAGATAACCTCTATTTAAAGGTTCTCCAAGGTCACATAAAGAACGAAGAGGGGAGTCAAAAATGCCAGTTCACATATTTATACTGGCATGTGTTCAATGTATTCAAATCTAATTTATAGATTTTCTTGAATAAAAAGCAATGTTGAGTTGTGTTAAACAAAATTTTTAGCCTTTTTTGTATTTGACGCTAAAATCATGTCTTGCATGAATCATTTGATTTAGAGTTAAAATAAATAGAAAAATCTTAATAATAGCATCTGCAATCAAGAGGAGAAAAAAAAAATCGCTTTTTTTTTTTAATGTTTAGTCACTTATTCTGTATTATTTGTCACTTTTCTCACCCTTTTGAAAGTACCTCAGAGTTGCAAGCCTGTCCATATAGATTTCTTATATGTTAAAATCTGATTATAACCGTCTTTGTATCTAAGTATGTTCATTTATCTTTTTCTGGAACTGCTGAAAGCAGAAAGCCGATGAAGATTCCTACCAACAGAAAATAATCCAAGGAAGTTATTTTCCCAATTTGCATTTAAAAATTCTTATTAGTAAGGAAGATTTTAATTAAAAACCTACCAAAAAAAAAAAAAAATAAATATGTGACCCGCCCATTTCTGTTTTTGAGTTGGCATAGAAAAAGGATTGTGAAATGCATTGGTGGCATCATTATCACCCAATACCGTGAAACCCGCTTAAGAAGTTTTCCAAAGGCCTAACCGATAAAAAGTTCTTAAATGGGAAATCAGGCAATAAGCATTATTATGAGTATGTATGTGTGTGTGTATATATATATATATATATATATAATATATATTTGTATATATAAATATATATACAGAAAAACTCACGAAGTTTTCTAAGGGAATAGAAAGAGAAAACTTAATGAAATTAATTTTTTTTAAAACAAAATAATTACATAAATAATGAGGGATTTTTTTCTTTATAAAATAATATATAAACAGTAGTTTTGGTTTTCTTAAAAATTTACATTTTTTGCATACTTAAAAAATCATCTAATAAAGGAAAACAACATAATTACTTTAGACTATCTTAGAATTCAGCTAAGAAATTTTGCTTTAAGCACCACTGAAATCGATTTTACAGAAAAAATCGGTTATAGTTTTTTTTATTTTGTTTTTTATTGGCAATTTGTAATTGATAACAGTCCAGTTGTCTTGAGCTTTTAAAAACTTCTTCAGGCACATTTTAAATAAAAATGACAACAATCGTTTTCAGCCATAAACATTGACCTTTACAAACAGAGAGGAGAAAAAATGCAGTAATCGAAAGGCAGCTATAAACGCTTTCTGTAAGTAAACTTATAAATGAAAGAAAAGTTTTTAATCAATAAAGTTCTTAGAACGGAAATTTATAAAGGGGTTATTTTAACATTGTATGAATAGGGGGAAAATGGGCATCGAAAATATAAACTTCTTAAGCAGGAACTTCTTAAATGGGTTTTACTGTATTTGGTATTATGCATTACATATATCTCCATTATTTTGCTATATTCCATAACTACCAGTTAAGAGCTTTCATTTTTTGTTTATGATCAATATCTGCTGTCCTCAAAACGCTACAGTTTTTAAACCAATTTGTTTTAATAGATTAATTTTTTCTACATTGATTGATTTAGTTCTTTATTACATTCATCACTTTATTTGATGAAAAGTATTATTTTTCAATTATATGTTAGCATGATTTTGATTTTTAATAATTACAAAGCTGCCATGTTAAATTTTGTTTAGGTTTCATATTTTTTCATTGACTAATAAAATTAAGACTCTTATAAATACACAAAACTAAATTATCATGATTTAAATTTTTCATGGTTAATGATTTCTAAAAACAATATAATTTTAATACTACTTAACTCTATATAACTTAAAGTGCAAGTGAAATACATTAAATAAAGTAAATTTAAGCTTATCGGGAGTTAAATCTTAAATTTTTTTATTTAGCAAAAACTATAATAAATTTTGTTTATTAAAATGTAGTTTTTTTATGTGATTAATAAGAAATTACTACTTTAAATTACATTATAATAGTTGAAAATACTTTTTTTTCTCATATTTCTACTACTTAGTTAAATTTGTTTTCGCTACAAATTAAGTTCATATGAAACCATATTAAATTAAAAACCTTGTCTGCATTGCTTTATAATGAATATACCTGATATATATATTTCTCATTTTAATTTTATTTGATAAATATATTTAGAAATAAAGAATAAATTAGTATAGCTGTGGTGGCTCAGTTGGCAAAGGGAATGCTCTCGTAACTGGAGAGTTGCAGGTTCAGAGCCCAAACCTGCCTACGATCTGCAATGTTTGTTAAAAGTTTAAATGTCTCATAGCAAATATTGATTTTCCTACTCCTAAGTACTTACACTGAAACTTCTACATATTTAGGAAATTTCACATATTTGAGAAATATTTTAGGAAACTTCTATATCCTAAGTACTATATATTTTTTTTGCAGGTTCCATTGTTTTGATCAGTTGTATGCAGTTGGTGTTTGACATTTCGATGAAATATTGCATTGATGTTATTTACAAAAGGTACCAAAGCTTTGCTCAAATTTTAACAGCTCTAAAAGTTGTGTAGAAAAGTTTGAAAATTGAAAGTATTTAAAAAGAAAAATTACATAATGAGGATAGTTTTTGCATCTATTATTTTTTAGATATCGTAACATGTCTGCAGTCAGTCTTCAACAACTTCTATAGTGTAGAAAAATTTTATTTAGTTATCAACCATTTAAGAATCTTGAGCTTATGATTTATTCGACATACTTTTTTTTTTTTTCAAAAGTGTTCTTCTTATATTTAAAAAGACATTGGTAAATTGGTGGTTTTTAACATGGATAAATTTGCTATTCAACATTTTAATTCCATAGACTCTAAAGAAAAAGCTTTTTCTTGTAGTGTATGTAATAAAGCATTCTGTAATAGTTACAACCTAAAGAGACATTTTAGCTGTCATACTGGTGAGAAACCATTTTCTTGCATTACATGTAACAAGGCATTTTTTAATAATTCCAGTTTGAAAAGACATTTTCGTTCCCATTCTGGAGAAGTTCCATTTGCATGCAGTATATGTAATAAAGCATGTTCTGATAGTTCTAACCTAAAAAAACATCTTCGTTTTCATACTGGTGAGAAACCATTTTCTTGCAGTCTTTGTAATAAATCATTTTCTACCCGTTCAAATTTGAATGTTCACTTTCGTTCTCATACTGGAGAGAAGCCATTTGTTTGCACTGTGTGTGAAAAATCATTTTCTGAAGCTTCTACCTTGAAAAGACATCTCCGTTCTCATACTGGTGAGAAACCTTTTTCGTGCAGTATATGTAACAGGGCATTTTTTCATAATTCCAGCTTGAAAAGACATTTTCGATCCCATTCTGGAGAAGTTCCATTTGCATGCAGTATATGTAATAAAGCATTTTCTGACAGTTCGAGCTTGAAACGACATCTTCTTTTTCATACTGGTAAGAAACCATTTTCTTGTAGTCTGTGTAACAAACATTTTTCTACAAATTCAGATTTGAATGTTCATCTTCGTTCCCATACTGGAGAAAAACCATTTGTTTGCACTATGTGTGAAAAATCATTTTGTCATGCTTCTACCTTGAAAAGACATCTCCGTTCTCATACTGGTGAGAAACCTTTTTCATGCAGTATATGTAATAAGGCATTTTCATCTAATTCTTACTTGGAAATTCATTTTCGTTCCCATACTGGAGAAACACCATTTGCTTGCAGTATATGTAACAAAGAATTTTCTGATAATTCTAACTTGAAAAAACATCTTCGTTTTCATATCAGTGAGAATCCATTTTCTTGTAGTATATGTATCAAAGTATTTTCTAGTAGATATAACTTGAAGAAACATCTTCGGTGCCATACAGGAGAAAAACCGTTTGTTTGCATTGTATGTAAGAAATCATTTTCTAATACTTCTAACTTGAAAAGCCATCTTCGATGTCATACTGGTGAGAAACCATTTGTTTGTACTATATGTAAGAAATCATTTTTTAATACTTTTAATCTACAAAGGCATTTTCGTTGTCATACTGGTGAGAAAACATTTTCTTGTAGTCTATGTAGAAAATCATTTTCTGATCATTGTAACTTAAAAAAACATCATTGTTTAGAAAATAGTGTGTAAACATCTATTGTAGCATATGCAAGAAATCATTTTACGACAGCTCTAACTTAAAAATCATTATTTTCTATACATCCCTGTTGAAACCCTCTTTTTTCCGTTTTATGTAAAGTTCATCCTCACAGTGAAACTGCTGAAGAAACATTTTATTGTATATTTGTATGAAAGCATTTTCTAATAATACTAGTTTGAATGTTCACCTTTGTATCCATATTGGGAAATAACTGTTATCCAGCAGTATTTTTAAAGATTTTTTTTTAAACAAAGGAACCTTAATCTTGTTAAGATCATGGTTTCCGCGCATCTGGAAAGTCAGGGAAAGCCATGGAAAATCATGGATGTATAAAATGGATTAATTTTGTCATGGAAAGTCTTGATTTTTCAAGTAAAATAAGTAAAAGTCATGGAATGTCATGGATCCGCTAAACTACCGATTAAAAAAAATGCATTGAATTGTTTAATTCTATTTTTACTTGTCATTTGGCTGAAGTTACTGAGTTTGTTGACCCTATTGCCAAGTAAAATTTGTTCGCCAAGGAAACTCAAAGCAAGAAAGCTTAATGGGTGGGTAAATGTATATTATTCTGGTTTTTTCTTAAATTGTAGATTAAAATTTATTAATATAATAATTTTTTTTAATAAAAAATTAGTTAAGATTTTTGCACAAAATATATGTTTATCTCTAGGGATATTGTATATAAACATTATAGGGTTATATTTGGCTATTATTCATGGTCACCTGGATAATACCAAAGTACCCTGAATTCAAATTGGAAACATTTTGATTGAAAAATTGCTATATGATTAAACTTAGTTATGTAGATACAACAAATTATTTTTATGTATGTGAGTTTATTAACACTTATAAAGTAAGTTTATAGCTTTTTTATGATAAAATTCCTGTAATTTCTCTAAAAGCATATATTTTATTTGTATGTACATCAGAAGTTTTATTCATATATACTTTAATGAAAGCTTTTTAAAGTCGTGGAAAATGATCTGCTAAATCAGGGAAAGTCATGAAAAGTTTGAAATTGAAAAATTTTATTTTGGCAGATACCCTGTAAGATTTACATATAGGAGAAAAAAATCCATTCACTTCATTTTGTATAAGAATGCAATTTGTTATATTTCTGTCTTCAATGTTTATATATTTAACTCCTTTGCTCTTCCAGAACTAGCATATAGCCCGTCATATGACGGGATAAGTAAAATTTAAAATTTTCCAGAATTGTAAAGTAACCTATGAGGCAGGTAAAAATATGGTTTATTTTTTGGCTGAGAATTATCTTTCAACGAAAATAATCAATTAAAATTATCACATATGTACCTAATCTATTATGTATGAAAGAAAATTATTTATGTAATATTTAAGCTCAAAAATGAAAATAATGAAGATATTTAAATAATCTAAAATAAATGATTAAATGAGCTGGTTAAAGGAATGATGTCATAATGCTAGAATAAAAATTGTTATTTTTATTTATTTATTATGTGATAAATTGGGGCTTGATATAATGGCATTAAATGCTCGAAAAGGGGGATGGGGTGGATTTCGAACGTTTTAAAGACAACAGTATTTTTCTTCAGATCAACACTTGCTTAACTCAGGATAGAACTGGTGGGTTCTTGTGTGAACTGGTTTGTGGATGATAATGGAAGTGCAGGTGCATGAAAATCTTTTAGCAGAGAGAGATAAGAGTAGTGAAAAAAAAAAAAAAAAAATTGTTTATTTTTCATAAGAAAACATTTTATTTTATTTGTTATGATTCTTTTTCATATAACCTGTATCACTAAATTTATTTATGCAAATTTTGAGTTTAGCCATTTTTTATCAGTGTTTGCCACTGTCCTGGCAAAAATACCTTTTTGCCGGCAAACTGACCAACCCTGCAATATAGAAAGGAAAATGGAAATTCACTTTCTATTTTGCCATTGATATGTGGTTTCTGGGTTAACCATTTGTCGATAGTTGCACCTAAGTGTTTGATGGAGTTCTCCCATTTGGTCACCTAGTCGTATAAAGTACAATCGCAGTGGAAGAGCGACTAAAATAAATAGCCAGCATTTATTTTAATCTTCAATTTTTTTAACCATATTCCCAGATCTGAAATATGATGCTGTATGTAAGAAGTTATATTATTTAAGTGTTGGGCTGCAGTATGAATTGCCTTATCAGTGTAGAGAGCTATTGAAGTATGGTTAGATTTTGGAATATCAATGATAAAATATTGATCATAGTTGGTCCTAAAATTGTTATTACAGACTTGAAAAGTTCTATTGCAAAGGTAGTTTTTTAAAAGATGCATAAGAGCATCAGGCACAAGGAGCTCAATTTGTCCTTCATGCAGACATGCCAACATTCAGCCACTTGCGTCCGGAACAACAGCGCATAGCATGTTAAAATTTAACATGCTACCTACAAAGTAAAAGCGTATACAATTTACATACATAATAAAACAAATTTTAAAATAATACAGACAAATTATAAATAATTATATATTTTATTAATTTCTAAATTAAAACTGTGCAAATTAAATAATTTAAAATAAACATACTATTAAAGGTAAATTAAAATTTATGCATTTAACAATGTATATGTAGATTTTTTAGCTTTAAAAAGTTCTTTTTCAGAAAGATTTTTCTTATAACAACATTGACCCTGATTAAAATATTTACATTCAACTATCATCAGAGATTTTAGAGTTCGTCTTCCCAAATTTGACCTAAATTCAGCTTGGTTTTTTGCACAGTGCTGAAAACTCTTTCACATTCAGCATTACTGTGTGGAAAGAGCAATATATTTAGCATTATTTTTGGTAAAACTTTGTATTTGATTGCTGCATTGTGATCTCTTAAACAACTGATTTTATACCAAGCTGTATCCGAGCATTCACAGTTTAGAATTTCCTCGCTAAATTTGTCCATTTGGTAAAGCTTAAACTCTGATTAAAGTTCATCCAATGCATTATCAGTAAAGATATTGAAACATTCAATGAAATAGTTCAAAGAACTAAACTTAGTCTAAGCTCTTATACCTGCAACTTCAGCATGCATCAATATATCATCTCTCAGGGGAAATTTTTAAGCTTATACGCACATGCTGAAAAACATATATGCACATGTTTCTGAATATATACATTTCACTGTAGGTTAGGCCTATTTAGCAATATTTATTTGCTGCAAATAGCGGAAAATAAGAATTATGAAAAGAAATTCATCGAAATTCCTTCAGAAATTTATCACTTCATATACATATTCAAAAGAGATTCATCTCATGGATTATTTTTATCAAAACAATCATGGCTATCTTACATTAAAGTTTTTTTTAAAGAATAATTTATAGAAATGAATGAAGAAATTTTGTAAAATTATATTGGCAGGCTTGCAACTACTGAAGTACTTTCAAAAAGGTGAAAAAAGTGACAAATAATATAGAATAATGGATTAAAAAGTGATTAAACATTGAAAAAAAACAGCATTTTTTTATCTCCTCTTGATTACAGATGCTATTATTAAGATTTTTCTATTTATTTTAACTCTCAATCAAATGATTCATGCAAGACATAATTTTAGTGTCAGATACAAAAAGGTTAATATTGTTTAACACAAATCAACATTGGTTTTTATTCCAGACAATCTGTAAATTAGATTTGAATACATACAATACATTAATTTTATAATCACAATTTTCTGCATATATTAATGATGTTTTGAAATATGTACATAGCTAGATTAAAAATTGTGGAGTAAAAGAAAAAGAGAAATGTGTGCTTTGACGTAAGTTACTTTAATGTATTAAATGTACATTTCAGGAACTTCTTACGACTTTTTAAAATCACTAAATTCTGGAAACAATATGACTAATTACATTTTAATAAGAAAAATAAGATTAGAGCATCATAAATAAAATATATTGAAACACTAGAAGACACCAGAAATCCAGTAGGGTCTGATAGCCCCAAGTTCCAAGTGATGTTTTTGGAAAGAGTGACTGAACAGCCAAGTGATGTACTTGTAAGAAATGAGTGAAGTTTTTCCTTACAGTAGCTGAAAAACGATTCAATAATGTACTTACCCAACGTCATCTGCCAACCTACGAGAACCGCACATGCAAAATAATACAGAAGGTTTTGATTCGGTTGTGTCGAGTGATTATAGCGCTTGCGCTAAGAACAAAATTCGCTTCAGTACATTGTTGGACCCTGTGATACACCATGAAAAAAGTGACTGTTTTCTTAAAGTAATCAATTGTAAAGAAGTGACTAAAGGTGAGAAAAGTGAGAGAATTGCAAGCATGTATTGGTGTAAATTGATATGTACACAACAATATGGCCTGTGTAATTTCGATTTAATGTTTATTTTAGGAGTAGTATAAGCTTGACGAATAACTTTGGCTCATAAATTAAAACAAACAAGAAGCGTAATAAGAAAGGAGTAAATAAATATTGGCCAGTTTTATGCATATAGAACCTGCTCTTTGATGGTAGATGAAAATAATGTTGTATAAATTTCAGAAAATGTACTAGTCAGATTTTGTTATTTGTGTTGAAATCTGAAATCGATATTGTGCATTTGTACTTTAATTATAAGTTTATATTCACTCTACTACTTATAAAAAAATTGATTAAGGATTTTTTAAATGTATACATTGTAAAGATTGTATAGCATATATAGTATAATTTTGTATAATTTTTAACACATTTGCCCATATCTATCATGGGCAAAATTCAAAATAGACATGTAATCAAATTGTCTACACTTTGTATAACAATTAAAAAAAAAAAAAAAATTTTTACCCATTTACTAGTCAAACTGAAATTGAAAAAAAACCTATACACAAAACACACATATAAATATAAATATATAATATATAATATATTATATATAATATATATATACAACACACATATATATATATACACACACACATACATGAAATATATATATATATATACATATATACAAAAAACACAAAACATATATATATTATATATTATATATATTTATATATATACATATATATCACATAAACATATATATATAGTATATATATATGATACAAATTTAAAACTTTATTATCTCAAACAAATATATATATAAATATATTTATATATATATATACATTTAAAAAAATATATTTATATAAACACAATGAAATATAATATATAAAATTTTTTATCATCAAATTTTACACACAAAACACACAAAAACAAAAATAAAAACATATTGTCACACTCACACACACACACACAAAAAAAAATTAAAATACAAAATATAAAATATACGTACATATATATACAATGCATACATACACACACATATATATATATAATATACATATAAATACACACACACATATATATATATAAATTATACATATATATATACACACACACACACATATTATATATATAATATTATATATATACATATTATACACACACACTATATATATAAAATATAAATATATATATAAAAATATATATATGCCTTTATTATTTTTCTGTCGAAATAAATTAAAAAAAAAAAAAAAAAAAAATGCTTTAAAGGGTTAGCAGCAGCCTTGAAATATAATCTAATTCAAAGTAGTGTTATGCATTTTTTAAAGCAAGAATTTGAAATAAATTCATTAAAATAAATAATACAAGTATAAGAAATGCTTTATACACAGTTTATATATACATATATATATTTCAGGTCTTCTAGTGATTAAAATTCTTTTTGTTTTTTAATGGATCTGACAATACCAGACCCCAAGATTTTAAAATCTTCTATTATAGAATCTATATTTCCTTTAATGTAATCTTCTTCAAGAAAATGACAGTTTGCATGAGAAGTCTAGGAAAAAAAATAAGAGATGTCCAGGTTATTACCACTAAAATAAGCTACTATTAAATTTTCTATAAGAAAATTTTACTTAAATAATGAATAAAATAACTCATATACATACAGAAAAACTGCTTAAAAATTTTCAGTCAGCAAATAATATACAACACATGTTTAGAAATTAATAATGCTTCAATTTTTAAGTGGGCAGAAAATTTCCATTTATTGCAGAGAAAGTTTTGGGAAATGGGTTAGAAGAATTTGAAGACATGAACACTTCTTCAATTAAGATATTTTGGAGCTGGGAAAAATAGATTTGAAGGAATGAGAATGGGAAAGAGGAGAATTTTGATATATTACTTATATATATATATATATATATATATATATATATATATATATATATATATATATATATACATATATAATATATATATATATATAATATATATTATATATACATATATATATATACAATATATATATACACACACATATATATATATATATATATATATATATATATATATTTATATATATATATATATATATATATATATATATATACATATATATATATATATACACACATATATATATATATATATATATATATATATATATATATATATATATATATATGCAATCAAAGAAATATTAACTATTCATTTACTATTCTACACTGTCATTAAGTTTTATGGAGAGAACTATATTCTTTTAATTATATATTTCATTATTTGGTACAATGTAATCAAAACGTATGTCAAATGTATATTAACAACTTTTGGTTCAAAAAGCATTTTACTTAATTCAAAATAAAAATCACTAAAAAAACAAATTACCTTAAATTCTTTAGGTGCAAAAGCTTTTTTCTTCCACACTACACCAATAAAATCACTACCATATACATCATAAAAGAAAAATGCAAATTCATCAAAATTCGCCTGAAAAAAAAGATGAGCAATGAAATTACAAATATGTTTTACATATCACAGATATTTGTGTTTCAGAATACTCCTCACAATGTTTAACTCCTTTAAACATTGCAAGGAGTATTTCTTGATCTTGAGGAGTGTGTGGGGGAGGAAGGGGGCAAGCACAAGCATCCTTTTAGGACTCTGGTACAGGACCTAAAAGAACTTTAAGTGATTGACTGCATTGTTTTTTTATTACATGAGAGTTAATGAAACCAGGATCTACTACTTAGCCAATCCTGAATGGTTACAAACTCTCATGACTGCAGTGGGATTCAGAGCTATGCATTCTGGTACCAAAGAACAGTACCCTATCCATTTGGTCAAAACCTTAAGTGTACTGTAATAAAATAGAATATGCCAAATGTAAAATAAGAAAGTGTAAAAAATGGCTAACAGGCAAGAACTTGTACGGTTCTGTTTGGACAAATAGTTACATCTCTTTTAACCCTTTGACAGTTTCATTTTTTTCCAAATTTCGGTCAAAAAAATGTCACATTTTTTAATTGCATTTTTTTTGTTCATTTTACATTTTTAAGTGAGGATATGTTATTAAAATTAAGATTTCTAATATTTTTAAGCATTTATTACAACTTTTTTTCTTTCTATGAAAGCATCCTAGACTGAAGTTTACCTTTAGTCTCATCGATATCCAAGTTAATTTTTGGAATTCCAGCAAAAGCAAATCTAGGAGGCAGATCCGAAAGATTATCACAATTAATTTTAAAAAATTGTCTTGCTTGACTGATTCCATCTGTACTACTATCAGAGTCACTACTATCCAGGTCATCTAATAAACTTTCGCTACTATCATTTACAGATAATTCAGTTTCTGATTCCCAGTCACAGTTCGAATCGCAAGAAATGAGCTCCATACGCTCTGAATTATCCATTATTTAAAAGTAAAAATATATTATTCAACTCTTACATCAATAAAATTATCAGGCAGTTAGTAAAATATAACCAGAAAGCTATACACTGAAAGATAACAATTCGTCTTCTGATACAGAACATGCGAAAAATCCTGCGCTTTTGAACCAATCAGAGTAGAAAATACAATAAACTGCAAATTATCATTTACTGGACATTGACACGAATAATTTGTTACTAAAATTGGAAAAAATATGGCTGAAACAGTGCAAGCGAAATAGGAATTAGATTACCTGTACACCGTACGGGTAAATTAGTAAAGGCCCGAAAGCTGTGCCCATACAGTGTACTGGCAAAACAGGGAAGGGGATTATGGTAATAACTGTCTGGTTAATTTCAGAACTGCAGATAAAGAGCCTCAAACTTTAAGAGTTGTTTGCAATTTCTTCTCTGATAAATTCAGATTATCTAATACAAAATTTCTTTCAATTGTTTTATAAAACTAATTTTAGATATGAATTTATATTTAAATACAGTTATAGATTTTAATATAAACAAATAAGATCCCAATGAATTTAAAATCTAGAAATATTCTTTTCAGTTTTTGGAGTGTTCCGAATAACCTACATGAAGAACAGACAATCAAGTCATTAAAATAATTATAAAAAGACTATGAAAAGTCTTACAGCATTGCTTTTTCACATTTTATTTAAATTTAAATAATACAACCTAATATATTAATTAAAAAATATACATTATTAACCCTCTGACTGTTCAATTTGTAAACCAAGATATATTTAAAAATTGTGTATATTTTTTGTTGCATAGTTTAAGTATATATATATAAATTGGAGAATTGAAATACTAATTTTTTTTCTAGAAAAGATTTTTTTATATTGACTTTTATCATGAGAAACTAAGCTCTCAGAAAACCAGAGTTCCCACTCTTTTTCCAGAACGAAAATTAAGATCTTTTTAAGGACTTTCTAAAGACCAAAGCAACTTTTTATAAGGACCTACTTGAAACACAGGACATAACGACATAAACCCTATTTCCTAAGGAACATATTTTAAAGATTATGAACCAGACAAAGCATATTCAATAAATTCCCTACAATATTTCAGAATTAAGTTTTTAAAAATGCCTAAAAATTAGTAATAAGATATTTTAATTTGACAAAAACTAATTTTGAAAAATGTACATCTATAGTTTTTTGAGTGATCAAACTAGAAATAAATTGTGAATAAAATACAATATTATAAACAGTCTTTCTAAGGGTTTAAAAATGACTCTGATATATATGTATATACTAGCTGATTATGCCTGATATTGCCTGGAAAGCAGAAAGTTTTAGACTTTTCTATTACATTCAGTGAAAAGAAAATTAAATTTCCATAAGTAACTGAAATATCTACAAACTCCCCATCCTCTATTCTTCATTTAATTAAAATCTGCTGGACTGTTAGGAAGGTCAGCTGACTTTATACTTTAAACCTTTTCAGTATGTTAAAGATTATTTATTGGTCAAATAATAAGTAACTAAGAAAAAACAGTCCCATAGGAAATCACGTGACAAAGGTGGATTGCGTTGATGGAGAAATTGATCACATTCCAATTTAAAAATTAAGGCGTTTTTAAGGATCTTTGACAAAAATTAAAGAGTTCTTAAGGACTTTTAAGGACAGTGGGAACCCTGGAAAACCTAATTTCAGATGTTATCACAAAAAAAAAAAAAAAAAAAAAAAAAAAAAAAAAAAAAATTTATTTTTTAATAAATTTCAATTGAAATACAGCTAATTTCTATTTATAACATACTATAATTCTATTATTTAATATAACTATAGTTCTAGTCATATAATTCTATTTATTACCTAAATAAATGTCTAATACTGTATATAATTTAATCCACTGGTTAAACAGTGAAACGGCAGAATGTACTTCTTAACACTAGATTGCCCAAGGCAGTCATTTTGATTGTTTTTTAATTTCAATTAGAAAAACAATTATGAAATATAATGACACAATTTCTTAGAATTTGGTGACTTTTTCTATAACATATAAATGGGTTAATGAATAATTGTAGTTACTTCTGCTCTCCTTTATTATATAATATTAAAAATTAGTTTTAAACAAATTTTTATTTACATATTTGTTATTTTTTCACAATGCAGTCATTTTGACTGTTTTGGGACAATATATGTATACAAGAAATCTTTGGCAATCTAGTGTTAATAAAGGAAGAAAAACACATGACTGTGGAAATCGCAGGATGAGCAATCAGAGGGTTAAAGATTCAATTACCTCCATGATAGCATTAATTTCATTGTTAGCTTCTTTGATTTATTAACATTTTTGTTCTAATTGTTTTAATTTTTTTTCAGCTTCAATTGCTCCTTTAACGAAGATTACTTTTTTGTTTCTCTATCTCTCTATTTAAAAAAAATAAGCATTTTAAGAAAAATGCACAATTGGATGACTTTTTTTACAAAAAATAAATTAATTTGATTGGCAGAATTCATTATTTTTTACACAGTTTTTTGAGAAAAATCCCCGGTTTTTTAAAAGAATTTCAGAATGTCCCTGTTGCTAGACACCCTGCCTACTCAATAGCAACACAACACAAAACTATTTCAATAAGTTACTATTAATTACCACTATGTACATCAGAACTTTATTACCCACTTTGAAAGTTCCCTACAATATATGTTTAATATATGCTGCAAGCAATCTTCATTTAATAGATCTTACTTCAAATTCTTTTAATAAATTAAAAATACAATATATATTAAACTTACCCTAAGTTCTTCAAGGTACTTTTGGGGTGGATTAAATTCAACAACTGGGTAAACATTGGGATACTGTCCTTCACAAGTTGGCAGAGGATCCATTTCCAAAACGTCCACAGCATATTTTAATTTAGGAATCATATTACAATTCAAATAAATAATAAGGTCAAATGCATCAAGAGGAGGTCGAAATATAGTCTGCAATGCAAAATTTAGAATTGAGACATAATATAAATAAATATATATATGCATAATGTATACAAAAAAAAGGTAATGTTTCAATATACAGTCAGTACTGGCTATATGGTCACCCCGCTTATATGGCCAGTTTTCTAAAGTCCCGTTTAACTTAATAGGGAACATGTGTTTAAGTGCACTGCTGATACACTCATTTTTTTTCTTGCTACCAGTTAAATGGTCAGTTTCATGTTTTCAACAAGTTTCAATTTTTTTTTCATTTTTTTTTTTTTTTTTTTAAAGAAGTTAGTGTTAAATCGGAGAGGACCTGAATTCAAGCCTTTATTTCCCTTCATATCCCCCTTCCTTGTTTGTGTAGACATCACCTCTCTCAGTTCTCTTGCCCCCTGATAAGAGGTGGACATCTGTGTTTATGGTTGAAGTTATCTCTCCCAGCTTAAGTTGAAATTGAGACAAAAGAAGTAAAGGAAAATTTTGTCGCATTTGGATCATACATCACAAATAAGAACGTTTATTTTTTAATTACGGCTTCGAAAAGAAAGAATTGATCATTTGCTGCCAAAAATGAATGGATTGAAAAATTTTTAAAATCTGATCTTTCAAAGGCTGCTTTCGCCAAAGCAAATTTGATTCCCTGGATGACATTAAATAACATTTTAGCTGCCAAATTTTGGTCCTCAAGTGTTGAAATTGGTGATCAAGAAAGAAAATGTCAGCACTTGTCACTTTACGGTGGTGTAGATAAGGACTCTTCTGTTATGGATTAAAAATGCAATATATGGTTGTATTGTTCCGTATATAAGGTTACCCTGCATATATGGTCTGATTTTTCTGGACCGCTGAGCTGACCAGCTCCAGACTGTATTACATTGTGGCAGTTTCCGCTAACTGCACAGATGTCAGAAGCTGACGTTTCGGTAGAGGCACTGATTAAGCTTACTGTTAAACGATTTATACCAGGTCAGCAATTATCAAACATTTTTTGCTGCAGCATCTGTGGTATATCTTAGAGACACCCTATGTTACCACAGCACCCAGTTACAGCATAGCAAATGTAGAAGGTTGGTTATACAATGAGAAAAATATAATAACAACTCTTAGCACGTTTTTACAATATCATAAGAAGACAACTTCTGGTATCAGGTAAATCCTAAACTATTTCTACAAAAAAGTTAACAAAAGATTACCCTGCACAGACTTGTGTTATAATGAAGTATAAAATATTAATGCAAATGAGAAGAGGGGACATACAAGGAAAAGTAAACTTACCTTGCAATCAAATGTAGAGATTTTGTATAAAACCCTAAATATAGCCCCATAACACTAGATTTACAGACCGAGCCAATTTGACTCATTAAAAATTTGATCACTATATATATATATATATATATATATATTTAAAACTTTAATATCACTTTTCAAAAACATACGTTAGTTTTTAGTTAAGTAATAAAATATATGTAAACTCTCATTCCTCTTCCCCGCAGACTCCCTTCATTTCGCATTATCAAATGGGGTATACCTATTTTCAAGGTTGTGAGCCAATTTGACTCATAGAATGGTTTAACAGTTAATTGCATAACATGAAATTTATGGGTCCTATCAGGCCTGAGTAACAGTCAAGTTGCACATGATTTGTTTCTCTTCTCATTCCCGCAGATGACCTCTACAAGTTTTTCTACAACATTTTAGATTTAGCAGCCATCAATGCTTGGATTCTGTATAAAGAGACGATAAGTAATTATTTCAGGAAAAGATTTTATTTTCCAATTGGCTGAAGAGCTAAGAAGTAAATATAGAGAAGTCGAGAACACTTCTATTTCAGTGACAGAAATTCATTCTACTGATGCAGGGAAGAATTGTCAAGTTCAACAATCGTGCAAAAGAAACAGATGTAGAAACCATTGTGTTAAATGGAATAGAAATGTTTGCAGAAAATAGGTTTCAAAAACAGATTTTATATGTAAAACATGTTTTCCATGACTTTTTTGATAATGAACATTTTTTTAAAATTAATTTGGTATTATTTTCTTTGCAAAAAAACTTCCATTTTCTTGTATGAATCAAATGGGCTCTCTTCAGTAAAAATAGGTATACGATCAACATCCTTAAATCTAGTGTTAAAATTGGGAAAAATAATTTTATGACTTATTAGAATAATTTTTAATGCACTGCATACCTATTATATATATTATTGACATATATAAGTATATACATCAAAATCTCTAAAGAAAACACTTCTGTTTAAGAGTCACTTCTTTAAATCGCGGCACTCATTCTAATGCTGCATTCACCTCTGAACACGAGAAATGGGATCCAAAAAAAAAAAAATATCAATTAATTTTAATGAGTTGTTACCAATTGAAAATAGAAGTATTCCCATTTTAACGTATTTCTAAAGAACGTGTTTTTGGAGTTCTATTATCTGTTTAGCCAGGAATGCGAGCGAATATTTTAATAGGCACCTCATTTAAATTAATTTAGAACTATTTACTTCCTACTAAACTTCCACTTTTTACTAAAACTTCCATTTTCTTTTATGAGTCAAATGGGCTCACTTCTTTAAAAATAGGTATAGATCAACATCCGTAAATCTAGTGTTAAGAAATAAATATAGTGTATAAACACATCCTGTTATCCAATAAATCAAAACTACCAAAGCAAATTTATAACTAAAAGCCCCCATTATAGCCCAAGAAAATTCTCAGGGGTTTTCAAATCAACAATCATGGGCAAATGACCAACAAGTCTCTGCTTTCTTCCCTTTTAACCTCATCTCTAAACTGTCCATTGAGGCAACATCTCATGTTACGTTCCAGTGATACAACATGAAATTGATAAATAAAGGTTAATTTTTGTACAACTACAACCTCCCCCCTTGTTGTTCAGTAATAATGCAAGTTGTAAGTTTACTTTGGAATGAATTGATCATAAATTAAGTTTTAAGTGGTCAATATTGATAATACTGAAATCATCTGTATTATCTGTCCATCTGTCCTCGAATTTATGAAGCAGTTGGACCTGGAATGGATAGGACCATCTATATAGGATTCTTAATGAGTTAATGTTAGCAAAATTCAAAACGTCATTAAAACGTTCAAAATGTACCCCTTCTCGAGCTCTGAATGACCTTATATCAAGCCCTATTTTTCCTGGTTAAGAGCAAACGATTAAGTTTATCACGTAATAAACAGGTAAAAATAACATTTTTTTCTGGCATTTTAATGTCATTCCTTTAATTATCTCATTTAATCCTTTCTTATTTTAAATTATTTATATATCGTCTGCATTATTTTCATACGTTTCATCATTGAACTTTTTTATGGAAATAATTTTCTCTTATATTTGGCTTAAATATTAGATTAGGTACATATTTACAATGAAAATTTTATCACCGGTATTAATAACAAATTCCTTTCATAAATGTCTGTGTGTCTATTTCACAGAAAAATATATATCTAGTGGTTAAGTTATATACCTTTAAAAATTAAGAAGTTTGTTCGTTTGTTGTTTTTTATATTATTTTTTTAATTAAATTTGATTCTAAACTGTATTCACAGTATCGGAAGACTTTAGAGGAGTAAACAAATTAAAAAAAAAAAAAAAAAGAAGATAAATTATTGAACATGTACCAGATAATTCTCAGCCAAAAAACCATTTTTTACTTGCCTCATAGGGTACTTTACAATTCTGGAAAATTAAAAAAATGTACTAATCCCATCATATGCCGGGCTATATGCTAGTTAAATGTAATGTAATAAAATTATATTAAATTTGTATAATAAAAACTGCATATGCATATAAAAATCGTTGTATATTATAGGAAAGTTGAGATATTATACAGCAACTTGCTAAAAGCCAAAATTTAATAAATAGCAAAATAAAGAAATGTTCAATCTGCATATATACACATGAACAAATCAAACCACAAAAATCTGCATATCCATGAGAAAATTGAGATTGTTTTTTCAATAAGGTGAGAAATTCTCATCCAATTATTATTATTATTTTGTGAGGAGAATCTTATTTAATATCTCAAATTATCAAAATCCAGTTTTTGGTTGAGTGTAAAAATATCCACTTTCAGATATCCATTTTAATGTCTGGATATCTGGATCTTTAGCTCAGATATCCATAGGGATACCAGGTATCTGTTTCATGCCTACTTTACAGTTAAACCATAACTTCACACATAAAATACAACTACTGTATTAATAAAGAACAATTTCATACTCACTTTAATATCAAAATCTTTTGCGCCAAAAAGTCCATTATTAAGAGAGTCTAAACTAGCTTTGGCTAAGATGATGATGCGCTTCAGAATTAAATTAAGAGGTTTATTTTTAGTCCACAAAGTACCTCTTCTGTCAAACGGTGTTGCAATAACCATTGGAGGTAATGTAGATCTCTGGGAAGTAAATGCTGAATATATCTCCTCATATTCATTTGCTAAAAGTAGAACAGGGAAAAAAAAAAATAAAATAGGCTGATTTCATTTTATGCTTTTATAAAATATAATACAGTAAAACTTCTCTGAGCTGCCACCCTTCTAAACGGCCAATTTTTCATGGCACGGATTTTTCAAATCATAGACTGAATTGTAAAATAACCTGTATCAGCAACCACCCGACCCCCTCTAAACGGCCACCAAGTGGGATTGCCCATTTCATTTTTCGGGAAATTCTACTCGTCAATGCTTCAATTTTGAGCGGAAAAACTCGAGGTTAGTCTTATGGTCGGATATAAGACCTAGCAATAATTTGCGAAGTCCATTCCCGCAGCCCCCCTTCTTAGAAACATTGAATCTGTTATCTCATTTGTATTCTCCCCACACCCTTCAGATAGGGAATATTGCACCACCGATAGAAACTGAAGGAGGAACTGGACAATCAAACGCTGAAGGTGTCCTAGGGCCTTTGTTTGGAATTTCAATAGGTACAGTAAAGGAAGAATGGCATCTCTGTCAGCAAAAATATCATCTACGCCAATTTCATTTCATTAGTTTGTCAGTGATCTGAATTGCAATTATGTTGAAACGCGTTTTCCCAAATCTCGAGCAGCGCATTGAAGTTCTGCTGGAATATGAAAATGGCAAATCGGCAAGAAAGTTAGTTGAATTATCTAACTGTGGAAGAATGCAAATCAATGAAGTCATTAAAGAAAAAAATTTGATTTTGAAGGAATATTAAGACTTCAATTTTCTGCTTTTAAAGTAAAAAATGAACTTAAAAAATGGTTGTTATAGAGAAAAGTAAAAACTTAAAAAACACAAAGTGTAGCCTTTTTTTTAAAAAATGTAAGAGAGCAAGAAATAAATTACTATTTTCTCTTTAGATAAGTTTTCAATTTCATTTTAAATAAGGAATATATGTCAGACTTTTTTATATTATGCATTATAGCCATTATCTTATAATAAAACCCTTCAACGCAGCCACCCCCTCTGAGTGGCCAAATATTCTCGGAATAGGGGGGTGGCCGCTTAGGTTTCACTGTAAAAGGTAAAAAATTAAGATTAAAGTCAAAGACCTTTTGACAGAAATGCACAGATAGAACTAATTAATCTCATAATAAACTGATCCATACATTACATTTAATGTTTGGTCAATAAACTGATAACTGTTTTGGAAATTATCAATTAACAATAAGATGAAATTAAGTCAAAGGCATTCTACCATACTAGCTAACTTTTATAGATTGGCATTAGTACAACCAGGGTTCACATGATTTAAATCAGTTGATTTTTAAAAAAAAAATCATTGATTTAAATAATTTTTTTTTTCACTTCTCTTAAAACGTACATTCGAAAGACAGGAGAATTGGAAATCAGTCAGCACAGAAATACCAATAAGTAAATAAGTGTAAATAAATAGTATGTTTTCTAAGAATTTAGGGGTTGTTATCAAAAAGTATGTAGTAGGGGTAGGTACAATGACTAGTTATGACTAGTGGAATTTATGTAATGGGGGGTAAAGAGAGTATTACAGAACTTGCAATCCAATTTGTCTACCCAATAACAACAGCCATCACATTATCTGCTAGAATGGAAAGACAGTTTTCTTCTTTTGGTATTGTTCGTTCTAGCCTTTGTAACCAATTAGGAGCGGATACGACATCAAAACTAGTGTTTTTATTGAAACAGTTAAATCCATAATTCGTAGCTTAAAAATATTGTAATAATTGTGAATTTTTTGTTTTTTAATAAACAGTTTACATTAAATGAATATTTAATTTGTTCTTTAAATTGACATCTTATTTAGTTTGCACTATCCAATTACAAAATAATCAAATGTATTTAGATCAAAATTTATGTATTTAATTTTTAGGTAATGTAGATTATAGTAAATAGATCAGTTGTTACTTATCTATTCCATGTATATTGCAAAAATATAAAAACACAACAATAATTGAAATTAGAATTCAGAAAAAAAAATCAAATAAATCTTATTTTTTTGATTTAAAAAAAAAATCATGATTTTTTTCCAACCTTGAGTACAATTTTTCATAAAATATTGGCTTGGTTGATTTTTAGTGATACAACTAATTGTAATTAATAAAAGTTGGTTGTAATTTTTTTCTTTTTCCAAGAAAAATCTATAGAATAAAATTTTCTTGCTGCAAAAGCAGGCACAAACATAGAGTTAAAAATCTTTACATTAAAAAAATCTAACAATTTGTACATTTGTCCCAGAAAAATGAATAATTTTCAAGAATCTGGTACAGCTGGGTTGAATCTAAAGAGATAGCAGGTATGTAGAATGATTTTAAAAGACAGAGAAACCTCCATTGCGAACTGGCTAGATTGGCAGCCTAGAACTGGAGAGGTTAGCACATCAAGCATGGGGCATAAGGAAATGTAAGGAAAGGCAATATTGTATACATATCAGAATACCCTAATTTCCGGCATATAATCTGCGGATTATACGTTAAAAAAGTTTAAATTTCCTTCTAATGCATATTGCTGATAAAAATTATTTTTATAATAAAATTTACAAATATCTTTCATAAAGAATAATAGATGGCAGCACCTCATATATACACAGAAACTTTTTTTTAAAAATGAGAATTTAAATTTCTTTTCAGCCAAGGACACAGCGGTTTGGATAAAAATACCTCATTAAATTAAAATATTCCATTTTGTATATTTATTTCTATCAAGAAATAACACTTGTATAATCTAAAATAACGACATTTTGCTGCATTCATTTTTTCCACTTTAGCTCACCAGATGGTGCCATAACTGCAGTATAAAATTTTAATACAGATCGCAAGTAACCATATTAAAATAAAATGAAAAGATGCATTTTAAGAATTCTAAATTTTAATATCTTTTTTATTTAAATATGGGTTCAAATAATTTATTTGTAGCATTGTTTCTGTATTAATTAATGTAAATATTTTGGCTATAATTTTACTGTGGTTAAATATAAAATTTTTTAAGTCTATCCAAATTTACACTTTATTAGATAACTTTTTTTAATTTAAAGAAAATGTTATCATTAAGTAAAGAGTTTAAATTTAAGTTTTTTAACACTTAAAGATTTAATACTTTTTTCCATATACATTGAAAACTGATCACATGAGATTAAAATGGAAATTTAATCTGCGGATTATACGATATTTTTCTCTGAAAATATCCTGAAATTCGTAACTGAGGATTATTTATAGGAAATTAGGTATATACAAGTTTAGTACAACTTTTGTGAAATATTCTTTTCCTGTGTTTTAAAACCACAGAATTAATTTCAAAATCTATTAAAAATTGTTCCAACTTATACAATCTTACAAGGTGATTATAAATAGAATCCATAAAGAATACAGCCAAAATATAGATCTCGGTACATGTTCAAATATAATAGAATAAAACTAAACAGAACATAAATAAAACATTATAGTGTTGTTATGCCCTGCCTTATTGATGTTAAAAACAAAGCACACTTACACTGAAGTTCGTTGTTCAAATTTACGATGAGTGGACTTGTTTGCCAGTCATGATAGGCAATTAAGGAGAGAAACCTTATAAATCCTGCTTGAGGAGTGCTAAAAATAGAATTAAAAGAGTAAATATTAAATACTGAAAAGAGGTAATTTCCTATAAGTAATGTAAGCTTCAAAAATTATAAATTTCTTTCTTCAATTAATGTTTAATAAATACTACACATTTAAAGAAACATCTAACTATTTTTCTAGCAACACTATTTTTAAAGATCTTACGAACTATCTGTTTTCAAAAAATTGTGTCTTAGCAAAGTAAATGGATACAAAAATATATTAAACCCTTTAGCATCCACATAATTTTTCCTGTATATATAGATACAGTCAAACCTGTCTATCTCAAATCTCTTGAGAGTAAAAAAAATTCGAGATAAACAGGTTTCGAGATACACAGGTTTTATGAAAATAGACTAAGAAAATTTCTTTACGCAATACAAAAGATTGAAAATTTGAAGTACTTTTAGTTTTATTTATATGCACGGCTATTTTTCATTGTTTTGCAGTCATTTTTGAAGTTCTTTTGTACGATATCTTTGTTTTTCATGATAGTAAAATAGTACTGGGTGGAATTCCAAATTTAGCGGTGACTACGCTTTTCTTCATAGAAGAGTTTTCCTTCAAAAATGACAGAATTTGCATTTTTTATTCATAGTTAAAACATTCAATTTTCTTTTAACACCTGCCATTTTTAGCTCTAAAATTGAGACAGCAAGTTGCAAGGTGATATTTTAGTCATTAGGCTATAGACTCAAAACCAGTTCTATTTCCAAAAAAGAAATTTTCTTCCATCTCCTATTCACCCCTCCTCAACCCCGATTCCTTATTATTCCAGAGCAGAGAACCCGATTTTAGTACAATTCCCACCAAGTCCCTGACCAAATAACCCTCCGAGAGAGAAAACTAGAAGTGACACATACATGTTATTTTTTAAACCATGACATTCTTAAAAATAAAAAATATATAAACATATTTACACACACACACACAAGCATACGCACATACATACATACATGTAGCTTACTTCTTTAGCATGAAGCTAAATGAAAAACAGTGCAACTACCAGATAAAAGATCCTGCTCTGAACATACAGAAACAAAGTATTTATTAAACAAAGAATAAATAGAATAGTACAACATGCAATATAGTTTTCTGAAATCTTACTTTTAAATTTATTATATGTTGTTGATTTAGACTTTTTTGAAACTATTTTATCAAATTTTTCATCATAACATTAACCTCTCAATAACTTTTGACAATTAAGAAATCTTCTAATCTGGAATCTAAAAGTGTATCAAGAAATTGGGTTCTAGTTTTTTAACTTGATAAAAATTTTGTATGTTTCTTAAATCCTATGTATATCTTACAATCACCTGTAAATTCGTACATTAAACGGAAAAATCGTGCAAGTTGGCGACTATGGGAATACATATATACTTTTATACTGACTTATATACAGGTCTTTAATTTTGGATAAATTTATGGAGGAAAAAATGTTCTATTGACTTAAGACATACATGAACTAATATTCTTAAACTAGCATATAGCCTGTCATATGACGGGATCAGTAAAATTTTTAATTTTTCAAAATTGTAAAGTACTCTATGAGGCAGGTAAAAAAAATGGTTTGTTTTTGGCTGAGAATTATCTTTCAACAACAACAACAACAAAAAAAAAATCGATTAAAATTATCACATATGTACCTAATCTATTATTTAAGTCAAATATAAAAGAATATTATTGACATAATACCTAAGTTTAGTGATAAAACATATGGAAATAATGCAGAAGATATTTATATAATCTAAAATAAATGATTAAATGAGATGGTTAAAGGAATGACGTCATAATGCTAGAAAAAATGTTTTTTTAACCTATTTATTATGTGATAAATTTAATCGTCTGCTCTTAAAATGGGGCTTGATATAATGGCATTAAAAGCTCGAAAAAGGGGACAGGGTGGATTTCGAGCATTTTCAAGATGACAGTATTTTTTCTGTGATATGAAGCTTATTCAAACCAATTTATTTTAGAATTGGATCTATAGTTTAGGAAAAGTTAAATTTTACTCGCTTTGAATTTTGCTAACCCTAACTCATAAAAAATCCAATATGGATGCCTCTATCCATTCCAGGTACAACCACTTCATAAATTAGAGGACAGATGGACAGACAACTTAGGCTATTATTATATAAGGGATATAGGTACTTTACCACAGAACATAGTTTATATGAATTAATATACATACTTGGGGCATGTAAGAGGTTCAGAGTGAATGTACGCATGGGCTACAATAAGTTCTACAGCAGTGCTATGAATATAACCATGCTTCAGTTGAGCAGACACCCAACGTTTGGCTAAGCGGCAAGCAGTTCCAAAGGTACTATGCTGCTGATGAAGACTGAAAGAAAAAAAGGAAAATGCACTTAACTGTATCAAATCATGACTAGTACAATAACAATTAGCATATATTTATAATAAAAAAATACTTGATTTTAAGAAGTAGTTATTTTAAATTCACTAGAAATAGTTGATATAGCTTCAAAGCATGTTAATTTCATTATATGAAGCAGGTGAAATAAGCATCAACAAAAGGTTAGCAAGATTTAAATCAGTTGATTTTTTTTTTTTGAAAAAATCATTGATTTAAATCATTTTTTTTTCACTACTTTTAAAACCTATATTCCAAAGACAGGAGAATTCAGAATCAGTCAGCACAGTAATACCAATAAGTAAATAAGTGTATATAGATAGCATGTGCTTTCCAAGAATTTAGGGGTTGTTATCAGAAAGTATGTAGTAGGGATAGTACACTGATTGATTATGACTGGTGGAATTAATTTTATGTAATGGGAGGTAAAGGGAGTATGACAGAACTTGAAATCCACTTTGTCCACCAAATAACGACAGCCGTGGCTTCATCTGCTGGAATGGAAAGACAGTTTTCTTCTTTTGGTATTGTTCATTCTAGCCTTCATAACCAATTAGGAGTGGATAAAGCATCGAAGCGAGTGTTTTTATTGAAACAGTTAAATCCATTATTCGGTGCTTAAAAAATATTGAAATAATTGTGATTTGTTTTTTTAAATAAATAGTCTGCATTTAAAGAATATTTAATTTGTTCTTTAAATTGACATCTTATTGAGTTTGCACCATCCAATTACAAAATAATGAAATGTATTTAGATTAAAATTTATATATTTAATTTTAGGTAATCAGTGTGTAGAATATACTAGATAGATAAGATGTTACTTCTTATAAAAAACTATTCTTTGTATATTGCAAAAATCATTTTTCAGAACAGTGCTTTATTTATTTATTTTTTTTTAACAACATTGACCCTGATTGAAATATTTCCATTTTTCTATCATCGGGGATTCTAGAATTTGTCTACTCAAATTTGACCTAAATTGAGTTTCGTTTTTCCTGCACAGTACAAAAAATTTAACATGCAGCATTACTGTGTGAAAAGAGTAATATTCGGCATTACTTTTTGCAAAGCTTTGTATTTAACTGTTGAAAGGTAATCTTTTAGATGCTTATAAGTTTTGTTATTTTCCAGAGCAAACTGAGGAGTTTACGGAGTTATCAAATTCACTCATTTCTCCGTAGCAACTAGAAGTTGGCATGTCTGTTATGCTACCAAATGAAGTGTCATTTTGTTGTTGCTATGTTAGAAATTTAATGATTAAGATTTCATTAAAAACTGATATGTATATGTTTCAAATTATACTACATATATTTAATCAAAAAAATAAAGAAAGCACAAATACACAATGTTTTAGACAAGAAATTTTAAAATGAAAGAAAAAAATTAAAAGAAATAAAAACAATTTTGTACCCATGTAGTAAGCTGTTTAATTTAGGCAAAATTTTTATAGTTATTTCTAACTGGCGAGACTCTTCTGTGTCTTGAATCTTAGTTATTCCATTAGGTAATGTCTTAGTCTTCAAAAGTTGTAATTCTTTGTGACTTGCTATAATTAATCGAAATACATAACCATCCTAAAATCAATAATATAATTAATATTAAAAACTATAAAATAAATGCACAAAAATAATTTAATTTAAAATTTTACATAACTTAACATATATATTTGCATATAAAACATATTTTATTAATTGTAGACAGAACTGAATTTGTTAAGTTTGCTTTGTTTTCATAAATAAGAAAATTAAATTTCAAGGTACAGATGTTAAAAAATAATAATGCCACGTTCAAAGTAGTGATAGTATATTACTCTTAGGTTTATATTTTAAATGATAATCTAATAAGTAATAATATTCACGAGTGATGAAATGAATGAGCTTAAAAAACAAATAGAAAGTGTATTATTAAATAAGATAGAGATTTTATAGGAAGTTTCAAACATTTCAAATTCCTGAGAACGAATGTCAGTAAAAATAAAATAATGTTTAATACTAGAGATCTCAAAGAGACCTTTAGAGGCTTATAAACTGAAATTTTATTAATTTGAGGCTTCCTCACAAAATGTGTGATGAATAATACAAAAACAAAAACTTTTAATAGTGGAGCCTGATTTCTTTCATTTTTATTTCGTTATGCATCTTTAAATTTGTTTTACTCTGCTTTACTTTGTATCAATGCATCAATTTATCTGTTAATTTACTCATTTATTCAAACATAATCATGCTAATCAGGTACATTTTTAGTTTGTTCATTTGTTATTATTACTGCCATTCATTTATTTGCTTACATTACGTCATATTTTTATATAATGTTTTAAATATTTCATATAACAGTGCATAGGTAATTTGTAGTCTAGACAAAATAAATTCCAACTCCTTTCATTAACAAAATTTCACGTTCTCACTATCTGGACTGTTTTTGTTTCAACTGCAAGTTTCAAGCCTTTTCAGATAAAGGGATAATCTGTAATGATATTGAAACTAAACTAACCAACTTAACTTAAATTATAATCTAAATTTCTGGCATTTCTATGCTAAAACTGAGAATCTTTAACTAGTCTTTGTTCCTTGTCTAGTTTAGTAACCTTTAGCAACCAGAACACAAAATTAATTTCCCCTTAGTTTAACTCTTATACAATTGATTTACAAAACTTAGTTTCAGTTGTGGCATCTCCATGGGATATAATCTTAACACCTCTTGAGTGGCTGACTCCCTTGCATCCTCACAAAATAAATAAATAAATAAAAAAATAAAGATATGACAAATTGACAATAGAGACCCAAGAAATGGACAATGAGGTCTTTTTTATAGGAAGGGAATCTGTGTGATTATGAAGAACACCTCTTCTGTGTCATTTCAACAGTCAAAGAGCTATTAAGGTATCCGTAAACATTAAAAACGTAATTTTTTTTGACAAAAATCATAATTTTTTAAAATTTCACTATTGTAAAATTTCAACTTTTAGGCTTCTAAATCTGTTTTTGTTTTCTCACTACGACATTTTAAAGAAAAATTACAGCTGTTTAAACATCAGTGACAGCTGTCAAAACAAAACGGAAATAGAGACTACGGAACTGGAAGTTGTGAATTTAAAGCCTTTCAAAGAGCATTTTTTGGACAAAACTTTTTAAATTTTTATGAAAATTAGTTTAAACATTTTTCTAGTATTTTTAATAATTAGCAACTTGGCAATTAGAAAGTTTTGAAGCAAGAAAGTGTGGGGAATTTTAAACATGTATTTTAATTTTTTAATAGTTAAAGTTGCTTTCATAAACTTCAAACACGTTTTTCTCGGAATGGCATTTTTAATTAAATGTTGAAACTTGAAATGTGATTTCTCAAAAAGTTCTTAAAATATTTTGTTGAAAATTATTATGAATGCTTTTGATAGTATTTCCTAGTAAATGACCAAAAAGCTTTAAATTTGGATGATTTTTAATGATACACTTATAGTTAAATATAAAGGTAATGAAAATTCGTTAAAAATTCAATGAGCATGAGTTTGAAGGACGAAAATTTTTACCAAATGTAAATTATGCAAAGATTTTAGGTGATTCACTAGTCCAGTGTATAAGAAATGTCTTGCGTCAAAAAATATTGAAATAATTCAATTTATTAAAAAATTAGACCTTTTGAAAAACCCTAACTTTTTTACTAAATTTTCTTCATTTATTAGAAATTTTATAAAAACTTCTCCAGGGATAAATTTTTTAAATGCAATTCTCTATAATAATATAAAAAATAAATCTAAAAATGTAAAAACATGAACTAGTTTCTACATTTAAAGAAAAAAGTTCTCAGAACGTAGACAGATACTTTAAGGTAAATAATACAGTTAAATGAAAAAAATATATATAAAAATAAAATAAATCACCTGAACAACATCTACATGAGACAGAAATGGAACAGCAATTAAGGAACAATGCTGTTGTATTGATTCTGCCATCTTTATGAGAAATGCAGTTTTCACTCGTTTAATAGCTTCGACATCATCTGGCCATTTACCAGAGCCTTCAAATTCAATAATAACTAACAAAAAGAATAAAAGATAAAATTAAATTAAAATGCTTCATGCATTTAAATGCTAAATGTTACATACAGTTTTAGTATTTACACATAGTTATGAGTACCCATCAATTCATTAAAAATCCCAGAAAAAAAAATATCACAAAACATAGGAATTTATAATTGATTAGTAATTATATTTATCCTAATAAATATTTAATAAGTTACATAAAACAATAATAAGGATAGTGATGAAAAATATTGACAGATTATTAAAGTACTGACCATCTTTAGTATAGTAATGAATGAGTAAAAATTAATTTTCTTACAACTTTAACCTTTTATTTCTGTTATTCTGTAATAATGCAAGTAGTAAGTTAACTTTAGAATGAATTTTATAAGACACATTCTAAGATGTGATGTGGTCAAGACTAATAATACTGAAATATGTTTGAAAAGGTGGAAGACTTTTCATATAACTTCCCCACAGAGACAGAAGGACTATACTAAATATTACATGTAGTGAAATTACATCAAATTTGTACAATAAAAATAGAATAGGCATCTAATGATAAGCCATGTTTCCCCTATATAATAATAGCTTAAGTTATCTGTACGTCTGTCCACGATTTTATGAAGCGGTTAGACCTGGAATGGATAGAGGCATCCATAGTTAGCAAAATTCATAGCGAGTTATGTTTATCTTCTCCTAAACTATAAATCTGATTCTAAAATAAATTGATATAAATATACTTCATATCACAGCAAAAAATACTGCCTTCTTTAAAACGTTCGCAATCCACCCCTTCCCCTCTTTTTGAGCTTTTAATGCCATTATTTCAACTCCTATTTTCCCCGGTTAAGAGCAGGCGATTAAATTTATCAATTTATCCCGTAATAAATAGGTAAAAATAACATTTTTCTAGCATTAGGACGTCATTCCTTTAACCATCTCATTTAATCATTGCTTATTTTAAATTATGCCGTATTTTCATACATTTTATCATTGATCTTAGATATTACGTCAATAATTTTCTTTTATATTTGGCTTATATAATAGATTAGGTACATATGTGATAATTTTAAATTGAATAATCGATTATTTTTTGTTGCAAGATAATTCTCAGTTGAAAAAACCAAACCATTTTTTTTATCTGAATCATAGGGTACTTTACAATTTTGGAAAATTAAAAATTTTACTGATGCCGTCATATGATGGGCTGTATGCTAGTATTAATATTGTGAAGTTAAGATAATATATAGCAATTTACTAAAAGCTAAAATTTGATAAATAGCAAAATAAAGGAAAGTGTTTGATCTGCAACACAATAAATCAATAAACAACTGATACATCAATAAATCAAACCACAAAAATTGACATATCCCGAGAAAAATGCATATATCCACCACTCATATACATTAAAAGAATTTCACTAGCTTTTAAAGACAATTTTCAGTTACCCACAATCTTGCTCTTAATTTAAATTATTTTTAGAATATGAAAGCAAAATTAAAGTATTAAAAAAAAAAAAAAACACCTAATTTTTCATAAAATAGTGATCAATATTGACCTACCTGAAAAATACTGACCATTTTGTCATCAAATTAGAAAATTTGAATTTGTATAAACTTGTAAATTACTACGTTTTATATATTTTTAAAAAACTTAAACAAAATGAATTAAATTTGTAATCAATTTAGCAAAAACTTTTTTTGTAAACAGATAAAAAGTTTTATTTCAGGTGTGATTTTAATGATAATTTCTTTTAAAAAACAGAATACATGAAATTATTGTATAGGTCATATTTATAATTAAATGCTCTCTTAATAAAATGTTATACAAGAAAAAAAGGAAACTAAATACTTTTATGTATTTGTTATAATTCATTATGAAATTTTACAATAGAGAAAAAAAAATTATGATTTTTGGCAAAAAATGACCTTTTTTTTTAATGTAGACATATACATTAAGCTATGTGTGCTTCCTGGGTGTTGCTAAATGAGTAACAGCTTTGCAGCTGTTGTTTAGCATTTTTAAAAAAGAATTTATATATTGTAGTTTCATAGGAACATAATTTTTTTACTTTCAAAACAGTTCAAAGGCTTGAATTGAACCCTGATAGCTCTTAGATGGTAAACTACTGCATTAAACTGATAATATGAAAAAAGTTACTAAAGAAACAATTAAATGTAGTAACATTAATATTAAGAAAGCTTGAAAAAAAAACATACCATTAAGAGCAGGTGTAAAATTAGGAGTCATAGTAATCTTTCTTTTCATTTTCATGCTCGAGTTTGAGTTATTACAAGATGGTAGTGGTGGAAATACCTAAAAGAAGAAAAATACACTTACAAAATATATTCCTACGTATAGTTACTTAATTCATATGTTTTTACATAGTATAAAATATGTCTGTTTACTTACCTAAATATTTTTGTATTTATTACAGCATTACTTAAAACTTTTAATAGTTAGAAGTAATTAAATAAATTTTAACTGTTCCAGACTTGAAATTAGCATAAATGTGACAATTATTTAAAATCTTTTATTTTAGGTTAGTTACAATCAGGGTTGGAATGATTTAAATCAGTTGATTTAAAAAAAATATCATTGATTTAAATAATTTTTTTTTCACTTCTATTAAAACCTACATTCAAAAGACAGGAGAATTGGGAATCAGCACAGAAATACCAATAAGTAAATAAGAGTACGTTTTCTAAGAATCTAGGGGTTGTTATCAGAAAGTAAGAAGTAGGGGTAGGTACAATGACTAGTTATGACTAGTGAAATTCATTTTATGTAATGGGGGGTAAAGAGAGTATTACAGAACTTGAAATCCAGTTTGTCTACCAAATAACGACAGACGTTACATTATCTGCTAGAATAAAAAGACAGTTTTCTTCTTTTGGTATTTTTCATTCTAGCCTTCGTAACCAATTAGGAGTGGATATGACATCAAAACTAGAGTTTTTATTGAAACACTTAAATCCATAATTCGTTGCTTAAAAAATATTGAAATAATTGTGAATTTTTTTTTAATAAATAGTTTGCATTAAATGAATATTTAATTTGTTCTTAAATTTACATCTTATTTAGTTTGCTCCATCCAATTACAAAATAATGAAATGTATTTAGATTAAAATTTATGTATTTAATTTTAGGTAATCAGTGTGTAGATTATACTAGATCAGGGGTCGGCAACCTGTTTGTCCTTAAGGGCGCAATACTAAATTTGAAAATCACCGAGGGCGCATATTTTACAGATAATCAACAGGTATAAATAGGCATAAAAAAAAACAGATTTTTTATAACTTTATTTTGTTGGTGGCATACATAATGATACATATAATTCAGTGTGAAACTTGGGTGTCCATATTTTCAGCTAATTTCTTATAATTGGGGATTGCAACGTGTTTATAGCTGAAACTATTTCTTTTTTATTTTTAAATTCTTCAAAAAGTGAATCAGCAGCTTCTAACATGGCTTCTTTCACTATTTCTCCATCTGTAAATGGTTTTTTATTCTTAGCTAGCAAATGCGATATTTTATATGACGCGATCGTTACTGCTTTATGTTGTTGCAGTGGTTTAGTAAAAAAACTTTGCTGGTTAGTTATTGAAGATTTTAAAGAAATAATTTTTTTCCTTCTAATTTCAGAGTTCTTTGGATAGTCACTATCAAAATTGGTATGAACGGTCTTAAAATGTCGTTCAATATTACTTTTCTTGGGAATCGCAACACTATTATTACACAACAAACAAATACACTTCCCTTTGTAATCAACGAAACAATATAGATGTTCCCATTCATCGTTAAAATAATATGTTCTTTTTCTTTTACATTTATCCATGAAGGGTTTTGAAAGAAAAGAATTATTTCGGATTACTTGGTAGTTTTAAATGCATGGTCTACGCGTGGTCTATTCGAAATACGATCACACACTAACAAAAAATATGTGCGTGTTATTAGATACGCTCAAGGTTAGCAAACTGCTAATCTATGCACAATCCTAAACTCAACTGACTACTTGCTGTATATCGCCGTTTGACAAGAGTAAGTAAATCGCTCTGGCTATCATACATTTACATTAGTCCAGCGAGGGTGCATTAAAATTTTTTCGGGGGCGCCGCGTTGCCTACCCCTGTACTAGATAGATAAGTAATATTCCATATACAAACTATTCCATGTATATTGCAAAAATATAAAAACACAACAATAATTAAAATTAGAATTTAGAAAAAAATCTGATTTAAATCAAATAAATCTGATTTTTTTGATTTAAAAAAAAATCATGATTTTTTTCCAACCTTGGTTACAATATAACTATGAAAATACAAAAAGAACACTGATTTAAAGTCTCTTAAACTAATGACTACTCTCACATAAAGTATTTTTTAAAATAGACAATTCAGCATATAGCAAAAGGTCTTAGGAATTTTTATGCACCAATTATAAATATAAACTTGTCAATTAATATAGGATGTAGCTACTGCCAATTTTACACTTTTGATGAGATATGACTGTTTATTAGATACATTTGAAGGCTGATTTCCCAGCATGCATTTTCTGCTTCTATAAAAACTGTGATAGCAGATTACATAAAAGCTCTACACTAAGATATTTTAATTTTTCATAAAAAATAAGATCGAAGAGTTCTTAGTTTAATATGATGTATGAATCAATGGACTAGCATTCATAAAATGAAGCATTAAATGAAGACAACATATTATAGAATTTAATAGCTCTAGTAATCCTCCTTAAAATGAATACAACAATTTGCTATTCTCAATGCACACACACACACATATATAATGCATATTAATAGAGAGTATGTTCAAATACAAAATCAATTTGTAAATATTCGGAAACATTTCCTCAGAAATTAATTTCCAAAAATCGGTATTGCTAGATGCTCTGGATTTAAGAAATATATCGCATCTTAATTTAATAATTTCTTCCTCGACCGTATCAGTAAATCAGTACCATATAATCTAAGCATCCCACTTTGTCAAGTTGTTTCTATTTAATTCTCCACTGTAAAATGACAAATTCATTGTATTATTTTGCACAGTTTGTTTTAGGTTTTAAAGCGTAAACTGTAGTAAATTTTTATTTTAAATAATTCATTAATTTTAAGTCATAAGCCATAAATTAAATTGTTAATATATGAGGTCATTATCGGGATGGCCGCATGGACTACCTAAAGTCTTCGCGGTCAACATCTTGGCCACCCCTGGTATAGGCTATAAAGAGCTGTTGATGATTCATGGTAGTTGGCCTTCTTACTGGTCACTTTACCCTCAGAAGGCATTCTTAATATGATGGGGATCAATACTGATACCTTGTGACTGACATCATGAGGAGAGACAGCCATATTTTGTGTGACTGCGAGTTTTTCTCTGTTTAGATATGAGCACCTTGATAGCCACCCTGAGCCTTGGGAGCTGCAGGATATTTCTATCAGCTGTCTGCCGAGGTTTGCTTCAGCCACTGGCCTCTTTTTTTAGGTGCTCTTGGGGTTGTGTTTTTTTTTGGGGTTTGAGAACAATAAAATTCTGGTCACATTCTTGGAAAGTCCCCCCTAGGAGCTGCCCTAAGGGTGATTTTATTCATTTATCTCACATCTAAGTTATATATGAGTTTGGTGAATGTAAGTTAAATGTGAAACAAGTTTTTGTGTTGACTACAAAAGGTCTAAGGTGTCTGTGGAATACCGGTTTCAAAACCCAACTCAAATTTAGATTGGTATTCCTAATGCATAAGACTCTAAAGACGTGCAGACTATTATCACAAACACATTATTTATTACTACTTAACATTTAATATTTACATTTATGCATTAATAATGTCTTATTATGTATGATATCAACATGGAAAAATGCTAGTCTCTAAACAAAAACTATATATAGAACAACTCACTTGTATCCAAATTTAAATTACAAAACACACACATTGAATATTAAAATTCACAGTGATGTCAAAGGCATGTAATACATTACAGTGTCACTAAAAAGTCATACAGTTTCAAGCATACCATGAGTTTTAAAAATTTGTAGATCATAGTTCCAGACTAAAGAGAAGCCTTCCTGTACCTCAGGTCCTGAGGTATGCATAGAAAATTTGTACAATGGCTACTAATTTTTAAGATTTTGGTTTCCTTTTAATTTATGTTAAAACTGATGCATTAGAAAAAACAGAAGACATGATAGAGTAGGTTAATATAGTTATTGAACAATACACCCTTAATAAAAACATACTAACTATGTACATATCTATCTACGAGGTCACATACCTTTATAAGTATAAAACTTCTTACCATAAAATAGCAACTTTTACACAATAACTCATGCTAATTTTTAATTTGAATTCAAGTGTTTTAATGTACTATTTCATAATAAAAATTTTTGATTTTCCAAGGTACCTGATATTTTATATAGATATATGCATAGTGAGTGTCATTTTCATTAAAGGACTACTGTTCAACAATTACTTGAACAAGTGAAGATGGGTAAAAATTTCATTACATCTATGTGAAAATAATTATAATTTATTTAAGACTTTTAAATGAAGTCTTTTTAGTCTGTGTACCTGCTTTTTTTTATATTTTCTTGTATTATGTTAATTAATAAATACTTAATGCTTTACCTGTTTGGTAAATCACATATGATATACAATAATATAAATATAAGATATATGGAAGCTCATAGACAAAACATGTGATACACAAGAGTATAAAATGCTAGATATGTATATTATATGTGATGTGTAGGAAAGGCAAAGTGTTAAAAATATGACATTTTGTTCCCCCTTTTAAATTTTTTCTCAATCCACCCTTGCTCCAATGAATAAATGAAATTGGAGAATTTATAAAAACATGATATGATGTAACAAAAGCAAACAACAATAGTAATGATCTAATGATATATTTACCTCAGAAAAATGAAATGCAGGAGAAATTCCTTGTATGGAACCCTTAATAAAAACATACTAACTATGTACATATCTATCTACGAGGTCACATACCTTTATAAGTATAAAACTTCTTACCATAAAATAGCAACTTTTACACAATAACTCATGCTAATATTTAATGTGAATTTATATGTTTTAATGTACTATTTTATGATAAAATTTTTTTATTTTTCAAGGTTCCTGATATATTACATAGATATATGCATAGTGAGTGTCATTTTCATTAAAGAACTACTATTCAACAATTCCTTGAACACGTGAAGATGGGTAAAAATTTGATTACATCTATGTGAAAATAATTATAATTTAAGACTTTTAAATGAAAATTTTTTCTAGTCTGTATACCTGCTTTTTTATATTTTCTTGTATTGTGTTAATAAATAAATACTTAATGCTTTACCTGTTTGGTAAATCACATATGATATATACAATAATATAAATATAAGATATATGGAAGCTCATACACAAAACATGTGATACACAAGAGTATAAAATGCTAGATGTGTATATTATATGTGATGTATAAGAAAGGCAAAGTGTTAAAAATATGACTTTTTGTTCCCCCTTTTAAATTTTTTCTCAATTCACCCTTGCTCCAATGAATAAGTGAAACTAGAGAATTTATAAAAACATGATATGATGTAACAAAAGCAAACAACAATAGTAATGATCTAATGATATATTTACCTCAGAAAAATGAAATGCAGGAGAAATTCCTTGAATGGAAGAAATCTGTAAAGGTAAATCATTTAATTTCCTCATCTGTTTAGACAGTGAATTAAAAGATTCCATTAAAGTGATATGAGCTTCTTCCCCTGATCCATAGGATGTAACATTAGAGCCCAAAACTTCTTTTGGTAAGTGAAGAACAGTATCTATATCAGTACCACTCACACAGAAGTCTTCATCTTTTCCATTCAAATGCCTGGTGGTAAAATAAAATAAAATAATAAGAATATTAGGACTCTTCAGACATATGGGAATAATATGATGAAAGAAATAATAGAGCACTTAATTAATTTAGGATACGTACTAAGATATGTGAATTAAGCATAATACTTTTACAATTAATATTTAAAGAAAAAACCATACAAATGACATAAATACATCCCCTCCAACTGCGATGAATATTCCCTAGTCATTCTGAAAAATTTGAAGTAATTATGAAATTACAATATATATATATATATATAGATAGATAGATATATTGTAATTTCATAATTACTTCAAATTTTTATAATATATATATATATATATATATATATATATATATATATATATATGAAGCGTGGCTTGCTATGCTTTGAGGATGTAGCATGTTTGAAAAAGAATACCATTTTTCAGGATAAGTTTCACATACTTTATTTGACAAAGTCTACCGCAAAAATCCCACAAAGGTTGGTTACACAGCCTTTTATAACCTTGGGGATGCCACAGTGTGAGAAAGGAATTTGTTAACTGTGCAAATTAGAAATGCCCTTAATCAGCAAAATAGGTTGGTGAGTTAAGCTCGACAACAGGTAAGAGAAAAAAAAGAGTTTAACGCCGAGAGGTCACTAAAAAGATGACAAAATTGTGGATTTGGTGGTTTTTTAATCAGATGTCTTCCTTATATTTTTTTTATCAGATTCTGAGCCTGACTATATGTGTGTCTACATCTTTAATTAAGACTCATTAAACTAAACACCTTCGCGCAACAGCCGAACATGAAAGCCAAGACATATGATGCCAATTTCCATCTTCAAGACCAAGGGCACTGGGGTATGGAGCATATGTCTTGATTAGGGGGTCAACCTTACATGGAATCCAGTGTTTAGTTACCAAGCATGTTTGGTCCTCAGTTTGTTTCCCCACTGACGGGATGAAAGGCTCAATCAACCTTGCACAGTTCAAGGATCGAACCTCAGACCTGTATCACAGAACTGTGAAGTACTATCCCAATGCTACTGAGTTTCAATTAGACTCATTATGTAGTTAAAAAAAATATTTTTTTCAATAAACTTAACATAAAATTTAAGACATGAAAATTTATATTGAACAAAAAATGAATAGCATTCATTTTGTTTACAGCATAAAAATACTTAGTAGTTAACTACTACTACTTAAAAATAGAATATTAATAATAACATCAAAATAGAAATATACAATATGAAACAAAAAAGTGAATCAGGGATTCCATGCTTTCAATTCAAAGCAGGTTTATTAATATAGCTTTCTGTATACCTCAACAACAAATATAAATGATAACAGGTAATGGTACCATTTTTGACATTTGCCCTTTTCAGTTAAGGAATCCGTCTACATTAAAAACGTAATTTTTTACCAAAAATTATAATTTTATTTTATTTCTCTGTTATAAAATTTAGACTTCTAAATCTGTCTTTGTTTTGTCTCTACAACATTTTAAAGAAAAGTGACAGCTATTTTAACATCAGTGATAGCTGTCAAAACAAAATGAAAGTAGCGACTTCGGAACCGGAAGTTGTGAATTTAAAGAGCATTTTTTGGACAAAACTTTTTAAATTTTCATGAAGATTAGTTTAAATATTTTTCTAGTATTTTTAATAAATAGCAACTTGGCAATTTGAAAGTTTTGAAGCAGGAGAGTGTGGGGAATTTTAAACATATATTTTAATTTTTTAATAGTTAAAGTTGCTTTCATAAACTTCAACCGCGTTTTTCTCGGAATGGCATTTTTAATAAAGTGTTGAAACTTGAAATGGGATTTCTCAAAAAGTTCTTAAAATATTTTATTGAAAATTATTATGAATGCTTTTGATAGTATTTACTAGTGAATGACCTAAAGGCTTTAAATTTGAATAAATTTTAATGATGTTACACTCATAGTTAGATATAAAGGTAATGAAAATTCGTTAAAAATTCATTGTGTATGATTTTGAAGGAACAAAATTTTTTACCAAATGTAAATGAAGCAAAGATTTAGGTGATTCACTAGTCCAGTGTATAAGAAAGGTGTTGCATCAAAATTATTGAAATAATTTAATTTATTAAAAATTTAGACCTTTTGAAAACCCCCCAATTTTTATTACTAAATTTTCTTCATTTATTAGAAATTTTATAAAAACTTCTCCAGGAATAAATTTTTTAAGTGCAATTCTCTATGATAATATAAAAAATAAACCTAAAAATGTGAAAACATGAACTTGTTTCTACGTTTAAAGAAAAAAGTTCTCCAAATGTAGACGGATACCTTAAGTTATTTTACAAAGTAAAATATAAAACTAAAACTTGTCATGGTGATCATGTAGCATCTAGTATTCTGAGAAGTATTTTAGCATATTTAGAAAAAATTTTCAGTGCAAGCTATTCGATGGTAGAAATATTTTCTTTATAGGTTATGATTGAGCTAAAAGAATCTAATATAGTCACTAACCAGATATAAATTACACAAACTAAAAGTGACATAGCAATACCCCAATACCTTTTTAAAATATCTTTGATCATCTGGCCAAACACTTTTCTCTTTTCTTCAAAAGTGTCTGCCTTCCAGAACACTGCTTCTCTTATTGTACCATCCTGAAATCTTCTCAATTCAGATTGACCACCCCAAAAATTTCTAAACTCTCTAGCCTAAAAGAACGTAGAAAGAAATAGCAGTTCAAATAAATGTAATTAATAGGTAAAATAGAGATGAGATCTTGACTAACATACAGCTTTGAAAAATATAATTTCAAAGACCCCAGAAATCATAAAAATAAAATTAAACAACTTAAGTAATAAAAAATTAAGTTAATAATAAAGCAGACTAACCATGGTATTGCTACCTATAACTAGAACCATTAAAACAATATATGAAAATAATACGTTTGATAGCCTATAAAACAGAAAATTCTTTCAATTACATTTCCCATTAGTTGAAGGAAATTAAAGTATTTGAAATTTGCTATTACAAAATCTAAAAATAATCTAATCATTTTAAATTATTAACTGAATATTCTAAACAGATGTCTAATTATATATATATATATATATATATATATATATATATATATATATACATATATATATATATATATATATATGTATATATATATATATATATATATATATATATATATATATATATATATATATATATATATATATATACACACACACACACACAAACAAAATACCTATTTTTAAAAGTTGCTAGAATACCATACTTGTCAACTTTTACACATTGGCATCAGTAAAACTTTCTGCAATATATTTGCTGGTTGGTGTTTACTGGCACAATAGTTATTAATAAAAGTTAATTATAAAGTTAACTTTCCCCAAAAAAATTATAATTAAAAGTGAATTGTAAATAATATCTTTATACATAATTCATTCATTATAATGAATCATCCAAAATGAATTCCAAAATGAATTTTTGCTCATAACTGTAACTTCTTGGTTACTTTTAATAATTAATAAATCTTTTAATCCAGAACTGAAAGTTTATCACGAAATTGTGTTCTTATTTTTTTAACCTGACTAAAATTTTAACATTTTTTTAAAATTATCCATACAACTGTACAATCATCTGTAAATTTATACGTTGTACAGAAAAACAGTACAAACTGGCAGCTATGCTACATGCTATGTACAGGGTATCTGCCAAAAAAAAATTATTCAAATCCATGACTTTTCATGACTTTCCCTGATTTAGCAGATCATTTTCCATGACTTTAAAAAGCTTTCGTTAAAGTATATATGAATAAAACGTCTGATGTACATACAAATAAAATATATGCTTTAAGAGAAATTACAGGAATTTTATCATAAAAAAACTATAAACTTACTTTATAAGTGTTAATAAACACACATACATAAAAATAAATTGTTGTATCTACATACCTAAGTTTAATCATATAGCAATTTTTCAATCAAAATGTTTCCAATTTGAATTCAGGGTACTTTGGTATTATCCAGGTGACCATGAATAATAGCCAAATATAACCCTATAATGTTTATATACAGTATCCCTAGAGATAAACTTATACTTTGTGCAAAAATATTAATTTTTATTAAAAAATATTAATTATTATAGTAATAAAATTTTAATCTACAATTTAAGAAAAAAACCAAAATAATATACATTTACCCACCCATTAAGCTTTCTCGCTTTGAGTTTCCTTGGTGAACAAATTTTACTTGGTCAATAGAATAATACATAAATACCAAACTCAGTAACTTCAGCCAAATGACAAATAAATATAGAATTAAACAATTCAATGCATTTTTTTTAATTGGTAGTTTAGCGGATCCATGACTTTCCATGACTTTTACTCATTTTACTTGAAAAATCAAGACTTTCCATGACAAAATTAATTCATTGTCTAAATCCATGATTTTCCATGACTTTCCAGGTGCGCGGAAACCATGTATGTATGACAGGTCAGTTCAAGTTTACTCGAACAAAACATCAATATTTTACATTTCAAAAGTTAATCTGAAAATTCATTAAAATAAATACCTCAGGATCATCAGCTAATGGTCCTTTCTCTATGTTGCTCATTGGTACATCAGGGTTCAAAAGCACACCAATGGTTACCAAGCCACAGTTAGGACTAGGAGGGGAATCATAAATAGACCACTAAAAAGAAATAAAAAAGTAAATTGTTATAGCAATTAATACTTAAAAAGAAGATATTACTCTATGATATTATTCTGTGATTGGATAATTGTAATTTAAGAGTTGAAAGATTAATAATTATGTAAAAAAATTGCTGAAGTCACTTATTTAGTCCTTTATTTCACAGAGCTCAAATTCCTGACAAGCAGACTAAATACCAAACAAAATTTTTAGAATGTACTGCATAATACTATCTGAAATGAATGTGTTCTAGAATTTTTATCAACAAACTTCCCTGCCAACTAAAAAAAAGTTTCTTATTTAATAGTTTTATAGCAGTTATTTTTATATGCAATGTGCATTTCATGTATGATTTAAAAAAAGAAAAAAAATGCGATACAAAATTACAGTATTACCTTATTTCTTATATTTAGTTTTTATGAAAAATGCTTAAGAGATAGCATGATCTGGTTTTTTAACATTTAAGAATATTGAAAGCAAAAATTAATAAGTCTACATTTAACAAATCTGAAATTAACAGATTTATATATATATATATAAATACAGTGAAACTTCTCTGAGCGGCCACTCCTTCATACCGAGAATATTTGGCCGCTCTGAAGGGTTTTATTTGCTGTTATAAGATAATTACTATAATGCGTAATATAAACAAGTCTGACATATATTCCTTATGTAAATGAAATTTAAAACTTATCTAAAGAGAAAATAGTACTTTATTTCATGCTTCTTTACATTTTTTTTTTTAAAGCTACAATTTGTTTCTGTTTGTTCTGTAGTTTTTGTACTCCTTCAAAATCAAATTATCTTGTTTAATGACTTTGTTGATTTTCGTTCTTCTGCAGTTAAATAATTCAGCTCACTTTCTTGCCGATTTGCCATTCTCATATTCATGCAAAACTTCAATGCTCTGCTCAAGGTTTAGAAAAACGCATTTCGACATCGTTGCAACTCAGATCACTAACCAACTAAGGAAATTAAACTGGTGTGAATGACATTTTTATTGAGAGAGGTGTAATTCTTCCTTAACTTTACTGATTGGAATTCCAAACAAAAGCCTCAGGACACCTTCACCTCTTGATTGTCCAGTTCTTCCCTCAGTTTCTATGAATGGTGCAATAGGGATTCCCTATCTGAAGGGTGTGGGGAGAATACAAAAGAGATAACAGATTGAATCTTTCTTAGATGGGGGGGGGGGGAAATCGCACGAATGGACTTATCAAGTTATTCTTTTGTTTTATATCTGACCATAAACCTGACCTTGAGTTTTTTCGCTCCAATTTGGAGCGAAAAAACTCAAGGTTTTTAGAGCATGGAGTGAGTAGAATTTCCCGAAAAATGAAAAGGGCAATCCCACTTGGTGGCCATTTAGAAGGATGACTGCTATACAGAAGTTTCACTGTAAATATATATATATATATATATATATATATATATTAAAAAAAGAATAATTCAGGAGAAATTTTCAAACAAATTTAGTCCTGCTGATTATATATTATATATATGTATTTATAAAAGTAAAGGAGTACAATTATTTTAATTTTTAAGAAGATATGAAAAGTATCAAGCAATGCAAAGTTAAAAAATTAATAAAATAAATTATAATTTTAATGATATTTTTATAATGTTTTTCCTTGTTGAGAGTGCGATTGGTAATATGACATAAAAAGTGAGAGCAATATCAATACTTAAATTCATATTTTCTTTTATACTTCATTCTTTTAAGTATTATTTATTTTAATTATTAAATAGAGCTCAAGTTGTTTTTTGAGCTCACAAATCAATCTGCAGAACTGTTATGGAGAGAATAAAACCAAAAAATGCATGTGACTAATTTTCCTGACATGTTTGCCATTTTCTTGACAAAAAGTCATGTTAACTTATGTAAACTAAACAATGTAATTAAAAAAAATATTAAGAAAGAAAATGTTTTTGTAATTACTTACAGGGGAAGGAGAAATTTTTATTACATCAAGCAATAAAATTCGTTTGTTTAGGCCTTTCCAAATAACATCACATATTTTAGGAGTAACAGCTCTGACTTTATTTTCTCCAAAATCTAAATACTCTTGTGACTTATTCAATTTACTTGAGTATTTTCTAAATTTCTTAGGACCTTTTAAGCTGGAAAAAAAAATATATATAAATACATTATTATATCAGTGAGTCAACAAAATAAAATCTTAAAGTTTGCAAATTTATATTATATGGTCTGATTTTTCTGTACAGCTGAGCTGACCATATAGCTGATACAGACTGTATATAAAAAAACCCTGACAATTCTTGCAGTTCTGCTTTTACCATTTTATACATATTTACATAATGCATATAATATATTAATAAAATAAATGTACATTATTATTTTAAAGATTCAATTTGTCCATGATACATTAATTTCCTTGTAAGCTTCTTGGATTATTCAGATTTTTTGTTGTAATTGCTTTGCAATCAATTCTGATTTTTCGTTTGAGTTTTATATCTTTATTTTCTGAATAATCTCTTCCATCATAAAATAGAGAATAAGCTTTTTTTTCAAATGCACAAGAGCATTTATTTAATTTTTGACTAGCAGAATTCATTATTTTACATTTTTTTCCAGAAAATCCTAGGTTAAAAAAACAAAAACAAATTTCACCATTTTCCTGATAATTACCAGTTGCTAAATATTGTGCATCAGCTTGGTGACATGAGAATTAATAAATGAATTCATTGCAATAATTAATAACTCATATGGTTTCATAAAACATTCCCTAGAAAAATATTATAATCCATTAAATTATCAAATACCCTTGGTTTAACAATAACTGAACTTACTGGATCATGAAGTCAAACTTTTCTAGAGGTGATATCTTTTTCATAAATAAAAGAGTAAAAGAATTAGGAAGATCGCTGTCTAATATTCTCAAACCTATTTTTGCTTCATGTTTTACCTAAACAGAAAGAAAAAACTGTTAATTTATATAAAATATCAATAATTGAAACCAGATTATGAATAAATAATGCCTTTTTAAAGATACCATGTTTAAAGTTTCTTTGTTGACTGAATACAGCAAATTCAGAAACCCTGATTCGTCTAAAAATACACCAGGAAAATGCTTCTGGAAATCTTCAAATGGTGGCTTGTCATCAGCTTCATCTGATAGAGAAATGCCCTCTTCAAAGTTTTCACATTCTAAATAGGGTAAAATAATTTCAGTGAAATACATTCATATCAATCTAGCCCTCACATAAGAATTAGAAATAGCATTAATTATAAACCTGGATCATAGCTAGATACAACTTATTGTATTAGCCTTTATGTTATGATTTAAAGCTAAAATATTAAATTTTACAATTAAAAATCATTTGATCAAATTAATACATACACATTTATCAGCATTTGTGTGATCATTTTATGACTCACCTGATTTAATTAAAATATATTAGTAGTTTGACAATAGTTATATATATATATATATATATATATATATATATATATATATATATATATATTTACAGTATAAAATCAAATAAAAGAAAATGTTTTGTAGGAAATAAAATTTTGTTGTTTATTTAATATCAATGCAAGTGTTTTTTAGGCAGAGATCATCAAAGTAGCCAGTATTGACTCAATGGTATTTTTCAACAGAAACCATGGAAATTGTATGCTGTTAGCACAAATTATGATTATATATAAGTAAATATATGCTTATATATCCAATTATAATTATATAAAGTTATATAAATCTTATATATCAAAAATTCTCTCAGCATGAGTTATTAAAATATTTTTTTCCCCCAATTTAGCTACTTCCTTTTGGCTCACTTCAAAATTATGCAGTGAGGTTTTGCACTCTATTTCTAGGCCCACACTTCTAGGCTTGAATGCACAAATGTCTCAAAAAGAATTAAAAACTCAATTCTTACACCCATAAACTTTTTATTTCTTATTTAACAAACCAGATGATAGGAATTACCTATTTACAGTGAAATTGAATATATATATATATATATATATATATATATATATATATTTGACTAAATGCTTTTTTTAGCCCATGTCAATAAGAATAAACCAACAATTTTAGGTATAATTAATAAAATCTAACATGGAATTAGCCCCAATTATTTAATTTGAATGGGCTTGCTCAGCAAAATGAAATCTTTGTAAAATTATCAAAGTTCGCATTTACTGAGAATAAAAAATGCATCAGTTAACTAACAGTCCTTACCCAGCAGGGTTCCCGCTCTTTTTGCAGAACACAAATTAAGGACTTTATAAGGAACAAAGTAACTTTTTATAAGTACCTACTTGTAATACACAACATAACAGCATAAACCCTATTTTCTGAGGAACATATTTTAACGATTATGAACCAGACAAGGCATGTTCAATAAATGCCCTACAACATTTCAGAATTAAGTTTGTAAAAATGCCTAAAAATTAATATAAGATAAATCTATTTGACAAAACCTAATTTTGAAAAATGTACATCTAAAGCTTTTTAAGTATCAAACTAAAAATAAATTGGGAATAAAAACAATATTATAAACTGTACTTTCTGAGGGTTTCAAAATGACTGATATATATATTTATATAAGAGTCATATATATATATATATATATATATATATATATATATATACACATATATATGTACATACACACACACATTAGCTGATTATACCTGACATTGCCTGGGAAAGAAGAAAGTTTTAGACTTTTCTATTACATTCAATGCAAGGAAAATTAAATTTCCATATGTAACTAAAATAGCTACAAACCCCCATCCTCCATGCTTTGATTAATTAAAATTTGCATGACAGTTAGCTATTAGGAAAGGGCAGCTGACTTTATACTTTAAACCTTTTAAGCATACAAAAGATTATATATTTGTCATATAAGAAAACTGATAGGAAATCACATGACAAGTGTGGATCTCGTCAATGGAAAAATTGTTCACGTTCCAATTTAAAAATTAAGGAGATTTAAAGGACCTTTGACAAAAATTTAGTAGTTTTGAGGGCCCTTAAAAATGAAAGCTAAAATTAAGGAGTTCTTAAGGACTTTTAAGGACTGTTGAAACCCTGCTCAGCAGGGAATGCTTGTAGAATATGCACATTTGTGGCTGATGTCAGCCCACAACAAGCAAGTCACATGATTTTGTTACCTTGAGACTTAACACTAGAATTGTGGGAGTTTTGGTCTACTTAAAATCATAGGCTGGGTGAAACTTACACTAATAAATCTGTATTGCTATTTAAAAAGTGCACTGTATTTACACGCAATGACATTTATTCAATTTTAGAAATTAAATTATTATAATAAATAAAAATAATATGATATTGTATTATTAAAAAGTACATATAGTTAGAAAAGTATATAGACAAATTTAATGAAATTATTTAGTTTCTCACTAATCAAGGTTTCTTACACAGTTCAGGTGCAGTTTGGGCAACTTATTTTTTAATGTATATTTTGTACATTTTATACATATTTTGTATCTACATATAGGTATTTTAAAATTAGAACAAATATCTACAGTTTTGTTTCCACTATTGGGAGCTACACAGTGAAAGACTACTTATACAGTCGCACATATCTTAACTTCTTGTATATGTTTTAAATCTCTGTACATAAAATTCTTTGGAAATTCGTCACCTAATCTTAATTCAACCATTGGGGAAATGCTGCATCCAGGCTTGTTCCGTTTTCTCCACCATACTGGCTTGTTCTTCGAAATCTGATTTGTATTTGTTTTTTATAACTTTTGAAGTTTAATTTTGTAATATTTGATTCTTAATCTTTTATTTCGTCATATTTAAATTTTTTTCAATTATTTTTTAATTTTTTTGTTCAGTTTTATTTTGTTTTAGTTTGTGTTAAATTGGGCTTGATTGCCTTATTTCAATTTTTAATATTTTAATAATTTTGAATCTTTATTTTTATGCTGTATGTTTTTCAATTTTTTAGTTTATGTTTTACATTTTTAATCAAACTTTGCTGATTATTGTGTTAATTTTTTGTCTTTCTAAATTTTCTACCTATTTATTTGTTTTTAAATGTTTTTCTATTGGTTTGGGGCATCTTTTTTTATTAACATTTCATCAAAATTGATTTTTTAAAATTGTTTCAAAATTGCGTTGTTCTTTTGGGCTTTTCATCTTGTTTGGCACAGTTTGTCCCATGAGGAATTAGCACCACTAAATTTCAAACAACCAAAAAACCAATCACTCTTAAAAGTTTAGTAGTGAACCATTTTTAGCATATGCACTTCTTCAATATATTATTTTAACCCTTTCGCGCCTACTGTCCCAAATACATGCCAGCAAGAAACACACACACTTCTCGACTAACACACTGACATGCCAAAGCATTTTCTCATTCACCCCCGACCGTCACATAAGTTACCAGTGTTGTGGAACATTTTAAAAACTATAAGTTTTGACACAAGATGGCATTGTATGTCCATATGGAATTAGATACATGTAGGTTTGACCTTGTACTCAATAGGAGAGTAGTATGATACACATACAAGTGGTTTTTGATTATATAAACATGAGGGAAAAGGAATGTTTCCGATTGACATGTTTTATGATGGCTCTTTAAATTCCCACGTGGTGTTTGTTTATGTAAGCAGGGGAGTTTTATTTTTGCTACAGCGTTGTGTATTTCGGTTTGTCAGTCCAGTTTTTAGTACAGAATTAGATCTGACAGACTTGATTTTTTTTCTTTTTTATTGTTAAATTTTCGAAATGTCGAAAGAGTTTAACTGAGCTTGAAATAGCTGAAACGACTCAAAATATTTCAGATTTTGATTCTGAAACAGATTAGGATATTAGTAATAGTGACACTATAATATATTCTGATTGTTCTTTATGTTCATAATGGATCTAGTGATTCTAATGATGATGAGGACATTTCTGACAAAGAAATTGACGATGTTTCGTTTTTTCACATTCCAGAAAAATCCTCCAAAACGGCAAATGAGTTAATACGAATGCAAGGACTGTCACATTGGATTGTTTGTAGATCCCTGTTTTTAAAATTTTTCATACAAAAAAAGTTTAAATAACAAAGTATTCAGTCTTGCAATGTTAAAAGTTATTAAATACTAAGTAAAAAATGAAAAAAAAAATAGTAAAGTGTAAAATATATATTTAAATCAGAAATAGCTTAAGTAAATAAAGTATCTATAAACATATATAATTCCCATTTTGTTTAAATATTTTACGCAGCATTATTAAATAACGTGTTGCTACTTCGTTAATTTCATGAATTTAGGCTTAATAGCAAAAACCCCTACGGCCCAGGATACTCACTCGCGAAAGTGACTGCCGGCCTCAGAGAAAAGCGCACGCTTGCTCTTCCCGCCACGAAAGGGTTAATAGATTTTTATGCATATAAAATTAGGAAAAGTCAAGAAATTTATTTTAATTTCGTTAGCAACATTTTAAGAAAATTAAACACAAAATAGTTTTTGGGTCAAAATGACCTATCTTGCAGTTCTAGTGTTAAGATGGATTAGCAATTTTGGGAGGAAAAAGAAGTGATCCTCTTTCCTCCCAAACAATCTTTCCTACAAAAAAGAATTGAAGTAAGAGAATACTCCTTTATCTGACATTTTATGGCTCAGAAATTAGGTATTAAAAATTTAAAATAATTATAAAAAAATTAATAAAGAGAAAAGAGATGAATTTTGGATATTTATTTTAGGGGTAATAATTTTAATATTACACATACATACTTATACATATTTATATAAACTTCATTTCAGTTTTTACATAATATTCTTGAAAAATATGTTTTTTTTTTTTGCTATTTTCTTGAAAATTATATGGTTTTAACGAAGTTAAAATGCTTTTAACTAAAGCACTAAGAACATAAAATGAAAGAAAATAAACAGCATATTTTCGTGACCATATCTACATTACAACATACATAAGAAAATATATGTTTAAACTCAAAGTGAAAATAATAGACACAAGACATGAAACTACTTACACAAGATGTAGAAATACTTACGTAGAGCAAACAGTGTACATCGGAAGATTTGATATGGATTCATAATGAAATTAATTTTTCGTTTTTTAATCAAATACACAACATACATAGTAATGATAAATCCATTAAGTCTGCCAAAACCCTGGAACAAAAAAGATAGGAATTAAAGACATTTATTGCTAATTTCATGTGAATAATTTTGCATACTTTACATTCTTGGATATATTACTTCTCTCCTAATCTCATGAAAAGACCTTAACCTGAACAGTGGTATGAATGCATAATCAGGGTTCCCACTCTTTTTTCCAGAACAAAAATTAAGGACTTTCTAAGGACCAAAGAAATTTTTTCTAAAGACCTACTTATAATACAAAATATAATGGCATAAACCGTATCTCCTGAGGAACATATTTTAATGATCATGAACCAGAAAAGGCATGTTCAATAAATGCTTTACAATATTTCAGAATTAAGTTTTTAAAAATGCCTAAAAATTAATAATTAATATAAGATAAATCTATATGACAAAGTCTAATTTTGAAAAATGTATGTCTAAAGTTTTTGGAGTGATCAAACTAAAAATAAATTGTGAATAAAAACAATATTACAAACAGTACTTTCTGAGTGACTGATATATATATATATATATATATATATATATATATATATATATATATATATATACTAGCTGATTATACCTGACGTTGCTTGGGAAAGAAGAAAGTTTGAGAGTTTTCTATTACATTCAATGCAAGAAAAATTAAACTTCCATAAGTAACTGAAATATCTACAAACCCCATCCTCCATGCTTCGTTTACTTAAAATCTGCATGACTGTTAGCTATTAGGAAAGGGCAGTTGACTTTATATTTTAAACCTTTTAAGTATATGACTGATTATATATTTGTCATATAAGAAAACTGACAGGAAATCACATGACGACTGCAGATATCACCGATGGAGAAACTGATCGCGTTGCAATGCAAAAATTAAAGAGTATTTAAGGACCTTTGACAAAAATTAAGTAGTTTTAAGAGCCCTTAACAATGAAAGCTAAAATTAAGGAGTTCTTAAGGACTGTGGGAACACTGTATAATTATTCTTATCTTTACTTGAAATAAAGTTTTTCTGTTAATATTTCTGCAAATATTTGGTAAAGACACAATCTTCCCAATATTCATTTTTAAAGAGTTTGGTTAATATAATAAACAAATCACAAATTAATTAGTTAAGAATATAATTTTCATTCAAAATATCAGATTAGTTAGTTAAAATATTATTCTTATTAAAATAAAGTATTATAGTTTATTAATCATTATTAATAATAATAAATTAACTTAATAACTCACATTATTTAGTTCCTCTACATTTTGAAAAATAAAAAATCAAAATTTTCATTAATATATTATGCAATTTATATCTGCTCAGTAGAAAAATGTTTAAAAACTTATTTTATTTTATGACAAATTATTCAATTTTTTAAAATTCCTTTGTCACTTCCAAAACGGAAAAAAAAATCTACCACTGTATTGTTTATAATTTATAAAATCATAGTAGTTGTACATACAAATCTATGGAATAGTCTAACAAACATTTCCCACAGTGTTGGCATGATTTAAATCAGTTGATTTATTTGAAAAAAATCATTGATTTAAATCATTTTTTTTGTCACTTCTTTAAAAACCTATAATCTAAAGACAGGAGATTTGGGAATCAGTCAGCACAGTAATACCAATAAATAAATAAGTGTAAATAGATAGCACGTGCTTTGCAAGAATTGAGAGGTTGTTATCAGAAAATATGTAGTAGGGGTAGCACAATGACTGATTATGACTGGAGGAATTCATTTTATGTAATGGGAGGTAAAGAGAGTATTACAGAACTTGAAATCTAGTTTGTCTAACAAATAACAACAGCCGTGGCTTCGTCTGCTGGAATGAAAAGACAGTTTTCTTCTTTTGGTATTGTTCATTCTAGCCTTCATAACAAATAGGAGCGGATAAAGCATCAAAGCTAGTGTTTTTATTGAAACAATTAAATCCATACTTTGGTGCTTAAAAATATTGAAATAATTGTGATTTGTTCTTTTAAATAAATAGTTTGCATTAAAAGAATATTTAATTTGTTCTTTAAATTGACATCTTATTGAGTTTGCACTATCCAATTACAAAACAATGGACTGTATTTAGATTAAAATTTAGATATTTAATTTTAGGTAATCGTGTGTAAAATATACTCGATAGATAAGATGTTACTTCTTATAACAAACTATTGTATGTATATTGCAAAAAACATAAAAACAACAATTAAAATTAGTATTCAGAAAAAAAATCAAAGATATCCAATTTAAACAAAAAAAAAAAAAAATCTGATTTTTTTTTATTTAAAAAAAAAATTATGATTTTTTTTTCAACTGTGATTTTACATATAAAATAATATCACATAAATTCTATTAAATAGCAGAAATATGCCAAAAAAATTTTTTTTCACATAAAAGTGGAAAAAAAAATCGAGCAATATTTTATATTTACATTCATGTTAAGTGGCAAAATATATCAATTGAAGAATAATTTTTGGGGTTAGATACATACTTCAGATACCCAAGAATGTTATGAAACTATATTATAACATTAAACAGCACTAGAGAATTATAGAGAAGTTAGTGGTTAAAAATATTCATCATTAAAAGTAAGAGAAAAACTTACTGAAGTCAGTCCTCTTTGCATTAGCCATATTTTAACAAGTTTTATACCATTTTTTATATTTTCTGCTGTAATATTTTCTTTAATGTACTCATTCAATTTTGGAAGCAATATATCAGCTAAAATAGTTGCATTATAATAAGGTGTAGGAATTTCAAGATCTAAAAGGGAACAAAAAATTATACAGTAAACTATTGAAAAGAATAATACATACAGAAATAGTATTTTTAGTCATACATAAAGATAATAAAAGTTTATCTTCTATCCCAGGGTTCCTGCTCTTTTTCCAGAAAAAAAATTAAGGACTTTCTAAGGACCAAAGAAACTTTTTATAAGGACCTACTTGAAATACACAGCATAACAACATAAATCCTATTTCCTGAGGAACATATTTTAACAATTATGAACCAGCCAAGGTATGTTCAATAAATGCCCTACAATATTTCACAATTAAGTTTTTGAAAATGACTAAAAATTAATATAAGATAAATCTATTTGACAAAAACTAATTTTGAAAAAAGTTTTTAGTGATCAAACTAAACATAAGTTGTGAATAAAATACAATATTATAAACAGTACTTTCTCAGGTTTAAAAACGACTTTGATATGTATGTTATATATATATATATATATATATATATATATATATATATATATATATATATATATATATATATATATATATATATATATATATATATAGACTGGCTGATTATACCTGGAAAAAAATAAAGTTTTAGACTTTTCTACCACATTCAATGCAAGAAAAATTAAACTTCCATAAGTAACTGAAATATCTACACCCTCCATGCTTCGTTTAATTAAATTCTGCATGACTGTTAGCTATTAGGAAACAGCAGCTGACTTCATTTTTTAAACCTTTTCATTATGCGAAAGATTATTTACTTGTCAAATAAGTTTTCTATCTCATGACCATAGAAGTACTAATAAAGTAAAAGTATTTTCATAATTTTTTAAGAATAACAAGGAAAGAAATTCTGAATTACTACAGTAATACACTGAAAACGTATATGTATTTGAAGATTTTCTTTATTATTAATATTGCACTTTTGGCTAGAAAATGTAAAAGAATGTTATGAACATTAACAAATATTTTATATATTCTTAATATATATATTCTTTGAACAGTACTTATCACCTGTACTGGCATTCTTAGAACCGGTTTCGGGCAAATATAACTCTGAACTTACAAAACTGAAAAGTTAGGAAAATACAGCTAAAACTGATAGGAAGTGAAGAAAGCAGATAGCATCAATGGAGAAATTGATTGCATTGTAATTTAAAAATTAAGGAGTATTTAAGGACTTTTAAGGACCGTGGGAACCCTGTATCCTTGTTTACAGACTTTTTGTTTGTGATTGCACAAATGGAGATTGCAGAATAGATAAATTTAAGAAGTTAAATTTAAATGCTACAGAATTTAATTGTTATCGATTTTTAAAAATTCTTATACAAAATAAGGGATCTAAACTTCTTTCTTTATAATTTATAGAAAAAAATAATATTGAGTAACTACTTTTGTAGAGCATGCTAACACCTTTACACCATTGATTTCAGAACAGAAGATAGAGTTCTATATAGAAATATTAAAATTAAAATAATAATAATAATTATTATTAAAATTTTTTATTATTATTATTAATATTAATAAATTTTTAATAATTTTAATATTATTAAAAATATTAAAATCTCATGTTACTATGAATGTTATAAATGTGTTTAACAGTAATTTACATAAATATGAATTAGTAATATAAACTTGTATATACAATATCCTCATATAGTTATCAATTACAATTCCCTCAAGGGGTCTTCTCCTGTTTTCTTTGGGGAAATACATCATTAAAAGTACCTTGCAGAATTAACTTTTAAGCTTTATTTTCTACATTTAATATGGCATTTATATCACATTTAAGTATTACAGTGGAACTTCGATAACTCGACTTCCTATAAGTTGAATAAGCCACTAACTCGAACTTTTAATCAAGTCCCGAATCATTTCTATACTTTTCTTTAAAAAACTGTCTTGATAACTCGAAATGAACATCTTCTAAGTCGATGTTTTTGTGATAGATTTCTCCGGTAAAAAAATACAATTCAGTTCAAAACTTCGAATACGAGTCCACTCATGTCTTTCTTCTGTGAATTGCAATGGTATCCACTTACGTCACACATTCTTAAAATGCCCTTCCCCCCACCCCTCCATTGTCCACACACTATTTAACTGTGTTAAAAAATTAGGTGACTTTGTGAATTCCACCAACCTTAAAAAATGCAAATAACAAAAACTGTTTTTTTTTTTTTTTTTTCAAATGAGATTTACATGGTATGTATACGAATTAATATGGAATGAGGCCTAATTTTGTGAGTTTTAATAAACCTTTTGACCCCATTCTTCTCTTGTTATTTTACATAGGCTATTAAAAAATTGAAATGCGTACAACTATAGTATTACAGTACATACGAAACCATTTAAACCATGTCGACACATCTTAAGTGCCAGTAGAGAGGAATGGGAGGTAACTTCGATAACTTCAGATAAGTCGAATATTTTTTAGGGTCCCCTGGAACTTCAAGTTATCGAAGTTTGACTGTAGTAACAATTTAAACTTCTTTTATAATAAACAAAGTATTTTATTGATGAAATGTTAACAAATTAGGATGGGGAAATAAGAATTCTCATTTTAATACACATATTATTACAGTACAATTTATTGCTTATCATAGCTGTTTTAACACAAATATTTTAACTATGTATGTTAAACCAGCAAATGTATTTTAAATCAGCAAAAACTTTTCTAAAAAATTATGGGCCTTACAAATATTTTTGTTTTTCAGTTAAATGCTCAACAAAAATGTTTTGTTTGTATACAAAAAAATTTGTTCTATTAGATGTTTGTAAAATATTGTACCATTTGTATACAATCAAAATAATGAACTTTAATCTAAATAACAATAATCAAACTCTATAATTAACCAGGCAATGCTAGGTACTATGGTCAGTACCATATCTATAGCTGCTAACATTTCAATTTTAATATTAGTACAATTTTGCCCATATGCAATTTTAATCTTGTTCTATATATTTATATATAGAGTGAAGCTTCTCTAATTGGCCACCCCTCCGTACCGAGAATATTTGGACACTTAGAGGAGTTGGCCGTTCTGAATTATTTTATGATAGTTATTAAATCTTTTAATTTAGAATCTAAATGTGTATCACAAAATTATATTCTTGTAATTAACTTGACTCTCACATTATGCTCACATTGCTATGTGATATTTTGGAGATGGATATTACAGTAGACATATAAATATATATATGTATGCTAATAAAACATCGTATGAATCATTGAAAGTTTCTACTTAAAATAATTTGAACAAGTAGGCAGTTATGCATATGCAATGAATTTTGTACATATCTTTAGCACACAAAATATACTAATTGATATGAAAAGTTTGTGAAAAATAACTTCAGGTGAATGTGTAACAGAGAAATATAACAGAAAAAGCAATTATTAAACAGGGTTCCCTCTCTTATTCAAGAACAAAAATTAAGGACTTTTTAAGAACCAAAGTAGCTTTTTATAAGGACCTACTTGAAATACATGACATAAACCCTATTTCCTGAGGAACCTATTTTAATGATTATGAACCAGACAAGACATGTTCAATAAATGTGCTACAACATTTCAGGATTAAGTTTTTAAAAATGCCTAAAAATTAATATAAATCTATTTGACAAAAAATAATTTTGAAAAATGTACATCTAAAGTTTTTTGGGTGATCAAACTAAAAATAAATAAGTTATGAATAAAATACAATATTATAAACAGTTTAAAAAGAGGGTTTAAAAATGACTCATATATATATATATATATATATATACATGTATGTATATACTAGCTGATTATACCCAATGTTGCCTGGGAAAGAGGAAAGTTTTATACTTTTCTATTACATTCAATCAAGGAAAATTAAGGAGTTTTTAAGTACCTTTGACAAAAATTAAGTAGTTTTAAGGGCCCTTAAAAATGAAAGCTAAAATTAAGCAGTTCTTTAGAACTTTTACGTACCGTGGGAACCCTGTTAAACTTGCAAAACAGACACATTATCATTTTAATGTCAATGCTAACTTAAATTTTACTAATAACAGAATGTAACTTACATTTTACACTTAACACTTTATGCATGGTACAAAAAGCAAAATTGCATTAGTGATTAAAAAAAGAAAGAAAAAACTTACCATCTCCTGACTGGCCCAGACACCAAGATGATCTCACATTATTTCTTGTAGGAACAAACCTTTTTAGCTTAAATGCACTTTCAGCAGGAAAAGCAGACAAACATATCTTAATATTGTCAAGACCTATAAATATATATATGTATATACATCCATTAGTGAGGAAAAACAATATAAAAGGAAATGAACAGCTGTAAAAATACTACATTTGCACTGGTCAAAATACACCACAAGTATTACATTTTTTAAAAAGAAATGATATGCTAGTGCTGACAAACAATATAAAAATTGCATCTTCAAATAATAAGAAAGTGTTATATTCTAATGCTAGGCACATTGGGCTTTTCAATGAGCCTGCAAGTTACTATTGAAAATTAAATCTATTTTAAATTTTTATTTTGAATTTTTTCCCTTGAATCATATTAAATTAAATAAGTAACTAAATTTTAAAAAGATTTTATAATATGTTTATTTTCTATCAAGATATTTTTCTTTCCTTTACATTGTTGGTAATATCAGCAGACAAGTGGAAAACTAAACCAGGGTTCCCACTGTTTTTCTAGAACAAAAATTAAGGACTTTCTAAGGACCAAAGTAACATTTTATAAGGATCTACTTAAAATACAAGCATAACAACATAAACCTTATTTCCTGAGGAACATATTTTAATGATTATCATCCAGACAAGGAATGTTCAATAAATGCCTTACAATATTTCAGAATTAAGTTTTTAAAAATGTCTAAAAATTAATATAAGATAAATCTATTTGACAAAAATGAATTTTGAAAATTGTACATCTAAAGCTTTTTGAGTGATCAAACTAGAAATAAATTGGGAATAAAAAAACATTATAAACAGTACTTTCTGAGGGTTGAAAAATTACTCTGATATATATATATATATATATATATATATATGTATGTATGTATATACTAGCTGATTATACCTGACGTTCCCTGGGAAAAAAGTAAGTGTTAGACTTTTCTATTACATTCAATGCAAGAAAAATTAAGCTTCCATAAGTAACTGAAATATCTACAACCCCCCCCCCAACCTCCATGCTTTGTTTAATTAAAATCTGCATGATTGTTAGCTATTAGGAAAGGGCACTTGACTTTAAACCTTTTCAGTATGCAAAAGATTATTTATTGGTCAAATGATAAGTAACTAAAAAAAAAACTGTCCCATAAGAAAACGGATAGGAAATTACGTGACAACAATGAATCGCGTTGATGAAGAAAGTGATCACATTCCAATTTAAAAATTAAGGAGTTTTTAAGGATCTTTGACAAAAATTAAGGAGTTTTAAGGGCCCTTAAAAATGAAAGCTAAAATTAAGAAGTTCTTATTGACTTTTAAGGACCGTGTTAACACTGTAAACTAGTGAACAGAGAATATACTATGTGGGTGGTTGTATATTTCAGTAATCTAAGATCTTCATTAAATACTGTACCTTTTACCATGTTTTTTTATTTTGTAATTAAGATTTTGAAATAACTTTTCTGCATTTTCTTTCTTTTATTATATTTTTCATAAATGAGTATGTTACATAGTTCTTAACCTTAACATTGGTTACTAACCATTACAGAAGAGTGTTTGTGATGCCAAAAGAAATCTAAAAAATATTTAACAAACTTATACATCAAGAAGGATGCAAAAACAAATGTTAGTGAAAGTCATTTTGAAAGAAGATGGTACAGATAAATCACTCCTATAAAAATAATAACAAATCCTTTAAAGGTATGAAAATATGTTAAAAAGATTCAGTTCTATAAAAAAATTAAATAAAAGCAGATTATCTTAAATTACTAGAATTACATTCTTAAATAAAAAAAGCATAGTTTCTTCAGTTAATTAATATGACAAGTATTCTCTTAGGCACTGCCAGTATTTTTATCTACATTCAATGAATATGTCATCTCTTTTACAATTATATAATCTTTAACTGTAGCAAATACTATAAAAGCATGTGCATCTGCATTGAAAATAACTATAAAATTTTTCCTGTGAGATTGCAGTACTGCAACCAGGGTTGGAAAAAAAAAAAAAAAAAATCAGGATTAAAAAAAAAAAAATCACATTTATTTGATTTAAATCAGATTTTTTTTATTTAAATCGGATTTTTTTTTTATTTTTTTTTCTGAATACTAATTTTAATTGTTGTTTTTATGTTTTTTGCAATATACATAGAATAGTTTGTTATAAGATGTAACATCTTATCTATCTAGTATATTCTGCACACTGATTACCTAAACTTAAATATATAAATTTTAATCTAAATACATTCTATTATTTTGTGATTGGATAGTGCAAACTAAATAAGATGTAAATTTAAAGAACAAATTAAATATTCTTTTAATGCAAACTATTTATTTAAAAAAACAAATCACAATTATTTCAATATTTTTTAAGCATCGAATTATGGATTTAATGGTTTCAATAAAAACACTAGCTTTGATGCTTTATCCACTCCTAATTGGTTACGAAGGCTAGAATGAACAATACCAAAAGAAGAAAACTGTCTTTCCATTCCAGCAGATGAAGCCACGGCTGTTGTTATTGGGTAGACAAACTGAATTTCAAGTTCTGTAATACTCTCTTTACCTCCCATTACATAAAATGAATTCCACCAGTCATAATCAATCATTGTACTACTCCTACTACATACTTTCTGATAACAACCCCTAAATTCTTGGAAAGCACATGCTATCTATTGACACTTATTGGTATTACTGTGCTGACTGATTCCCAATACTCCTGTCTTTGGAATATAGGTTTTAAAAGAAGAGGGAAAAAAATTATTTAAATCAATGATTTTTTTCAAAAAAATCAACTGAGTTAAATCAAGATTTAAATCATACCAACCCTGACTGCAACAACATACTATTTTAAAAAACAGTTGCATTAAGCCGAATACTATTATGTAAGGAGGTTAAAGACTGAGGCATACAATATACCTCATATGAAAGGTTAAACTCAGATCACTTAATTGTATAATTTTAGATGCAAATAATATTTTTAAAACTGATTAAACATTTTTTATTACTGCAAAACTTTAACAAATGGAAAAAAATACCTAAACTAAATTAAGATTTATAGTGAATTATTTACAACAAATTCTTTGTAATTTACCTTCGAAAGTTATGTAAATTGATTGATCATATCAAAATCAAAGTTCACCTGAAATTCTTTAACTGCAAAATTATTAAATTTTATAAAGAAAAGAATATATAATATGCTCACCTTTGGGTGTGATCAATACATTTGGCTTTAAATCACAATCTTCTTGATACGTAAATTTGATTTCTTCAATAGAATCTACATTTTGCAGTGATTGAGCAATGTAGGCCAAATACAAAGACCGTTTACGATGATATCGCTCGTTTAAGAAATCCATACTTTGCCAGCAAGCCTAAAATATTAAATTGTCAATACATAATTTTATTATAAAATTAAATAAGTTTTTGTTCTAAATAATGAAATATATATGTATTCATATGTGCATAATCTATGTATATGCTATACATATGCATGGGAGTGTTTATATACTATATATATGTGACGACCCGTAGCTGTCACATCATCTAAACCCATGGAATGTAGTCATGTCCATTGGGAGTGGCAAGCAGAGGCACCAACAGCTTTGACTAACTTTGTGTATTCCTATTTCACAAGATTACAACGAAAGCACATATCGAAGAACAACTCAAACCACCAGAATCACACCGAACAGCGAAAAATTCTAACAACAAATAGCCTCTCGAACCTTGGTGCTTGCCTATTTAAAACATTTTAAAACCGGAATCGACGTCAAAAGATAGCCAATCATGCTGCACAGAAAGTTCTCACTAATTCTAAAAACCCATCCCACTGACAGCGTGCTGTATGCAAATCCCAAAACCAGAAAAATGCCACCATTTTAAAAGAACTAACATATAGAATTTTGAAACCAAAACCGGAATATTTTAAGCAACATGCCCCATTATTTTATATATATATATATATATATATATATATATATATATATATATATATATATATATATATATATATATATATATATGTATGTCAGAATTTAAATTGTAGATTAATTTTAATAGATTTTAATTAGGGATTATTTACTGAAAGTGATGCGGCATGAGGTGTTAGCCACATAAATACGGCTCAAGTGCAGTGATCTAGAGGAGAGATCAGTGTGCACATTCTGCAGACAGAGCTGTGGCTACCCGTGGCAGCTAAACCTGCCTTTGTTAAAAGTTAGGTGCCAATGAGCGACGAAATTGAAGATCATTGATGAGCAGTGTGCTCTGAGATTTGAATAAAGCTATGAAAATGTACTCAGGACTCTAGTGTCGTTTAGTGGGACCTGACATATATATATATATATATACACACACACACATATAATGTATTAATCCATATAATGACAGGGATTCAGAACTTCCTGAGCCAAGCCCTCTAGGTCTAATATATCTAAGAATTTGAGCAAAACAACTATTGAAATGATTTTGGATATGGATTGAGAGAAGTATGACATGTAATTATTAGGATGCTTGTGTTGGGGCCAAAGTGTACAGATGTGATATTTTAATTAAACTAACCAACTTAATTATAACTCTATTCTAAAATAAATTTCTGGCAATTCTATCCCTAAAATTACATCTTAGACAAAATGATTTTTTTTCTCTTTTAACTGTGGTAACCTTTGACAGCACCAAATTTATTTCTCCTTAACTCAATTATTTTTATATAAAACTCTTTTACTTCTCAAGTGTATTCATATCATTAATCTTAACATTGTGATTGGCTGGTTCCCTTGTGCCTTCACAGCACTATATAACAAATGAGAAACATTTTGGTAGAAAAGTTCCAAAGATGAATTGTCTGAATAAACAATTTTTATCATCAAATTTTCCAGATTGTTTTTGTGGTCTAATGACTGCACTGAATCTAGCATGGATATAATTCTAAGTATGTAATGGGAAAAAAAACATGCATTATATATATATATAAGGAAACTTCTCAAGGGTTTTGAAATCTGAAGTCAAGGGCTAAAAATTCCCACGTCTTTTGCATTTCCCTTTTTAACCCCTAACATTGACCACTAGGGCTACAGTTTACACCTTCAGAGAAGGGGTCTGACCAATTATAACTCTACATGGCCCTAGTGGACAAATTAGGAAATTTCCAAACAAAAAGGAGATGCACGCTGTCGGAGAGAGATTTTGCTAGAAATTTTCCCACAGATGTTGAACAGGTGTTAAGGGTCTTTTTAGATATAACTTCATGCTAGCTGACCCCTCAGCTTGTTCTGTCCCTATGATGAAGTGGGAACACGTCCACTAACGTTATCTTAATAAAGGATTTTAGCCGAAATGATGTCATTTTTATGGCCATGACTGCAACCACCCATTGAGATGTCCATATTATTACACACATATATATATATATATGTATAAGTGTGTGTGTGTGTAGTTTGTAGCAATACATCTAATATACCTGGACATATATAAGTATAAATAAACATGTGTAGTGTATATGAAAAGGAAGATTTTAATGGGAGCAGATAAATTAAATCCAAAATTTATTACAGGAACTTTGGCAAAATATGCTGCGATAATTGTGAAATGTATATTTTCTTTACCCCAAATGTGCAATTTAATAATTACTTAGTATTTCTCAGAATGACTATGGAAAGTTCATAGCATTTGGAGAGTTTTAAGTATATTTTTCAGTGTTATATATCTATACATGTAAATCTTTCATTAATATAAAAGTATAATGCTATATAAACTTTATACTACTGCACAATTATATATACTACCAAATTTAAATTAAAACAACAAAATAAAATTGCTTTTGGTGTACAGATATTAAGCCTTTCTCCCTTAATAGTTTCAATATAATCAATAAAACTCATTTTTAGTACAAAAATCATTTTCTTTTAGTAGATATTTCTTATAAATAAAAAAAAAGTTAATTTTGCAAATTTAGATTTTCAAACACTTAAACATTGTAATGCATAATCAGTAAAATATCTCAGATATTTTTAAAATTTATTGATATTCATTTGTGCACAGTAACAAATTTAGCTTATTGCAAGCTAATATTTGCATAAAATATAGTAAATTTATTACCTAATAATTAACTACTACAGAACAAATTAAATTGCTTGTATCTTTTAAAAATTATAGTTACACTTACCTTAGGAATTTCTACAGCAATATCAACATGGAAATTTGCTGAAGTATCAAACATAAATGATCCAATTTTCAAAAGCTTTTCTGGTGGATGGAAAATAAATACTCCCTTAGTTGAAATTTTTGGTTTAAAAAGTGGCCTTTTAATAGTCAAAGGAAACTCATCAATCTAAACAGAAAAACACATAATCATAATATGTAATAAATATAACTTCATGCAAAAAAATAACTATAAATTAATTTTTAAAAATATGTAACTTTTTGAAAATATTTACATACAATTCCATGTAACAATATCTAACTTATAATAATACCAATGGCTCTTAAAGCTGGAGGTGGAGGGACATATTCTTATAATTCCTCGTTTATTTTATATTTATTTATTTATCAGAGGGAGTTGTTAATATCATTAGATTCAAACTTTAATAAAATTAATTTAAACCAAAATTCAAAAGGAAATTAAAAATGGTATTTTAAATTTCTACAGGGTTGGCATGATTTAAATCAGTTGATTTAAAAAAAAAATCATTGATTTAAATCAATTTCTTTTCACTTCTTTTAAAACCCATATTCCAAAGACAGGAGAATTGGGAATCAGTCAGCACAGTAATACCAATAAGTAAATCAGTGTAAATAGATAGCATGTGCTTTCCAAGAATTGAGGGGTTGTTATCAGAAAGTATGGAGTAAGGAAAGTATGTATTATGACTAGTTATGACTAGTGGAATTAATTTTATGTAAAGAGGTAAGGAAGAGGGGAGGTAAAGGAGTATTACAGAACTTGAAATCCAGTTTGTCTACCAAATAACAACAGCTGTGACTTCATCTGCTGAAACGAAAAGACAGTTTTCTTCTTTTGGTATTATTCATTCTAGCCTTCGTAACCAATTAGGAGCGGATACGGCACCAAAACTAGTGTTTTTATTGAAACAGTTAAATCCATAATTCGTTGCTTAAAAAATATTGAAATAACTGTGATTTTTTTTAATAAATAGTTTGCATTAAATGAATATTTAATTTGTTCTTTAAATTTACATCTGATTTAGTTTGCACCATCCAATTACAAAATAATGAAATGTATTTAGATTAAAATTTATGTATTTACTTTTAGGTAATCAGTGTGTAGAATATGATAGATAAGTTGTTACTTATAACAAACTATTCCATGTATATTGCAAAAAATATAAATACACAACAATAATTAAAATTAGAATTCGGGGGAAAAAAATCAAATAAATCTGATTTAATTAAAAAAAAATCTGATTTAAATCAAATCAATGTGATTTTTTTATTTTTTTTAAAATTATGATTTTTTTCCAACACTGTCATTTCCCCTAACCTACACTTCTCCCCCCACTGTAAAAATAATGTTCCATAAAATTATAAATACACAAACAAAGCTACTGGCTTAATTTTTTAGATGAAATACCCAGACTTATAACAATGTTTAACAGATTTTGATTATTAAGTTTTATAATGATGTAACTTTTGTTTCTCGTTTCTCTCCATCCCTACTTAACAAAGATGAATGTGGCCTTACTACAAAAATCCTAAAAACTACTATAGAGCAAAAATTCATCATAATTTCAAATAATTCAGACTACTAGTTGCATAGTTTCTCCTAGCTAATACATAATTCCATGGCAAAGTCACTTGACATACAACAAACATTCTCCTCTAAAACAATGAGAAATTTTATTGTTCTTGAGGGAGAAGATGGCAAAGAGCTCTATGAAGTTTTAGATTTTTAAAAAATGAAACTGTAAAATAAAGGCTTCCCAACTTATCAGTGATAACTACGATAACTTTTAATAAAAAAAGGGGGGAATAAATCATATAACCTTTTAATAGAATGAATTGCATAAATCAAATCTCCCCTGTATAAAGTATATGATACTCAAAATGTATGAGTTAAAAAAAAACAAAACAATTTAACGAATGTTACACTAGAGGTGGAGAAAATTTACTTCTTTGATCTGATCATATAACATTTTAATAAAGTCAGTCTAATAAAAGAGGAAGGAGTGGCTACACTTTATGCATAATAGATGACAGGGTTCCCACTCTTTTTCGAGAACAAAAATTAAGGACTTTCTAAGGACCAAAGTAACTTTTTATAAGGACTGACTTGAAATATACGACATAACGGCATAAACCCTATCTCCTGAGGAACATATTTTAATGATTATAAACCTGACATGGCATGTTCAATAAATGCCTTACAATATTTCAGAATTAAGTTTTTAAAAATAACTAAAAATTAATATATGATATATATATATATATATATATATATATATATACACTAGCTGATTATAAAATTAAACTTTCATAAGTAACTGAAATATCTACAAACCCCCCATCCTCCATACTTCGTTTAATGAAAATCTGCATGACTGTTAGACTGTTAGGCTAAAGGGCAGCTGACTTTATACTTTAAACCTTTTCAGTATATGAAAGATTTTATATATTCGTCATATAAGAAAACTAATAGGAAATCACATGAGACTATGGATCTCATCGATGGAGAAATTGATCGTATTTCAATTTAAAAATTAAGGAGTTTTTAAGGACCTTGGATGAAAATTAAGTAGTTTTAAGGGCTCTTAAAAATGGAAGCTAAAATTAAGGAGTTCTTAAGGACCGTGGGAACCCTGGATAACTACAATTATTATAATTTGCAATAATTTTTACTAAAAATTTGCTTTTCTACTACTTACTGTAGTAGAAGACAGAAACTATAAAATTTGAAACATATAACCATATAATTGCTAAGGCATGCAAGAAAAAAAAATTACAGTTTTGAAGAAGTATGGATAAATTTTAAGAATTATAGTTAACATATAATAATTATTTGGAAAGAAGTTTTTAGCAACATATATCAAAAGATAAATATTTACAGCATTCTCAGTACTAGCTGGTATATTCTTCAAAAGAGATGTTAGCTCTTCAATCCATTTTTCAAGTGCCGATTTGTTATCAAAGTTTACCTCCTTCAAAAGTTCTTCAACCTATAATGCATACATATGAAAAATTTTGATAAATTAATAAAAAATGTAATGTAATGTAATTTAAGTTAGAATTTTTACTTTTTAAATTTCATTTAATTTATAGCTTCCTTTGTAAATATTAAAACTTGTAAGAAAAATAATTACTTGAATAAAATCTACATAATTAAGAATAAGGAAATTTTAAGTGCTGAAAACAATATTACATAGAACTTAGTACAATATTCAAAAGAAGCACTCCAGCATTTATGTGTTTTAAACTTAACATATCATGAGAATTCAGCATTTCTATCAATGTGGTGCTGATATACAGTTTAATTTTGATGGCTCTAGTTTGTTATAATCCAGTTTGTTTCGTAACCAAATGTAAAATTTTTTTGCTCTTTCACACTAATATCTTGTTGTAGTTTTTATAATGTAGTATGATTATGATAATTATTTAGGACTGGCCCTCTATGGTATCCAACTTAAAAACACAGTAGGAAAACCATCTGATGGTAGAGCCCAAACATAATAATAATAATTTTTACAAATCTGTATTAATATTATTGTCTTAATTTAATTATACACAATTTTTCTGTTTAATATCACACTTTTATAATTCTGTTATTTTATACAAAGTTTTTTTTATACTTGGGAAAGGTAGCATTTTGTCAGACTGCCTATGGCATCAACGATGTTGTGAACTTCCTTAGTTGGTAAATAAAATTACACTTGGGAAGGAATATTTTCCACATTTGTTGTTGATATTTTATTTTACCAATTTAACTGAGTGTGGCATTTATGCTGATGCATCCTTTTTGTGCACTCAGTTTGGTTTGGTTTGGTTTTGGAGTGCTACGGTCTACTTTTTGCAACACGAGGGCTAATGAGACCGAGACCTACTGCTTAAAGCCGATTCCTCTTTGTGCAAGTTTATTCTATTTAATTTTTTGTACTATTTACATTGAAGTAGCATTGGCATGTAAGAATTTATGTTTGCAACTTATTTTCTTTTGCTGTTAATAATTCAAAAATGCTATGAAATAGAAGCATACTGAAGCAAAGACTTATCGATTGTATTAAACAATATTATCTATCTGTCTAAATATATATACAGACTTTGTATAAAAGAAAACAGGTAAATACATAAAACTTAAAAGAAAAAATTTAATGTCCTCAACTTTAATGAATAAAATAGCTGAGAAGGAACAAATATTATTGCCAAATAGAATGCCATAAAATATATAAAAAGGATTGAAAATCTTGGGAAGCCAAATTTTATTTACAAGTGTACAAGTAGTCATTTTATATTGATTATAACACTTTTTTAGTTAAAAAAAAGTTACAGCAATCATATATATAACAACTTTAACTAAATAATTACGATAATACACAGTGAATTTACTTATATAACCTAAATTTCAAACCTTACTTTTTTTGGGGGGGACAAAACATTAATTGATCATTGCATATTGATCAGTAAAGTATCTTTTAAATACAATGCAATAATTTTTTATAACAACTAAATTCATTCATAGGTATCATTAATTGAAAAGAGAGGTTTGGTTTGGTGTGCTACAGTCTACTTTTTGCAACACGAGGGCTAATGAGACCGGGACCTACTGCTTAAAGCCAATTCTGAATGGCTACGAACATCCATGCCATAGTGGGATTCGAACCCATGATCTACGGTTCCAAAGGCCAGCACCCTAACCATTCGGCCATCGTTCGGCTATCATTAATTGAAAGAATTGCTTAAATACAAAATGAAAGCAAGCTATATTGCTTCAATATTTTAATATTGAGAGTTAAAAAGAGAAAAAAGTTAAATTTGCTTAAACATAAACTAATATAAAAAGAAAATAAAAATCGTAGGAATAAATATTGACACTTGAGATCAAAATCAAAGATAGATCAAATGAAATGTACTAACTTGCATCTTAAAAAGACCAGAATGAAACATTGCTTCAGCTTCTTTTAACTCTTCTAATTCTTCAGCTTTTGGGATTTTCAAATTATTTTTCATTTTCTTAAAACTCTTTTTGGAGTCATGTAGTTTTCTTTTAAATCTTGTTTGATCACCAGCTTTTTTAACTTTTACAGGAGACATCTTGATCTAGATATAATTAAAATATAAGTTTTATGAAAAGGGCATAATTTATTGATCATACTTCATCTTATACAGGGTATCTGCCAAAATAAAATTTTTCAAATCCATGACTTTCCCTGATTTAGTAGATTATTTTCCATGACTTTAAAAAGCTTTCGTTAAAGTATATATGAATAAAACTTCTGATGTACATACAAATAAAATATATGCTTTTAGAGAAATTACAGGAATTTTATCATAAAAAAGTGTTAATAAACTCACATACATAAAAATAAATTGTTGTATCTACATACCTAAGTTTAATCATATAGCCGTTTTTCAAACAAAATGTTTCCAATTTGAATTCAGGGTACTTTGGTATTATCCAGGTGACCATGAATGATAGCCAAATATAACCCTATAATGTTTATATACAATATCCCTAGAGATAAACTTATATTTTGTGCAAAAATCTTAACTAATTTTTATTAAAAAATAATTATATTAATAAAATTTCAATCGAAAATTTAAGAAAAAACCAGAATACTATACATTTACCCACCCATTAAGCTTTCTTGCTCTGAGTTTCCTTGGTGAACAAATTTTACTTGGCAATAGGGTCAATAGTACATAATACCAAAATAGATAATACATAAATATCAAACTCAGAAACTTCAGCCAAATGACAAATAAATATAGAATTAAAGAATTCAATGCTTTTTTTTTAATTGGTAGTTTAGCAGATCCATGACTTTTACTCATTTTACATGAAAAATCATGACTTTCCATGACAAAATTAATCCATTGTCTAAATCCATGATTTTCCATGACTTTCACGGTGCGCAGAAACCATGTTTATATCAGCAATTTTAACTTGTAAATATTTAAAATTTACTCATATTTGAATGTATTTAATCCCCAAACCTAGAGTTAATTTTTGATGTTTTTAAAGGGTGCCATGCCATGCCCTATTGTTTAAGTGCCTAAGCACTCTGTCCTTTTCTGAATACAGTGCACAGCTAGAGTACATACTAGTAAAAGAAATATTTAAGATTTAGCATAATCTGATTTTACACATATTATATGCTTTACTGACTAATGGTTTTAATATAACATGAAAGAAAATCTCTTTTATTCAATAAAAAGTGCCGTTTCACTTGACTAAAACTGATCCTTTTGATTAAAAAAACCCTGTCACTTTTTAAAAGAAATGAGAACAATATTAATAACTAACAGTACCATAACTAGATATGGAAAATTTATTTAATGAAAATAAGAAGAACACCCTAGTGTTTCCTCCCGACAAAAAGAAAGGGGCAGGGTGTTCCTGGGTATGAAAGTACTCTATGGGAATAAAATTGGCATTTTTAACGGAAATTTTTTTTTAAAATTTTCTTGATTACTATAGGTTTAAAAAAATTTAACTGTTTTTTTGCAATTGTTTGAAGTTTATTTTATTTTATTAAATATGTATTAAATTTTTGACTTGACCTTGTGAATTGGGATATATGAAGAAAGAATTGAAAAATGGAGCATAGGAATGGGGGGAGGGGCTGCATAAAGTCATTTTTTCATTCTTTCGTTTAGGGAAGGAATTTGACCTAAGCGATTTTAGAAAGGGGGAAATTGGCCAAATGGATTGCTTTTAGCAATACATTTGGCAATGAAACATGCTTCTGTAATTTTAAGTGGCAGAAAAAAGCACGGCTTTCTGCAATCTTGGCAGATATCCTAGGTAAATTCATGCAAATCAGAAAAGGGTAGGGCACATTAAAGGAAGGCAGGGTGCATTGAAGACTGAAAAAAAGGGGCAGGGCACATTGAAGGCCTGAAAAAAGGGGCATGGCATAGCGCCCTTCTGAAAACACTATACCCTTCATTCCATAAGTAATTAATTGAATAATTTAAAATAACAGATCATTTATTACTAAAACTCCAAAATAAACTTTGATGGGAATATATATTCAATAATTGAAAAAATAAACAATTATCTTTTAGTGCTTTTTAAAGTATGTTGTTAATGCCATAACTTCCATAACAGAACAAAAAAATACCAATTATGAAATCTCATAGCTTGAAAAAAAATCTGTTAAAAAATCAAAGAAAATGTTATTACTTATTTAACAAAATGAGTTAAATCAATCAAATGATTCAAAATGAATTCTGCCACTCCATAAATCTTTCAGGGATTTCAAAGACTTTATTTAAATTGTTACTACAAAAAGCTCAATAAAAAATTAAGTAAAATAAATTGCCTTTGAAAATGAAGCATTTGTTTTAATAGAAAACTAAGAGAAATACTACAAAATGTAAGGATATTAAATGCTAGAGTAAGATGATTTTTCAAAATAACAAAGTTAAGAGCACTTTAAATCACGGTTCATCAAAATGGACTAATCTAATTTAAAAATATAATAAATAAACTACCTACATTTATATTTTGTGAAGGCCCACTTGGAAAAAAAAATTTGGGTGGCAGCAAAATAAGTTTCAGAACTTACAGTAGTGAATTCATAAATTTTAATTCAGAAGCAAGATTATTATATTTATTTTTATAATCAGGACTTAAATTTTGTAGGAATTTTCTTTTAGGGATAATTTTGTATATTTAGATCAATCAATAATAATGCGTGGAAAAACTTTTAAAATATTTAGAGAGATTTTCTTTTTAATTACGTATTTGATTTAACAACACGGCAAGGGGACAGCAATTTTTCAAACAACTCTGTAAATACAGATTTAGAAAGGCAAATTTATGTTATAATAACAGAAGTAAATGTGATAACTTATAGTGAACTTCCAATAATTTCAACTCATCATTCATTTGATGCAAAATAAATACTTCTTATACGGCATCATCAATATGTTTAGTTATGACAAAATATATATCAAATTAAAATTGAATTTGTTTATGACACATAAAAAGATACTTTGCCAACTACTCCTTCTATCTACAAAATACGAGGTGATTAAAAACAAATCAAACAAGTTCATTAAAACTTGTTCGTTTACCTCAGACAATCGGTCTCGTACAATCCGATCACTTACCACATGGACTTCAAGTTTCAAAACAACAACAGCATGCTTTTCAACATGTGTTTAGTTGTAAAACTACTGTAGAAGTTCATGAGTCTGAGTGATAAAGAGTGGACCAGGGAATCTTCTACAATAACGAGAAAAACTTTGCTAACCATTTTAAACTTTCGCAACTCCACTTTGCAGGTTCAGATAAAAACTAGGACAGTTAATTGTAATGAAGTATCTAAATAAATATTTTAAATGTTACATTCTATAATTGTTATTATTATTGTTATTCAAAGTAGAGTATATAACATTTATCGTGTATTACTACGATATTAAATTAATTTTACACTTAGTTTGAGCTATATTATATTCTTATCCATTAATCAGGCATAATAATCCAATTAAAAGAAGCGAAACATTTTTCATTCTTAGAACAACAGCTTTTATTCCATATATATTTAAACGATACGATACTACGATATTAAATTAATTATACACTTAGTTTGAGCTATATTATATTCTTATCCATTAATCAGGCATAATAATCCAATTAAAAGAAGCGAAACATTTTTCAGTCTTCTTAGAACAACAGCTTTTATTTCATATATATTTTTTAAAAACTTTGTAGCAAAACCAAAACGTTCAAAAAAAAAAAAAAACTGCAAACGATTTTTAAAATAAAAATAAATCATTGAGTCTGTGCTACCACACATTTAAAACATGTGACAAAGAAAGTTTTAAAACTGTATTCCAATTTAATTATGAATTACCATTGCACCTTTATTTAATACAGAACATTTTTAATATTACACTACATTTTTTTAATTCAGTGTGTGTAAATGAAGATTATTTCCCATTTAATATTGAGTTTCTTATTATATATATATATATATATATATATATATATATAATATATATATATTATATATATATATATATATATATATATATATATATATATATATATATATATATATATATATATATATCTTGTACTTGTTAAGTTTTGAACTCCCAAATTTTATAAGGTAAAGAGACTAAGAAATTTTTTTCACATAAATGTTTATTTTTCTGATAACAATATTTTGTTTGAGTATAAACTAAGGGAAAAGGGAAATCAGTTACTAAACTAAAAGCTGCCTCCACCTTAAAAAGAGAATATTAAAATATGTAAAGTTTGAGGATATATTTGCTTGTAAAGTGAAATAGAACTTAAAATTGAAAATTGCCAAAGACAAGGAATATTATTTAAATACATTATTAAAGATATATTAATTACAGATCTGGAAACTCTGAGAAAAGTCCTAAATGAGCCCATGCATTAGGTTTATGAAAGACATGCCAACATTAAGGTACCTCTGTCAGTAGCAACATTATTTTAGGATTAAACAGAATTACATATTTTATTGGTTTCTAAATTAAATCAAGCAAATTAAAATAAAATAAATATACAGTAGAAAATTATAAAGAGTAAATTAAAATTTATGTACACTCAAGAGCCAAAACATTGACTGTCAATAACGAGTTGGCAAACGTTTGACGCTCAACATAGCTTCAATTCTCCTTGGCATGGATGCCACAAGTCTTTGGTAGATGGCCGGAGACAGATTGTACCAGATGTTTAAGCAACGGTTACGCAAATCCGAGATATTGCGAATGGGTGGTCTTTGAACTCTGAGCTGCAGCCCCATGACATCACAAATGTGTTCTATCGGATTGACATCCGGTGAGTTAGGCGGCCAGAACATTAACTGGAATTTAGCATCATGTTCCTGGAATCACTCCAACACAATTTTAGCCTTGTGACACGGAGCGTTGTCCTGTTGGAACATTCCATTTCCAGCTGGAAAAACAGAGGCTATGTATATCAATGCATATATATATATATATATATATATATATATATATATATATATATATATATATATGTGTGTGTGTGTGTGTGTGCGTGTATGTATATATATACATATGTATGTATATATATGTATACATATGTATATATATGTATACATATGTGTATATATATGTATACATATGTATATATATATATATGTATACATATATATGTATGTATATATATGTATGTATATATATACATAAACATACTACATATATATATATATAATATATATATATATATATATATATATATATATATATATATATATATATATATATATATATATATATATATATATATATATATATATATAAATTTATTCATGTGTGTGTCTATATGTATGTGTGCGCACTCACTAGCCCGTCATATGACGGATTAGTAAAATTTTTAATTTTCCAGAATTGTAAAGTACCTTATGAGGCAAGTAAAAAAATGGTTTGCTTTTTAGTTTAGAATTATGTGGTGCAAGCTCAATAATTTATCTACTTACTCCTCTAAAGTCTCCCGATACTGTGAATGTAGTTTAGAATCACATTGAATTCATTTAGTCGAACCGTGTGGTCATGTATAAAAAACAAACGAACAAACTTCTTTAATTTTCAAAGATATATAACTTAAAAGTAAGATATTAGTCCATGAAATAGACTCTTAGACTTTTATGAAAAGAATTTGTTGTTAATACGATAAAATTTATTACGGCGATAAAATTTTCATCGCAACAAAAAATAATCGATGATTCAATTTAAAATCATCCCATAAGTACGTAATCTATTGTTTAAACCAAATATAAAAGGAAATTATTTACGCCATATCTAAGTTCAGCTATAAAACGCATGAAAATAATGCAGGCGATATTTAAATAATTTAAAATAAGAAATGATTAAATGAGAGGAATGACGTCATAATGACAGAAAAACAATGTTACCTATTTTTACCTATTTATTATGAGATAAATTTAATCACCTGCTCTTAATCGGGAAAAATAGGGCTTGATATAAGGGCATTAAACTCTGGGGAAGGGGGGATTTCGAACGTTTTAAAGATGACAGTATTTTTTGCTGTGATATGGTTTGGTTTGGAGTGCTACGGTCTACTTTTTGCAACACGAGGGCTAATGAGACCGGGACCTACAGTTCAAAGCCGATTCCGGACGGCTACGAACATCCATTCCACAGTGGGATTCGAACCCACGAACTCCGGTACCGAAGGCCAGCACCCTATCCAATCAGCCGTCGTTCGGCCTGGCTGTGATATGAAGCCTATTTATACCAATTTATTTTAGAATCATATCGATAGTTTAGAAGAAGATAAACTTGACTCGCTTTGAATTTTGCTAACCCTAACTCATCAAAAATCCAATATGGATGCCTCTATCCATTCCAGGTCCAACCGCTTCATAAATTCGAGGACAGATGGACAGATAACTTAGGCTATTATTATATAGGGGATATTATATATATATATATATATATATATATATATATATATATATATATATATATATATATATATATATGTGTGTGTGTGTGTGTGTGTGTGTAAGTATATGTATACTTATAATTTCGGTCATGAAATTTAATCAGCAAAATCATTTGAAATTTAACGTAAACAAAACAATTTTTTTCTGCAAGCTTAATGGAAAGGCAATTAAGCAAATAATTTCTATTTATTTTGCATTCGATATATATATATATATATATATATATACATATATGTATATATATATATATATATATACATATATGTATGTATGTATATATATGTATGTATATGTATATATGTATGTATATATATATATATATATATATATATATATATGAAATAATATATTGGCGAGACTCATTCAAAATCACAATACAGTTTATTTCTGGTAATAAACATGAAATCCATACAACAGGCAGACAGCTTTACAGCTTCGTGCACACAGATCATCTGGTCCCGCACATACTTTTTAAGTAAGGATTCCTAAACTAAAAGATTACGAATAATCCCTAAGCATAATTGATCACGTGATACAAAATACCCATGTTTAAAGAGAACTCGCTAACTATTGGCTAAAGTAGTCCAGACAGAGGCTGTACTAAGTCTATAGCGTGTCTGGAGGGAAAATCAGAATTATCGCGCAAACTCCGAACTCACTTTATGAACAAAAGTTCTTAAATTAATATTAAAATACTTAAATAAGGGATTTTAATATTACACACACACACACACACACACACACATATATATATATATATATATATATATATATATATATATATATATATATATATATATATATATATATTCTATGTATCTAAAATGTTAATCATCCTTGCTATCATCCTTGTAGAGAAGGACCATGCTATCGACATTTCCAATCAGGGATTTAAAAAAAATAAATCACACAAATCAATTTCTTTAGAATATTTTCAAATAAACGAACTGAAGCTTTTTCCCTTGTGGAATTTTGTTTATCATTAAGGTATCCGTCTAAGTTAAAAACATCATTTTTTGCGAAAAATCATAATTTTTTTAAAATTTCTCTTTTGTAAAATTTTACCTTTTAGGCTTCTAAATCTGTTTTTTTTTCTCGTCTCTACGGCATCTTAAAGAAAAGTGACAGCTGTTTAAACACCAGTGACAGCTGTCAAAACAAAATGGAAGTAGCGACTTCGGAACCGGAAGTTGTGAATTTAAAGAGCATGTTTTGGACAAAACTTTTTAAATTTTCCTGAAGATTAATTTAAACATTTTTCTAGAATTTAGCAACTTGGCAATTAGAAAGTTTTGAAGCAAGAAAGTGTGGGGGAATTTTAAACATGTATTTTAATTTTTAACAGTTAAAGTTGCTTTCATAAACTTCAAATGCGTTCTTCTCGGAACGGTATTTTTAAAAAATGTTGAAACTTGAAATGGGATTTCTCAAAAAGTTCTTAAAGTATTCTGTTGAAAATTATTATGAATGCTTTTGAAAGTATTTACTAGTAAATGACCAAAAAGCTTTAAATTTGGATCATTTTTATTGATGTTACACTCATAGTTAGATATAAAGGTAATGAAAATTCGATAAAAATTCAATGTGTATGATTTTGAAGGACCCAAAATTTTTACCAAATGTAAATTAAGCAAAGATTTTAGGTGATTCACTAGTCCAGTGTATAAGAAATGTGTTGCATCCAAAAACATTGAAATAATTTAATTTGTTAAAAAATTAGACCTTTTGAAAAAACCCTATTTTCTTCATTTATTAGAAATTTTATAAAAACTTCTCCAGGAATAAATTTTTTAAGTGCAATTCTGTATGATAATATAAAAAATAAATCTAAAAATGTAAAAATATGAACTAGTTTCTACGTTTAAAGAAAAAAGTTCTTCGAACGTAGACGGATACCTTAAAAGTTAGATATGTTCTGCAAAAATTTTAATTAAACTTTCTGAGTGTGCGGTTTAGTAGTTGAGGTCACACATTTGGATTCCATCAAAGGAAGGAAAATTACTTTTTGAAAATTAATACTAGCGCCATGCATGTTGTTCGATTATAATTACCGACATACGTAACCTAGGACGTTCACCTACATTTAACTTTTTTCAATTATTTTCGTTAATTCGCCTAAATTGCATTCCTTTTAATGGCACCGCTGTTCAAATATAAAATAAAAGTTGGAGATTAACGAAATTTCGGATCAGTGACGAGACGGGGGACATCAAAAGAAACATGACGTCACGTGACTGGTTTTTCCCGTGACACCTTTTCTCAGATGAGACTATAAAATGAGGAATATTGGGGAGGTAGAGTATCAGAATATCTCTGCTCCTTAGAATTACACCTGGAATTGTAACTACTGTGCAACATCCACCTCAACATGCGTTCCATTAAGGTATGTAGAACCTTTTTTATTT
>CM063500.1:123163665-123173665 GCA_032207245.1 Pardosa pseudoannulata | reverse complement strand
TAAAACGTATGAAAATGAGGCATAATTTAAATAATTTAAAATAAGAAATGATTCAATGGGAGGGTTAAAGGAATGACGTTATAATGCTAGAAAAAAAGTTATTTATTATGGGATAAATTGATAAATTTAATCGCCTTCTTTTGACCGGGGAAAATAGTTGAAATAATGGCATTAAAAGCCCGAAAAGAGGGGAAGGGATGGATTCGAACGTTTTAAAGAAGGCAGTATTTTTCGCTGTCATAGGAAGCCTATTTATACTAAATTTTAGAATCGGATCTATAGTTTAGGAGAAAATAAACATTACTCTTTGAATTTTGCTAACTATGGATGCATCTATCAATTCCACGTCCAACCTCTTCATAAAATCGAGGACAGACTATAGATAATTTAAGCTATTATTATATTGAGGATACTACCAAAAAACTAAGGATGAACAGAAGTCTTTAACATGATTCGAATAATTCATATATATATCGTTCAACATATAATTAAGCATATTTTCATGTCTTGCATACATTTTGTTTCAGAATATAAATATATTCTAAAGGAATGCTAGAGTAACGCTCTAGTAATTTGAAAGTACAGACACAACTAAGATGCCACCCTCTAGTTATAGTTTCGGAACTTAATACACTGCGGCAGCAGTCTTTTTACGTGCCCCCGCTACCGTTAATGACCATGCCGTATCTGACCTATTCGAGCCTCAGACTTTCAAACCACTGGTTAAGAAATCTTGCTGACAAGGCTACCATGGCTATCTTACTCTTACAACGTTATAAGCTTGTATACAGATTATAAGCTTGGATGTATGTACATACACAACTATTTGCTATGCCATGTGTAATAAGTATATTATCAAATAAATTTTAACTATAGCTATTAGTCAGGAGCTTAGTTTATGTACCTACTGCGAAAGTATGAGGAAAGATTTGAAATATCCTAAATTCTTGACACAATTGAAATCTTGTAGATAGATTTTGAAATATTCAATTATGAATTTACAATTCAAATAGGGAATCATTGTCAGGGTTATAAATGCTTGCACACATTAGATTGGTAGCACAAAAAAAAAGTTGCACTTAAAAGAGGAAGGAATGACGTGGTACACATTGTTGACAATATTTTGACTCAGATGGAAGTCTGATAAAGACATCCTTGTTTTGAGAAAGGCTGTAGATCTTACGAAAATTGTGAGGTGATTAGAGACCTACAGCCTACTATAAAAAAACTGGCTTTAGTAACAAAAGAGTATCAGTGGTTAACTTCCTCTAAATGGAATAGATTGTAGTAAATTACTAATATCTGCAGGAGTCAAAAACAAGGACAACGGTAACTTTACTGTTATATCTAACAATTCATAATCAAGTAGTCATAAAAGTGAGCAGAACTTTATTTAAAGTAGAATGTTTGCTGTATGTGTGCAAATAAAGACATCAAGGTTTAAATTTATATTTTATTTAGTCTTTTGAAATACAATGCAATGCACGATGTTTACATTTGTTTAATAAGAATTCAAAACTTAAATATCCTCAAAATCGTATCAAATATTTCACTTACAGTAAGAGACATACGAGAAAAATAGGAAACAAGAAACACTGTACAAATCCATATAGAACAAGTTTAGAAGTAGACGATTTACAATAGCATTTACTCTTATACATTTTAAAACTGCTCAATTTTGGTACACTAAAAGGAATCGCAAGCAGTTTAGAATATTAAATATTTAGAGGTACACAAAAATTGATGTACTTTCTACAAACCAGTAGACATTTTGACATCGCTTCACAGTATTATTCTTGTTTAAAAAACATACGGATATGCACTTAAAATTAGTCCACATTTCAGAGTAGAATATCCTATGGTCTTTTTACAACAAGTGTGCACTGTTATGGTTATCAATACATTTATACAGATCAATTGTAAAATTGAAACTCCATTAGTATAAAAACTAAACTACGTACTATACTAAAAGCTAAAACAGCATGCTGAAAAGTACTCCAATATATATGTGTATATATAACATAACCTATGCTTATTTAATATACTAAATATTAATGTAAAATACAAACTACATTAAACTATTTTAAAAACATGGCCATGCTTCAGTTTTAAATTCCCGAAACCTTCATCCCGTTTTACCTTTAAAACAATGTAAAAAGTGCTATCAGTTTCTAAAGCCCCAAGTTCATTCAATACAATAGACGTAGGTACTAATTTCAACAATATTTGTCGGTTTTTGTTAAACGTATCACGGAAAACATGGTAAAAAGCACTTTACATCCGCCAAACAATCATACAGAAGGACGAGTCTAAAATTCACAGCAAGTTGAACAGTATTTCTAACAATGATCTGGTTTCACAGTGTACAATATTAAAATATACAGTTACAATAGATACCTTTCTTAAAATTTCGAACAATTTCTGTAGTAGGACGTATTCCACACTGTCCTCAGTCACCGCTTTCATTCCTTGTGGTGGCCCAATTCGAATGTCGATGACTAGTAGAACTTTCAGGAGTATTTTCTCCCTCAAATACTTCTCGTTATCAGTGGAACACAAGTCCTGGAACTTGTCAGCATTCTGAAAATATTTATTAAAATAAACGCTTAAAATATAGATATACCGAATCCATTCTACACTGTAAAATGGACAGGAAATTATCTTTGCATTGCTTTCTAACCAACAATCGTAGACGATTTTTAATTACAGGTAAAAAGATAAATTAACTTTTATAGATAATTTAATGAAATGATAGTTACATAAAACTTAAAATTTGACATAAGTCGTAATTATTAACACAAGCTTTTATCTGTAGATTTAGAAGCACCGTGGTAAATTTAAAAATTAAACTTTAAAAATGTTTAATACTGCTGTACCGTACCTTTTATTTTAGATTCATTCCGTGGATAAATAACGTTGAGAGAATTTACGGTCTCGATCGGTACGTACTGCTCAATACATTCAATCTTCGTTAGAATTCTTGAGAAAAACATCTTTACTCGTAGGTGTTTTACCATTACTTGTTTGGACTATAACTGCGGACTTTCGTTATCCAAGACACCTATGAAAAAAAGTTTATTGAAAACAGTAGGTCATAACTGCTAATCATATACAATATTTTATAACATATATTTATAATTGGTCAAGGTAATTGGGTTTAACGGAATACCTAGCGAAGTGTAAGGTACTCACTTTAACCTCCGAACGTAAGCAGATCAAAATCTAAATTTAGGCCTCAAGGCAAAGAGTGATCCAAACAAAAATTTAACACACTCCAGCTCGCAAGTAAGCGAGGAGGTGAGGACGTTCTCAAAAAATTATGAATAACCAACGCGTTGTCTAATTAGGGGATAATTAGACTGGTATCTTGACAATGATCAGTAGATATGGTTAACAGCAATGCATGGATTCAACATGAAGATCAGAAATAAAAAAAATTACAATAGTAAAAATAAGGACAGTAAAAAGTTGCAACTTGGCACGGCAATTAAAAATAAACAAAAAGCGACAGCACTAACGAGATATTTATAATTGATTGCCCATTCGAAGCGTACCGTTAAACACAAACATTTAAATCATTCTCAAAATACAAAGATTTAAATATTCAGCTATCAAAATTAGAACATTCACTCTATAAACTTTGGATTTCGCCTCAATCCTTAAATGTCACCCCTATTTTAAAAATGAAATTTTGATTCGATTCATGGTTTGATTTGGAGCACTACAGTCAAATGTTTTGCACACGAGGGTTAATAAGACCGGGACTTACAGCTTAAAGCCGATTCCAAACGGCTACGAACATCCATCCCATAGTGGGATTCGAACCCACGAACTCTGGTACCGACTATCGGCGCCCTAACCAATCGGCCAGTTTTCGGCCGATTCGATCCATGAAATTCAAACGATAAAAATTTGGAGTCACCTATCAATAGTGCCACTCACTAACAAGTCGTTTCGTTTTTGGGTTTTAGAGTGCTACGGTCTACTTTTGGCAACACGAGGGCTAATGAGACCGGGACTCGCTGCTTAAAGCCAATTCTGAACGGCTACGATTATCCATGCGATAGTGGGAGTAGAACCCACGAACTCCGGTTCCGAAGGCTAGCACACTAACCCTTCGGCCATCGTTCGGCAGTTGTTTCGTTTTATTTATATACGAAGTGTCTTGTAGAAGTGAATATAAACAAAATTGTTGAATATACTCGATCTATTGACAAGATATAAAAATAATGCAATTCATTCTATAGCAAGGTTTGCAACCTACCTCAGAACATTCAACTATTCTGTTAATGTTTAAAATTAGTTTTACGAATTCAGAACCAGAGATCTTTGGTGAAGATTTTAAGTACATTTAAAGTTGTATTTAAAATTTAAACATTGGCGTAAAATTTTCTTACCCTTGCATACGGGATCCACAACATTCGTCAGATTATACTCCAGCAACTTTTGAGTTGTTGGAAGTCACGGTATTTGGAATACAATAAAACTTTCCTGCAGGTCATTCCAATTCTTCACACATCCAAATTTGTCTTGGTGGAGGGGCTTCCGGAACAGCAAGAATGGCACCAGAAATCAAACATCTCTTGATGACGGATTCGGTTCAACACTTGACAGGTGTATTTTGGAGCCTTAACATTGCAGTTCCTTTTCTGTAGAGCTTAAAGCATTTAACAAATTGTAAGAAACGTGTCACAAAAGCGAGAGGAGTATGAAGCGCCTTATTTAGAATTGTAAATAGAATACTTTTACTGTTGCCATTAGGTTTTGTACACTTACTATGCAATGAAGTATAAACTATTTCACGATGACACATTCTTAATATACGAAACATTCTCTGGCTCAATATTCTAGTTTGTAACGACTCATTTATGAAAAGCATTTGTGTTTAACACACAGTACAGGACACGGATAATGAAATTCAAAAACGAATTCCTAATATCGCATGAATAAGATTAGGAGCAATATAAAGATTTTGTGCACTACTTTTTCGATACAAGAGGGCAAACTAGACCAGGGCGTACAGCTCATCCCGTATTTTATCTCACGAAATAAAATTTTACACTAGTTACAGAATAATTAAGAAATTTTTTTATGAGTAATAACATTTAACACCTAATGTTAATATTCCAAAAGAAGTTTTGCACAAATAGTTATTTTAACAAAACAAGTTATGTCAGATTCAAAAGTAAAAATTTAAAATTTCGAAAAATCAATTTTATAAATATTCATTAATATACTTAAAATTTGTAAAATTTCAGTAAAGATTGAAACTCTTCTACGTTTATAACATAAAATAAGGTTTTAAGCCAATTCCGAAAGGCTACGAACATCCACGCCTTACGCGGAATTCAAGCCTTCAAGTCTGCCACAAAAAAACAGCTCCCTACTCATTCCGCATATGTTTGATGGGTACAAATATAAAGGTTCGGAAAAATGTCAAAACACTCAAAAAATTTCTAAACATTGTTTATTATTCAGTCAATGTTCTAGTCAATCAAAACAAGTTTTAATTTATGTGAAGTTTCTTGGCACCTTGCACATTATATTACAGAAACTTTGTTTTAGTTTAAAATTAGAAATTCTGTCCTCACTTTTTGTTTTACTTTATTTTATTAATTTAACAGTTGATAGGATAGAATAAAGAAGTTACTTATTTCCGAAAGATACGTATGTGTCAAACCTTAAATATTATATTTTAAAAGTTTATAATCAGAAAGTTAGAATCTAAATATTGGGAAGAAGGACCTCTATATATATATTCTTTCGTATATCTAATGCTATATATATATCGTCATTTCTACTTTATTCTTTTTAAGAATATACCAGATTTGACAGAAATTTCATTAAAAACATTTGCCTAAATTTATGCGTGTTGCTTCTCGTTTTCGGGTATTAAGAAAGTTAAAGAAAATACAGGAAAGAAAAAAAGGAACTTATTATCAAACCCAATTAAAAAAAAAAAAAAAAAAAAAAAATTTGTGCCCCTGCCGAAAACGAGAAGATTACCAATTTAGTTTTAAATAATTTAAAATAAATTTTGAATAACATTTCTGGGTATAAATAGTTTGTAAATTACCTAACATATCTGTCAAACCTGACAATTCATTACTTAGGATACAGTTTCGACTTCCGGTATCTTATCATAACGAGCAGTTTTAAATTTTTACTTTAGAAGTTGTATCATTCATGAGTATTATTAGGACTCGTTCGTTAGCTTAATGATTAGGTTTGGAGCGCTACGGTTTATTTTTTGCAACACGAAAGCTAAGACTGGGACCTAATACTTAAGGCCAATTCGGAACTGCTACGAACAGTTATTCCACGGTCGGATTCGAACCCACGAACTCCGTTATCAACTATGAACTCGATAATTGTTCGGCCATCGTTTGGAGTCTTTAGCTTAGTGATATCTCTAGAAAAATGAGCCAGTGACTGTCCTTTCAAAAATGTATTCTTTTGATCGAAATTTAACACTGTTCTTTAATTTGACATCTTGCCATTCTACAATTTGCACCTGTTAAAGAAAAGAATGCAACAGTTAAATTCGAGCAAGTACCAGTCAATACTAGTTAATCACGTTTCTAGTAATTTCAATTGCTAGAAACTAACCATCGTAACAATACCGACTTTAATACATCAAAAAGAATCTAATTCTTTTGTTTGCAATATGTATAAAAAAATTACTAGAAAAAAATTCATTCGTAAGAGTAAATATAAACAACAGAAATTAATATTTCATACCCATAAACAGCTATATTTAGAACAAAAACTGATAATGAAAGTTTTTAATTCTAAGCTTCTATAAAATTAGAGAAATACGACTACTGATAGTTCGAAATTTTCTATTGTTGGAAACGTGATAAATTGTATCGTTAAATTTATGCAATTTCATTTAATTAAGCTTAAATTTGAAAACGCTCGAATTCCTAGTTTATGTATCATGAACTAACGTTTGTTTGCATTTACCTTAAAGACTATATTGAAAATATTAAGTCCGAAATCAGATAAGATTTTCTTTTAGCCGATACATATTTTCTGTTACAGATAATGTTTATTTGAAAACTAAATATTTGATAGAATACGTGAGAGGAAATTAAACTCGATATTTGCAGGCGATATTATGAACTCGCTAACAGTTCTGCCATCGTTTTGAGTCTTTAGCTTAGGGATATCTCTAGAAAAATGAGTTAGTGACAGTCCTTTCAAAAATGCATTCTTTTGATCGATATTCAACACTGTTCTTTAGACATCTTGTGATTCTGCATATTGTACCCATTAAAGAAAAGATTGCAACAGTTAAATTCGAGCAAGTACCAGTCAATACAAGTTAATCGCGTTTCTAGTAACTGAAACTATTAAACTTGAACAACCATCGTAACAATACTGGATTTAACACAATACAATGCTTCTGTTTGTAATAAATATAAAAAAAATCTAGAAAAATCATTCGTAAGAGTTGCATGTAATCATCCATAAACAGCTTTATTTCTAATAAAATTAGAGTTTTTAATTCTAAATTTCTATAGAATTAGAGAAATACGACTACTATTGATATTTCGCAATTTTAATTGTTGGAAACGTTGCATAAATTAAACGATACAATTTTTTAATTTGAACCTTAAATTTGAAAACGCCCTACAATTGCTAGGTTCGAATTTCTAGTTTATGTATTGAACTAACGGTTATTTGCATTTAGAGACTACATATTGAAAATATTTAGTCTTAAATCCAAGAATAAGATTTTTTTAGGTGATACGTATTTTCTGTTACAGATAACGTTCATTTGCAAACTAAATATTTCATAGAATACTTGAGGAAATGAATCTCGATATTTACAGGCGTTTGTGTTTAAACTAATATTTGATAATGGTAACTCGTAAAAAATTCGTTAATTTCTAGTATTTTGAGAGGTAACAAAATTTAAGAAAAAAAATCCATTTACCGATGTTTTCTTAAGATATATTTCACATGCAAGTGGTTATATATTAAATTCTTACCCTTTCAATAGGAGATCTGCAGTTTTCTTCGTACTCCAGCAAATAGATGTCACTTCTAAGTTGAGTCATGGTTTTGGGCGATACGAATTTCCTCAAGTGGGCGGTTTTCTCCCAGAGAAGCCACAATGGCATTAGAATCCAACACATCTTTCCGTTTACGAATTTAGGAACAATATCTTGAAACTATTTTGTAAACTTGAGACCATGCCAATTTTCCGACTTTATAACTTGTTGCATTTTGAATTTAAGGAAACCATTTCTTCAAAACTTCCGAAAATAGTATGAAGTTTCACTATCGTTCACACTTAAAATAAAATTCCTAGACTATTGATATGGTTTTATGGATTTAGAATAGCTAAAATTAGAATCTGAGACAATTATATGATTTTAATATAAGCAATTACGTTTCTACTCAATTATCCTAGACAAAACTGACCGGCATATGAGCTGTACAGAGTAATGGTGAAAATAATGAAATTCTGCAACTTTGTTTCATGAAATTGTATCGTCTAACATTTATAAATACTTATGCTAGCAAGTTCAAATAACAAAGCATTGAATTGCAGAAGTAAAACCTAAACACAGCGATAACCGAAATATGCGAATGATATTTCTGCTAATACTTTTTTCTTGTAAGATATAAGTATAATAAACTTTACACATTCAGGGATTGAAATTTTCAATAACGTCAATAAACCAGATCAGAAATTTAGTTCCTTTCAATATTTTTTGAAACTGCATTAACATCAAGAAATAATTATTTTTTTGAATGATTATATAAACATTTTAACAGTAGAGTAGTTATGTTTACCATAATTGGTATTATCTCGCGTTCTTTATTTGCACGTCAGATTCCAAAGACATTCCTGGATTTTAAACACAGTAATTTTTTTCACTGTTTTATTGATGTTTCAGCCGGTAGAGCTTTAAATTAGTTATTAATTCACGAAAGAATTATCGGAATTTGTTTATAAACTTAATAATACTTAAATATTACAGCTTTAAAAACTTTCCTTAACAGTTTGAATTCTAAGCACCATTACTTATATCTAGCTCTATATATATATCGTAATCTTAAGTTTTCAGTTGATGTAGGAAAATACCAGGTTTGACAGAAAATTTAAACAAAATCATTTACCTAAATTTATGAATTTTGTAACTCGTTTTCGGGTATTTAGAAAGTTAAAAAGAAAATACAGGACAGAAAAAATAAATTTACTGTGAATCCCTATTATGAAAACCGAAAAAAAAAGTAAAAAAAATGAAAAAAAATTCCCGAAATCAGTACCGAAAACGAGAAAATTAAAGAAATTTTGATTATACATTGCCAGAAAGAATAATTCTAATTACCTCTTTATTTAACATATTTAGCTATCAAACCCGGTAACTTTCTACTTAATACTCTTTACTTAACTTTACCAAATCTTTACTTAAAGTTTAATTTTGCTCAGTTTATTACATTCGTTAATTTTCAGAAATTGAAAATGTTCGCTTTAAATTTCCAGATTTATCATTCTTAAACATTATCTAGACTAATTATTCATTTACTTAATATCTCTACGAAGTTAAAACCAAGGAAGTTTCAAATTGTAAAAAATGTTCTTAATGGTTAAAATTGCAACAGCCTCTTAATTTCTTTATGTTCTCAATCCGCAGTCGAGATTTTAATCTGTGGAAGAAAGAAGTCCAACAATTAAATTCATGCAGCAACAAGTCAATCACGTTACTAGTCATTGCTGAATATTTGCTAATGTGTCAGGTTTAACAAAAATTAAAAGAAGGAGAAAGAAATTCGAAAAAGAATTGTAATATTGTCATCACCAAAGAGATACATTTTAAATAAGCAACTTATGACAGATTTAGTTTCAGAATAAATGTTTAAAGTCAATATTGGTATAAGACTGCTACTGGTATACATCACATATTTGGACACTGTAATACATAGCCAGTAACTTGAGATAAATAAATTTCAGCACCAATTTCAATGAGCTTTGGTTTAAAGT
>CM063500.1:123118665-123158665 GCA_032207245.1 Pardosa pseudoannulata | reverse complement strand
TTTTATCGAACCCCACCCTCACAAATATAGCTTAGCCACAAGCTTGTATTTATTAACGAGGAGTTGTAATTTTAAACCACACAGAATGCTATTTATAAATGAAAAAAAAATAATGAAAGATATTTTTAGCTATTACATTTTATAAAGCGAGACTTTCAGTCGGCCTACGTGCTGTAAAAGTAAATTTATGTGCGAGGCATGGTAATAAAATTAAAAATAAGAGCAAATAAATACTCGAAAAGAATTACCATCCAGAAAACAAACAAACAAAAAAAATCCTAAGCTACTTTCAGATTTCAATAGAAAGGAGCCGAACAATGTCCGAATGGTTAGGGTGCTGGCCTTTGGTACCGGAGTTCGTGGGTTCGAATCCCACTGTGGCATGGATATTCGTAGCTGTTTGGAATCGGCTTTAAGCTGTAGGTCACTTTTTATTAGTCCTCGTGTTGTAAAAAAACAGATCGTAGCACTCCAAACCAAACCATAGAAAGGAATACTGAGTATTAATGTTTTAAGTTATAGAAAAGAAAATTTAAAGGAAAAAGTGTTCTTTAGAAGTCTAGAGAACACGAAATGAATTTTTTTATTCTTTTAATACTAATATCTCGTAAGAAATAAGTTCATGTTACGCATACTATAGTTAAATATGGCATGTTTAATGATACGGAAAATAATTCTAACAATTTAACAGAACATGAGATTGAAAAACTTCAATAGGTATTACGTTAATACTTTTAGAATACATTATTACGTTAATTTTTCGTTATAAAGTTATTAGGTTAATTCTTCGCTATTAAGTTATTACGTCAATACGTTATTAAGTTAATTCTTTTAGAATACATTATTACGTTAATTTTTCGTTATTAGTTATTACGTTAATTCTTCGTTATTAAGTTATTACGTCAATACGTTACTACTTTAATTCTTTTAGAATTTTCTATAAAGATATGTTAGATTTAGTTATTATAAAATTAGTTTTTCTATAAGTCTTAAATAAACCTCCTGAAAGATAGCTAAAGAACAAGTTAATTCCGTATGATCATAAGGGATGTTCCACCCTATAAAAAAACACACGAAAAAATAACAGAATTCCCCAAAACAGTTGTGATTCAACTTTTGTACTGAAATATTATGATGTTCGGGCGGTACCACGCTTTATTATTCCACCCAAAAGAGTCCGTTTTTCTATTTTTTTTTTTTTTTCGAATAACAAATTTTTTTTTTAATTTTACTGAAAGCTTATTTTATGTAATGTTTATTGTATTCGTTAACCCCTTGAACCAAAAAAAACTAGCCACAACATTGTATTTATTAACGAGGAGTTTTTATAAATACTATAGTATTATTAAAATTTGAAGCGCATTTTCGTTTTTACGAATTGAGTTAAGTGGCTTGCGCAAATTTATGTGCGGGGGGTAATGAAAATTAAAATAAGAGAAAATCTACCGAGAAATTACCATCCAGAAACGTCCAACACAAAAAATCCTAAACTACTTTCAGATATCAATAGAAAGGAGCCGAACAATGTCCGATGGTAGTAACCCTTTGTACCGGAGTTCGTGGTAAAATTAAACGGCATCCAAACGTCAGTCCCTTTCTCATTAGTCAAACGTGTTGTAATCAACAAAAAAGGATAAATAACGAAACATGATAAAGAAGATAGAAGCTTAAGAAACAAAAATCAAAATTAACATAGAAATTAACACGAAATGAAATAATTCTTTTAAACTACTATCTCGTAAAAAAGTCAACGCATACTAGTTCAAGAGTTCAATGATACGGAAAAGCATTCTAACATATAGACAGAGTCTTGAGAGGCTTTTACGTTAAAACATAAGACATACAAGCATAAATATAGGTATAACTTAATCGCTATATTACGTCAAACGTTACTATTAATTCTTTAATTTTCTAAAAGATTAAATTTTAGTTATTTATAAGTCACCTATAATCAAGATTATTAATAAGACACTCTTCACTAAACAACACACCCAAACGAACCAAAAAAAAAAAGAAGATAATTTTCAACAGATCCATTAAAAATGACAACTTATAATTTTAAAAGAGAGCTTGTTCCTTTTTTCGAATTGATTAATTACCGCCCTTATAATTAATTCATTTTCATTTACTGACTATTTATGTATTAAACATTTTTTTGTTTATGTAATCTGCATTAATCTGGCATTTAATGCAGTCATACCATGTAAGTAGAAATAATTCAGTGGAAAGACAGGAAAAATTGAAATATTTAATCTAAAAGCATACAGGTAAATAATGCAACCAAGCACATTGGGACCAAAAACATGTAGAAATATTGGCTCAAGAAAATCACCCATAGAAATATAATATTAAAATCAGAGAAATGGTTTTTCAATTCCAAAAATGTGTTTATCGCTCTTTTGGCGATTTTTTTTTAATGGATCAGAAAAAAAACGACGTAGGGTTGAGGGCATACGTTTTTATTAAAACGTTTTAAAATATACTAAAATACGGCAGAAATCACATGCAATGTTACTAATAACGAATTTTTTCATTTCTTCTATCTAATATTTCTTTTCTAAATTTTCTAATAATACTGGTTTTTTTTTTATTATGTAAGAAATGACTTGTTGGAAAATCTCTCACCCTTTAATAATTACTGATATCCATACTTATTTAGATAATAAACCCTTATAAAAAATTTATTTTTATTGATCTGTGCAGATATTTTTTTTGATAAAATTAAAATTAAGTCCTTAAAAGGGGCAGAAAAATTTCTTTTATTTTATTATAAAAAAAATTGCATATGGTGACAATATTTTGTATTTCAGAAAGATAAAAGTTAAAAATAAAGAAAAAAAAATAAAAAATTATTTTATTAACAAAACACTAGGCTGTATCCCAAGTCTGAGCAGATAAATCCTAACCCGATACATCAATAAAGTAAATTCAACACCCGGCCCAAGTATATAAACCAAAACACTATTAGCGTTGAAACAACCCAAATGGCTCCTTCCACAAAAACTATAGGTCAAAATAAAATAATACAAAATATTATGCACAAAAAAACATAACAAAAAACAAATACATGTATTTATAAAATTTTATTAAAAAATAATAAGAATAAATACTTTCCTACCCAACTTATAAACATATAAATATTAATAAGATGATCAATTTTAAATATAAAAGCATAAGAAATATGAATTTTTTTTTACTCCAAATCATCATCAATTACAAGTTGTCCGATAGAACCACTCCGTCGAAAATATAATTTCTAAGAACTCTCCGCTTCTGGCGCTTCTTCTGGCGGTTACAGTCAATGTACCACTTTCGCTGCTAGCGTTTTGAGAAAACCATGGAGTATGTGCTCGCGTTGCCGCAAGTTCGTGGTTGGCTTCACAGGCAAGGGGTTAATACAAAATATTATGCACAGTTCTGTTTATGCATGGAAGACAATGCTCTATAACCAAAAAGATTCTATAAAGTAAAAGAATGAACTCTTATATGATTTCTACTTGTGTCTGTTAACCTTCAATCTTATGCAGGATTGTTGGAATTGGACATTATAGATGTAGGACATTGTAACAAATGTTACTTTTTGTTAATAAACTCCGTATAAAAATATTACATGAGTGAATTAATTAAACATACCTATCATACATTTATTTCAGGTTTTCTGCTATGTCTTTGTTTTTATCAGCTACGTTGCAGTCCATGGATATGGAATGGGAGGACTTGGTGGAATGGACTATGGTGGACAAGGAAACGTGAGTTATTTCTTTCTTTTTCAGATTAATAAAAATATTGTCAAATTCTATAATGAAACAGGCAGAAGAATATACGATTTAAATTTTTGTATTAAACTGCCCCAATGGTTCCAAACAGCTCTAACGCAATGGAAAATTATCTGAAGAGTTTGTCAAATTAACAACTGGAGTAGGTTACATTTTTATGGAATGCAAATTAAAAAATGGCAAAATGCATTTAAGGTTATTCTTTAAATTATACTCTGCATAATCGCAAAGCATTTTAATCTATTTGAAGAATTTTGATTTACTTAGAACTTGCTTTCAGTGACTGCAGTGATAAAATTTCCTTCAACATTAAAAACACAATATAGAGGCAGACGTTCTTTTTCGAATATAATTACTTAATTCGTTGAGAGCCACGGTAGCTTAGTCGGCAAAGCCATCGATCTCATAATCGAAAGATTGTGTGTTCGAGCCTGTGAAAGATCCGTTAATCCTTTGACAGTTTCATTTTTTTCCAGAATTCGGTCAAAAAATTGTCACATTTTTATAGCAATTTTTTGTTCATTTTACATTTTTAAGTAAAGATATGTCATTAAAATTAACATTTCTAATATTTTTAAGCATTTATTACAACTTTTTTTCTTTCTATGAAAGCATCATAGAACTGAAGTTTACCTTTAGTCTCGTCGATATCCAAGTTCATTCTTGAAATTCCAGTGAAAACAAATCTAGGAGGCGGATCCGAAGGATTATCACAATTAATTTTAAAAAATTGTCTTGCTTGACTGATTCCATCTGTACTACTATCAGAGTCGCTACTATCCAGGTCATCTAGTAAACTTTCGCTACTATCATTTACAGATAATTCAGTTTCTGATTCCGAGTCGCAGTTCGAATCGCAAGAAATGAGCTCCATACGCTCTGAATTATCCATTATTTAAAAGTAAAAATATATTACTCAACTCTTACATCAATAAATTTATCAGGCGGTTAGTAAAAAATATAACCAGAAAGCTATACACTGAAAGATAACAATTCGTCTTCTGATACAAAACATGCGAAAAAACCCGCGCTTTTGAACCAATCAGAGTAGAAAATACAATAAACTGCAAACTATCATTTACTGGACATCTATACAAATAATTTGTTACTAAAATTGAAAAAAAAATACGACCGAAACAGTGCAAGCGAAATAGAAATCAGATTCCCGTACGGCGTACGGGCAAAACAGCGAAGGGGTTAATGATAGCATGATAGCTGAAACCCGTACCATACGTCTAGAAGGGGCAGGCCAAGCCCGGGGATCTTCTGCTGGGTCCCTGCTTCAAGAATTACGAGGACTCAGCTGAGGTCCGTAGCAGTCCTTAAACTCCATGTGCTCCCCGGATGTCTTTAAATGCGTAATAGCTTCACGGCCATGTCGGCATAAAGACACATGTCTATATTACCAGCTGAATTGAATATTTCTTCGATTTAGGTTCTATTCTCATTAGAATAAAATAAAAAAAATGTGAAGATGCAAACGAAGTAATTCTAAATTGGTCTCCAAAATATACTTTGTATATACAACTAGAACATTCCCCGTAGTTTGAGAAAAGTATGTCATAAATGATGTTATTACCCTTCATTAATATTTCATTAATTAAAAATTCTATGAAATTTCCACAGTTTGCTCCTAAACCCTACGGTTTCGGATACGATGCTCCAGTGAAGATGGGAAGCCATTTCCGCAAAGAACAAGGAGACGGAAGTGGCAACGTTCAGGGTTCTTACGGATACAAAGACAGCCAAGGTTTGTTCCGACAAGTGGACTACGTTGCAAATGCAGGTGGCTTCCACGCCAACGTCAAAACCAATGAGCCTGGAACTGACGGCAAAGAAAACCCTGCTGACGTCAACATGATGGCTCAAGTATCCCCTGCTGGAATTCAAGGTAGATTTTTTGAAACCATTATGCTCATGTAGAGTGTATCATTTGAAATTTCATATCCATGTTCCAGTGTTTCAAATGCAACGATTGGAACACTAATGTATGTAAGGAAGGCGCTTTTACGAAAATACATTTGTTTCTTTTTTAAAAATATGTAACATAAAAATGCTACTTTTTGTTGGGCGTAGTTTTGTTGGCCCAGTCATCGCCCCATAAAATCGCCAAGTTTGCCGAGAAAAAAAAACCGTTCTATAATGCATCTGTAATGCATCTGTAATAGGAATTTTATTGGTAGTCTCATTTTTTATGAACATGTTTTGTATTTGCATCAACGAATATTTTTTATAGAATGAAACATGAAGCATCAATATTTTTTTCTTATTAAGAAAGTATTGAAAATTGAATGTTTTAAAAGCTAAAATTCCACGTTCCTTATTCCTTTAAATGTAATAGAATTTAAAATTTCTTTTCTAGGTGGAGCAGGATTTGGCGGGATGGTGAAATACGGTGGAATGGGATCTAGCGGTATGAATGTATACCACTAATTTCGAACGAAAAAGTGGGTATTGGTGTTCAAGAAGAAATATGGATTTTATGACAACCTGGACTGGAGTCTGTAAAATTTCGCTTGGAGAAAAGCACTTTTCATTATATAAATGTATGCTTCGTTAAAATATTTACAATTGTCATGTCGGAATTAGATTACAAAGTGATACCACTTCGTAACATAGTTCTGCATTGTAAGGTAAGGGGTACATTGCACAATTTTCATCATTTTCATTTGCACTGTTTAGTTGTATCTATATCTGTGAATATTTTTGTGTGTGGTTGTGAAATTGTCTTTTACGGGGTTTATTGAAGGAAAGGGTTTATTGTCGATATAATTCAATAAAAAATGCGTTTATAAACAGCTGTTGTCGCTTTCTTTTGCAGTACATTATCATAGTTATATATCTTTCTTGGGAGAAATATAAATAGAAAATACATCCACATGAATAAAATGAATATTAAGGCTCAATTAGATAAACGTATTTAAGAGTATACATAATCATACATTGGTAGAAACACCCTGGCTTTCCAAAAATCCAAAACTAAACAAACATAGAATAAAAAAATATGCATTCACACTCACATACACATATATGTATATATGTACATACATACATACTCATATATGTATAGATATGTACACAAACAGATATTAACATATAGTATGTATATATGTATGTGCCGATTTCTCTATATATACATGTATGTGTGCAGAAATGTGTTTAGATAAATACATATACATGTATATATATATATATATATATATGTATATGTATATATATATATATATATATATGTATATGTATATATATATATATATATATATATATATATATATATATATATATATATATATATATATATATATATATACATATATATATATATATATATATATATATATACATACATATATATATATATATATATATATATATATATATATATTATATATATATATATATATATATATATATGTATATACATGCGTGTATCTCTCTCTCTCTTTCACCAAAACAGAGTGACCAGGTTCAATTTAGGACTAATAGAATAAGATTGCAGTAAAAAAGTTTGATAAATAAAAATGGCTCAACTGAATTCAAAATGAAAGAAATACACTCATGTCCATAAATTAAGGATAATGAAGTTCAGGCAATGAAAGAGACAAAAGCAAAACAAATTTGACTTATTTGTAAAGTCTATTTATTAAATAAAAGGTAAAGAGCAAAAAAGATGCTTTATGTTTGACATAATTAATTAAAATTGCGATTTTTACTCCCTGGAGCAAATTTCAAAAAAGAACCTATTTACAGAAAACAGTATAACATGGTTAGTATGATGGTTAATACGGAATATGTCTCCCGGACGATGCAATACAAGCGTTACAACGCCTACGCATGCTGAGTATCAGATTATCAATCTGATCTTGGGGAAAATTACACCACTCATCAAGCAATGCCCTCCGAAGTTCCGATAGACAGTTGGGAGGGGGTTGACGGGCTGCAATTCGTCGGCCAAGCATGTCCCACACATGCTCTATTGGATTCAAGTCCAGTGAGTATGCTGGCCAATCCATACGGGTGATATCCTCCGATTGAAGGCATTCGTCTACAATGTTTGCACGGTGAGGTCGGGCGTTGTCATCCATATACAGAAATTCAGGACCCATGGCGCCCCGAAACAAACGTACATGTTGTTCCAGAATGACATCCCGATAGATGTGGCCTGTCATCGTTACACTCTGAACATGCAGGTCAGTTCTGGAACCAAGAATAATTCCTCCCCAAACGAGCCATCCTGCACCACCGTAACGGTGTCGTTCAATGGTGTTCTCTTGGTGGTAACGGGTACCTGGCGCTCTCCATATGAAACTCTGGCGAGAATCAGAATATAAACTGAACCTGGACTCGTCGGAAAACATCACGCAAGACCACTGTTGCGGTGTCCACAATGCATGCTCTCTAGCCCAGCATAATCGCAGGCGACAGTGAGTTGCGGTAAGGGAAACACATCTGACAGGCCTACGAGCATATAGACCAATGTTCCCTAAGCGTCTGTACACGGTCTGACTTGAAACTGTCGTACCGGTAGCTGAAGAGAGCTGACGAGACAGGTCTGATGCTGTGCTCCGTCTGTTTCTTTTGGCAGTAACTGCTAAATACCGGTCATCATTCGGCGTAGTAACTCGGGGGCGACCTTTGCTGTAACATTTACTCACATTACCATCATGTTTGAATCGTTGCTAAAGCCTGGAGATGACACTCTGGGCGATTCCAAGTTCCTCGGATACTTCCAGCTGGGTACGTCCACATTCCAGTCGTCCGATAATTATACCACGTAAAAAATCACCCAAATGCTTCCTTTGTGCCATAACTATGCGATTATTGCACTGAAAGGCTTTTAAAGCGCTTGTGAACAATTTTACTTCTTTGCTACCATTCCTTACATACCCCTTTCATACACTCTCGTCATTGTGACGTACTATCCGCGCCATCTGGTGGTTTCCTGCAATTTGCATATTCTTCTTCAAGATGTGTGTGATAATTCTACAGGTGAAAATTTTATTTTAGAGCTCAATTTCTGTGTGATTCTGAATTATCCTTAATTTATGGACATGAGTGTATTTCATATTAAAATTGATAAAATAAAAAAGTAACCGTGGTCAAGAAGCAGGAAAAATACTATCTTAAAATGAATTTTTAATGCTATCAGATGAATTAAGTAAATTAAAAGATGTTGATTACTTTAACTTTCAATTTTCAGGAAAACATATGAAATGGCGCCAAAATATAACCGACAGGTTTAATTTAGGATTAATTAAATAAGATTGTCTCAAGGGTTTTATTTAACTACTGAAATGGTTGGAGAATTATTAATAAAACAACTTCCTAAAATATACAACGAAAATTAACGCTTTGTTCTCTAATTGTGTATCTGGGGGAGCAATAACTTTGGAGAATTGCTTTAGAAAATTCTCGTTCTTCCATGGGAGCTTCCAGTAAATTCATAACTCCATAATCCACTATCGATTAAAAAAAGAAAATCGTCTTTAAAACAAAGAAAATTGAAATTGGGTGCTACCATATTGGAGTCGACATATGTCACGAGTGACTTCTACGTCATAATGACGTCAGAAATCACCAGAGATGGGAATTTGGTACCATAAATTTCCCTCTCTGGCATCATTATGACGCAGAAGTCACCAGTGACATATGTCGACTGTAATATGGTAGCACCCTTAATTTAAAGACTGAATTACTGGTTTTATTAAAAAATATAACCGTTTTCTTATTATTGAACTTATTCCCATCCAAAATAGAAAATATAGTTGGAAATATTTTTTACAAGTATGTTGTAATAATTTTGGAATAATTTTCAATATTTTAAAAGGAATTTGTAATATTCTTCCCAGGATGTAAGTGAATTTATATAAGTTAAAACAAGACATTGTAGCAAAATCAGATTTATTGAAACACTGCACACATACAATTTTTGTGATTTTAAATATAAAAAATAAGAAGATTTGACAGCAAGGCAATAAAAAAGTTACTCAATCCAAAAAGCGTAAATTTACATTGCATTTCCAAACACAATCTTTTATGATGTTCAAAAAGAAAACACTGAAAATACAGTTGCAGATGGTACACAACAGAAACGTTTAACAAATTATAACAAAATATGACAGCAGCCCACCACACGAGTAAAAGAGAGCAGATATGTATGAATTAAAAGAATACTTTACACCTTAAAGCTACTAGACTTTATGAACAGAACATTAATAAACAAAATGGCCATTATCAAAAGCTGTATTCCCTGGGATTTACAACGAACATTCGTAAAACTATCTTCTAATAGCCACTTTTCCCTGTTGTGCTTTTTGGAATTCCAGAGAAGAGACCACCTGATGAACTTCCAAAAGATCCAGCCATACCTGGAACTGAGGACATTCCTCCTGCGCTTCCATAGCCTCCTGGACCTCCAGCAGCTGGTCCTCCAAATCCTCCTCCGGGTCTCCCTGAGTATCCTCCGCTAGATCCTAAAGGAAGTACCAGAGAAATGTTTCTCAAATTACAGATTATTTCCAGATTGATAAAACTGAAAAAATGGCCACTTCGTAAAGTATACCAGTAATATCCTAAAATGAGAAGTGACTAACACGTGATTACCTTTTGGAAAACTTTTAGTAACCGGCAGATATTTATGGCTTTTCTCATCCACAGCTAATTGTGGGGTCAGCACCTTTAAAATCTCTCACTGATTTAAACAGGATAGTATCCCCAAAATTGCTTTTATCCGCAATTTATTTTGCCTGAGAGACTTAAAGTGATATCTCTAGGAGCTTCTAGTAGAAGAGTAGCTTTGTTTAGTTTGTGTGTAACACTACCAGTCGCGTACAGCCGAAGAAATGAAAGGGAAAAGTCTTTGAAGCAGCATCTTCAGATTAAATTTCGTGTTCTTTTTTAAAATTCAACAACGGTTCCTAATAACGTGATACACCAGGCTTTCCACGACGAAATTATATGAAAAGCAAGTTCTTTTACTGTCATAAAACTTTTACAAAAGTATTTAAAAGCTCCAGAAGATCTTTAACGTACATATGAAAGGTCATGGTTTATGTACTGGATACTTTACGAAAGAACAGCGTTAAGATTCTATTAGGTCCTCCATACAGTTCCGATCCCAAACCACTAAAAGGGAACATTCGACAACTAATGATAAAACATGCATAAAATATGTAGAATCGGTTATCTCTCAAAGTGTGGAATTTAACATGTGTTTAAGGAATATCACTGTGTCTCACGTTAATTACTTTGAAACAATGCACAACAGCTTTGTTCTAAAAAATTCCTAGGATCCACTGCGCTTAGTATACAGCCGGTTTGGTTTGGTGTACTGTTTTGCTACACGAGGATTAACGAGGCCAAGACCTAATCTTTAACTCTTTCGTGGACATTTATTCCTCACTCCACGTTTCCAAACTTTCAAAACAGAGCTACTAATTTTATTCAATCGATCGAACAATTTATGACAGTGCGAAATCGAAGCTGGAACCAGTCTTCCCGTCGTTTCAATAACAAGACCAATATAATAGATTGGGTTTTGAGCTTCCCACAGGTGTATTTTGTAAGATCGTGTAGGTATGGTCCTGTAAACTTCCCACGGCACTAATTCCAAACGACCATGGACGTCCAATCCAACAGTAGGATTTGAATCCATGAACTCCGGTAGTTAGGAGCAGAACTCTACCTACTAAGCCATCATTGGCTAGTATACAGCGGGAAATGTGAACTTAAACCAACCCCTCTACTTAGACTTAGATGACCCACACCCACATCCAATTGAAGAAGTTTATGGAAAGCTAAGTAACCTTTCGACATTATTTTTCTTATACACTGATTATTTCTTAATTATATTCTTTTTTTCCCCACATTTTTTTTAAATTTATTTTTGTAGTATTGCAATTTGTACAAATTATTTATGTAAGTTTAATATTGTTTTCTTAATATCTCTGTCCGTCATTCGTATTTTTTAATTTACACATCTGGAAATACATATTTACATTACAGGAGGGTGCATAATAATTTACAAATTGGTGAATCTAATTTTAATTCGTAAGATATTTAAGAAAAACCATGACAATGAATTTTAAACATACAAATGTAAAATTCTCAACAAACAGATATCTTTTTTTTTTTTTTATTGTTTTTTTTTTTTTTTTTTTATATTTTTTTTACTTCTTTGTATACTAGTTATATATTTTTACATATATTGTTATAATTCTATTTGTATCTTTATTATAAAGATTTTATTAAATAATTATTACTTCTACAGCTGCTAACATATTTGACAAGTATGTTCAACATTGTATATCTAAAAAATTCTGTCTTACAGTATCTCCTTTTTATTTTTTTAATTGCCGCTAGATTGTATTTATATATTCACGTACAGTTCATTTTATTAAAAAATAATACAATTTTTTGATTTCATACATGCTTTTCCTTAGATATATATATATATATATAATATATATATAATATTATATATATATATAATATATATATATATATGTATATATATATAATACTTGAGATCTCCTAAATTACTGCTTAATTAAAAATTATATTTTTTCTTAAATTCCTATTTAATGTTCTTTAATCAATTTAAGTTTTAAGAACTGATATACAAACTGCAAACACATTAATTTCTGTTATTATTTCCAAAAAGGACACTTAATTTTTAGCATTTACAGACAAATATTTGTTGAACATTTATTTAACGGAGCATATACCAGCATTGCTCCCTAAAATAATACAAATTATCCTCTTTAAAGAAATATGCAGAATATGAAATCTATTAGATATCGTATGGGATAAAATGAATCTGTTTTACGATTATTTAATGAACAAAATCTTTGGTGTACAGCCTCGCAACTCTAGTTATGCGATCGATGCAGTGCCAACTAAACTACAAAGGTTCTTTAAAAATTGCTAAAAAGGTTTTTTTTTTTTGACAATTTATACCTTTGAATGTTACTCATAATTCACTATGACTTTACTCACGTTTTGTCCGTATATGCCTGCACCTGCTCCAGCTACACCTCCATATCCTCCTCCTCCGGCAGCACCTGACAGTCCTCCTGCTCCAAAAGAGCCTCCTCCACTCATGCCACCATATCCTCCACCAGTACCACTACCGATTCCTCCATAGTTACCTCCAGGACTTCCAGCACCAGGTCCATAACCTCTTGCTGTGACGCTGCTTGCTACAGCGATCACAACGAGGACAATCTGCAAATAAAAGAGGACTTATATTTTGAGGACTTGTATATTCTATTTAAAACAAAATTTTACAACGTATTTGAAATTTGTCTTGAATAATTTCCCTTTTCCTTGATCAAAATCCATTTTTCATTAAAATTCACACGCACACACACACACACACACACACACACATATATATATATATATAATTATTTATATTAATATATATATATATTCTAACATATTTATATTATATATAAATTTGTATTAAAAATATAAAGATATATACAATTATATATATTTGAATTATATAATACATATATCGTATATATATATATAATAATTGTATTAATATATATATAATATAAAATAAATTTATATATAAATATATATTAAACATATATATAATATTATATTATAAAAAGAATATGTATATATATATATATTATAATATATATTTAATATATGTATATTATATATATATACATATATATATATATTTAAAAACATATATACATATTTTTTTATATTAATCTATACATATAATAAAAATATATCTATTATTACATATAATTATATATATTATAAATATATATATATATTATATATTATAATATATTAACATATATATATATATTATATAATAATATAGATATAATAAAAAACATATATATTCTATCTTATATGCTTCATATATAAAATTGTTATAATAAATATATATATATTAAAATTATAATTTTAATTATAAATATAATTTTTTTCTTTTACGCACTAGCATATAGCTGGTCATATGACAGGATCAGTAAAATTTTTAATTTTCCAGAATTGTAAAGTACCCTATGAGGCAGGTATAAAAATGGTTTATTTTTTGGCTGAGAATTATTTGGAACACGCTCAATAATTTATCTTCATACTGCTCTAAAGTCGCCCGATACTGTGAATGCAGTTTAGAATCACGTCGAAAGATCACGTCACATTTAGAAAGATAATTTAAAGTTTTCTTAGCTATGTCGAAATGATCGTTAAGTTCTTCCCGATTTTATTTTATTTTATTTTATTTTTTGCCACAGTAATTAATGGAAGTAAAGGAATGAAACTATCATTTCTACAACACTCTGGAGGGATAAAACTTTCATTGCAACCCCCCCCCCCCACAAAAAAAAAAAAATCGATGATTCAATTTAAAATTATTCCATATGTGCTTAATTTATTATTTAAGCCAAATATGAAAGAAAATTATTTAGTAATATCTATTATAAACGTATAAAATAATAGACGATATTTTAAATAATTTAAAATAAGAAATATATAAATTAAATATAATAGATGCTAGAAAAAAAAAAAAATATTTTCATCTATATATGTATAAATTGATAAATTAATCTATTAAATAAATAATAAATAATATATATTAAATTTATAAATTACCACATATTATAATCTATTATAAGTTAAATATAAAAGAAAATTATATATAATATATTAAATATGAAATGTATAATAAAAATAAAATGCAGACATATTTAAATAATTTAAAATAAGAAATATTTTCAACGAGATGGTTAAAGAATATATAATTCTATAAAAATGTTATTTTCATTATATAATGTATAAATTGATAAATTTAATATACCGTCTTAACAGGGGAAAAAAGTAAATAATTTTAAAAGCTTAAAAGCAAGTAAACGTTGCTAACCATAACTCATCAAGAATCCAATATGGATGCCTCTACTCATTCCAGGTCTAAAAGAGTCCTAAATTCGAGGATAGACGGATAGATTACATAGGCTATTATTATATAGGGATTAAATACATATAGTTAAAGAAAATAGTTTGAACATATTTCTAAAGTTAACGGAATGCATTGAAACGTGAATAAAAGTGGAAAGTTTTGAGTTCACTCACTTGCCGGTAAAAATACACCTTATAGTTATTTTACAAAACATACTCCATAAATCATTTTACGCATAAACAATTTTTTTTGCCGACTAACGGACAAAATTTAAAATTTCTTAGAGATATAGCCAAAATATACATGTTTAAAATACCAAATAGACTCCCTGTTTGGGACTCAGCCTGCCTTATATAGGCCCGAAGAAAGTGCTGGAATATTCCAGAAACCGGAACCGGAAGTTGTCACGTATCGTCACACTTGGCAACATTTGGCGATATTTTGCTACGAACTTGGCGACAAAAATATGTGGTCAAAAACTGTCGCCAACGAGCCGGTGAGATATCCGTAGAGTCCCATGTAAATTTAAGGTTCACAAACAAGTTCGTAACAGTATGACAATCACCCCGTAGCCACCACCTATGCACAGCAGAGTAAGGGGGGGGGGTCCGGATGAATGGGTTGCCCTGGGCCCTCATTTATGTAAGTCGGGCCCTGCTCATTAGCCTCCGTGTGCAAAACATCTTACTGTAGCACTCCAAACAAAAAGGTAGATTATAAATAGTTTCATATAAGAGGTAAAAAAATCTTCAAATGCTTACTTGTGCGGTTCGCATGATTCTACAGATGATGTACCTGAGTTGTAGACGACAAACAGTTGTGATTTCCCTCTTGGTGCTGCCGTATTTTATACTCAAGATGCCCCATTCACCGGAAAACTTGCACTACAAGTGTCAGAATTTTTTCTTGCTCTAATCACATGCGAAAGTCATACTTGAGCCTCTTTCAGTTTTTTGTTTCATTTCCATGTTCTTTTATGCCATCGTTTATTCAAGTTGGAAGCTATTAGACTAAATTTTATAACTAGCATTTCAGTGGAATGTGGAAGCGTTTTCTTGCACCCACATTCAAGTTTTTCAATACACGGCTTGGGAAAGTGAGATGCTTCTTTAACTATTATAATAATGAAAGTAAAATGAACAACAACAACAAAAAAAAATGGATTTAATCCGTCGAAAATTCTTGACACACAAAATTTTAAAAGAGTCGCTGGCATTTTTTGAACTGAATAACTGGTATCCAGGTTACACTTTCTGTGTTCGAAATAAAACACGTCTTCCGAAACTTATGTTTACGAAACGTGCCTCTTTCTAGTTTTATTAATTTAATTTTTGGTTTCGGAACAAAGTGGGTGAAGGAGATTAAAGTAAATGACTGGTCGCATCTTTTTATTTTATTTAAAAATTGCACTCTAAGCATTATAGTCATGAAATTACAAATCCATGTATGCATATGTGTATAAATATGTACATATGTATATACGTATATATATATATATATATATATATACATACTTATATATATATAGATATATATATATACACACACACACACATACATATATATATATATATATATATATATATATATATATATTTATACACATATACATATATATGTATATATGTACATCTGGGTGTGCATGTACATATATATGCATATATATCTACATGGAAACAAATTTATGTATATATATACATACATATATATATATTATAATATATATATAATATATATATGTATATATATATATAATATATATATATATATATATATATATGCATACAAATTTATATATATATAATACATATATGTATACATATGTGTATATATATATATATATATATATGTGTGTGTGTATATGTGTGTACATGTGTAAATGTATTTATGTATATATATATATATATATATATATATATGTGTGTGTGTGTGTATATTTATATGTGTGCAAATTTATATATATATATACATATGTATATATATATATATATATATATATATATATATATATATATATATATATATATATATGTGTGCAAATTTATGCATATATATACATATATATATATATATATATATATATATGTATATGTATGTTTATATGTGTGCAAATTTATGCATATATATACATATGTATATATATATATATATGTGTGTGTGTGTGTGTGTGTATACATATATGCATGCATGTATAATTACTTATATATATGTCTGTGTAATATAGGAAAATTATTATCTCTAAAATAGGTAAACAAAATTCTCATTTTTCCCTTTTCATTTTTTAATGACTAATTTCCCAGACATAAAAAGTCAGAAAAAGGAGTGTTCTCTGACTTAAATTGTTTTTATCCGTCTCTCAAAACTAATGCTAGAATAAATGTAGTGTATTTTCCATTAGTTGTTAAATATTCCAGAATTTTTAATATTTAACCAAAGTTTTCAACTTACTCATTTATATGTATACGGAAAATATCTTAAACATTTAAATGTATTTATTAAATTATTTTATAAAATATTTTATCTTTTCATAAAAATAATTATAATAATCTAAGAATAAAAATAATAAACTTAAAAACTGTTAAACGTAATAAAACTTCAAGTACGTATGTAATATTATTTCAATATATATGTAATATAAAATATGATAAAATAAAAATAAATAAGTTAATGTAGTCAAAACAAACATCATATATTATATTTAATGCCCACTTTAAACACTATCAGATGAATTAAATTACATAAAATATTTTTATTATTTTAGCCGGCAATAAAATAAATTATATACATTGACCTAGTAATATATGATCACCATAAAATTCGTAGGTTCGAATCCCACTGCTGGCATGGATGTTCGTAGCCGTTCGGAATTTGCCTTAAGCAATAGTAACCAGTCTCATTTATTAGTCTTTGTATAGCAAAAAAGTAGATCGTAGTGTTCCAAATCAAACATTATATGGTCTCCAATCCTTATGGAGGTTTAAAAAAAATAATAAAATAAAATAAAATGAATTTGAGTCATAATCTTGACTTCTGAACAATTTTATTTGCTTAAAATCTTTTAAAGACTGACCTGAATTACTATGAGAAATTTCATCTGAACAGACAGACATATATACAAAGAATTTTATATAGAGATTATTAAATATTACACTTTAAAAATTACTGCAGTACCATAATCTACTTTTTTAGATTAAAAAATAGATTTTCATATTTTAAAAGTCAAGCTATTCAACAACTAACAATGAATTGCAGTTTTCGACGTTGATTTTTATATAATATAGGAAAACATCCGGGCTGAATAATATACCGTGCCGTGCGCTAAGTTTTCACTCCAAGGTATATTATCCGACGCCAAAGTATATTATCCGAGGGTTCATGCATGTTGCCTCATGCCACTATACTCGTTCGGTACAAAGTTTTCAGCCGTCTGTGGTCTCACCAAATTTAGCTGTTTGATTTCTTATATTTTTATAGGAAAGTACATATTAGTCAGCTTTGGCATGCTTGATTTATATACTATGTATTATATTTCAAGATTTTACTGTACAACCATAATTAATTGTATTCTAAAGAGACAAGATTAAAGCGAAACACCTCATGCATAAACATCTTTATTCTAAAGCCCAATTCATTACAACATCAGACGATTTTATATATCGTCTGTAATTACAACTGTTGCCATACAATATACTATATTATATATACTACATGACACTATGCAAACAAACACATCTTTCCGAGTAACCTAGAAACATATTAACATATGAATTTTATAGATACATAAGTTATCCTAAGTGCAAAAATAAAGATACGTAGCAAGCTATAACAACCATAAAGGGTTGCCATTGGTCTATTACCCAGCCCGTCTCTTTTCCTATATTATAAACAGCTCATAAGTTAAAGATTTAGTGCTGCCATCTGTTATACAATATTGTAACTAAATGCTATTACTGACATATAATTAATTTTTTTTTCTAGTAAGAATTTAGAATTGTAAAACAAATTTCAAATAAAAAATATATGCAATTTTTCTAATTTAAAAATTTAAAATACAAAATTTTATAAAGTAATTATATTTATAATCTTTTAAATGTAAAATTTATATTCTAAAAATTGAATTGAATTGACGAAATTCGCCTGAAACTTTGTAAGTATGATTTAAAATATTTTAATCATTAAACTTTTTTCAGATCACACTTTTTTTGGGATAATCAATGAAAGCAACAAAATCTTGAAGAATTTTATTTCAAGTTCGAATAAATTCCGTTATTTAATTTAAGTTCCCCTAAATATATAAAGTACTAATTTCTTACAACATACGTTTATTTAAAATAAATAAATAAATAAATAAATAAATAAATAAATAAATAAAAAAAAAAAAAACCTTTTTGAGTTTTTTTAAAAGACTTGTAATTAGGGACTTATAAAATTTTTATTCGAGAAAGTTTATTTTATTTACGAAATTTTACCAACAGATTCATTCTTAAATTTTGTAAATAATCCTTGAATGTGATTTTAAGAGTTATTCAAGTTTAAAAAAAGGATGTTCAAACTTTTCATAAGATAAGTTATTTATGTAAAGTCATTTTTACATCCCTGTACAAAAAGTAAAAGTAAATATTATAATCACGATAAATTTCAGAGCTTAAATTTTTAAGAAAGTACTAATATAAATTCTGCTTGTAAGAAATATTGACTAGGTTTAATGTTACGTCTGTATGTTCGTACAAAGGAATTTTAATTTTGAAACGTTTCATCCATTTGAGATTTGAATAAAGCTATGAAAATGATGTCAGGTCTTTAGTGTCATTTAGTGGGGACCTTGTCATATATATAATATATATATATATATATATATATATATAAACTTAGCACGAAATAGAAAAGTTTTACAGGATTTATTTTTCCCAAAATCCTAGCACGAATTGTGAAGTCCTTCACGAATCGAAACAATAATTCGATTAATTCGCAACTTTTCATTGTGTATTGTCCCTCCCCTCTATTTTAATAGTAAATACCTCGATCAACTTAAGGAAGCAAAAGATAAATTTTAAATGAAGGATTTTTAAGACTATTACAAAATTTGTCACACTACAGTCACAAAAGTAATATCACCAAAGCCGGTTAACTATTGTTACCCTTTTGATGGTGAAGGCGATACTAGTACCCGAATACTAGTTATACATTTCTTTAAACTGTGTACAAATCTCTGATTTCTGGTTATTAAATGTTCATTAACTCTACAAAGCTGAAACTTTTAGAATCGAAGGTTAATTTTCATATTTGTGGTACATTATTAACAAAATAATTACTGCTAAAATATTTCACTTAATGACCAATTACTTTCAGTCGAATGACAATATATGGCGGTTAATTTCTGATTAGCACTAATCGATATGGGGACATTTGAATAAAACAAATTTTGTATATTTTAATTTCACCTAAAAATGCAGAAAAGGTACAGAAAAAAATTTTGCATTTTAAAAAAGTATGATGTTTGCAAAGTGACGTAACATTATAACAGAAATATTTTTTATTGAATACAGTAAAATCGAACTGTATTTTTCTTTATCAAAATCGTCACGACATAGTGTTTGTTTACAGTTTACCGATAAAAGCGTGTAAAAGCGCATGTTTATCGACATACTTTAGCTAGCAATTACTTTAATATGTCAAAATAATTACAAGTAATGAAATGGGACTTATTCATCCTGAAGATGTGCAGTCTATAAATAATACATTAGATAATGCTTTCGGGCCTTTTGGATTTGAATTTAGAGCATTAAAGGTAATTAATGGGATAAAAAACTTAAATCTGGCATTATATAGATTAGCAATATTTATTTATATAATCTTTTAGAAATAGCTGAAAAGTTTTTTTTTATTGTAATAGTACTAATGAAGTGTATAATATTCTTACAAGAATTTCAAAATTAAATTATTTTCCTAAGTACTTTGTGCTTACAAGGTATTTAGAAAAGGATTTGTGCCAGAATGTGACAGTAAATGCATGGATAGTTTAAATAAGGCATAAATAGGGAACAATTTTATCCTCATTTACTTTCATTGGCTTTCTATTTATTGCTATACTTGCTTCTTCAGAAGCTTAATTTTGAGCTTGTTGTAAACAAAATGATATATTTTAACCAATTTTAATAGTGTGTAATTTGTACAGAAAACTAGTGAAGTATGCTAAACTGAATTATGTATATTAAAAATCTGTTTACTGTACATTACTACCGTACTATGTGAATAAAGGTGTAAGCATATGATCTTACCTACCTGGCCTTGGCCATATGGAACTAAAATAAAATAATGAATAAGACATCATCTGAACGTTATAGTCATTGCTTTTCTGCATTACTTTTTTAGTTTTTTTTTAAAGATACCACTAAAATTTATTAACCAATCACTTTTATTTTTAAATATTATCTGTGAAATAAACACCATCCTTAATTTTCAGAAAAATTCAGTATAAACATTAAAATACAAATAATTTCATTTGATAGTTTATTTTAATGATAGATCTGCAATAACTTCCATAAAATTCGCATGAAATTAAAACTTTTTCAAAAGGAGAACATTTTTCAAAGATTCTTTATTGTCTTCTGTGACACTGAACAGGAAAATTACATTTAAAGCTGCCTTATAACTCAGGTTTCTGAATAATTTCAGGTTTTCATTTTACTTATAACAATATGGGAATAGAACAGTACATAAATAAGGCATAAATAGGGAACAATTTTATCCTCATTTACTTTCATTGGCTTTCTATTTATTGCTATACTTGCTTCTTCAGAAGCTTAATTTTGAGCTTGTTGTAAACAAAACGATATATTTTAACCAATTTTAAAAGTGTGTAATTTGTACAGAAAACTAGTGAAGTACGGTAAACTGAATTATGTATATTAAAAATCTGTTTACTGTACATTACTACCGTACTATGTGAATAAAAGTGTAAGCGTATGGCCTTACCTACCTGGCCTTGGCCATACGGAACCAAAATAAAATAGTGAATAAGATATCATCTGAACGTTATAGTCATTGCTTTTCTGCATTACTTTTTTAGTTTTTTTAAAGATACCACTAAAATGTATTAACCAGTCACTTTTATTTTTAAATATTATCTGTGAAATTAACACCATCCTTAATTTTGAGAAAAATTCAGTATAAACATTAAAATACAAATAATTTCATTTGATAGTTTATTTTAATGATATAATTTTAATGCAATAACTTCCATAAAATTGGGATGAAATTAAAACTTTTTCAAAAGGAGAATATTTTTCAAAGATTCTTTATTGTTTTCTGTGACACTGAACATGAAAATTACATTTAAAACTGCCTTATAACTCAGGTTTCTGAATAATTTCAGGTTTTCATTTTACTTATAACAATATGGGAATAGAACAGTACATAAATAATTAGCAAAATTTTCTCTTTATACACATTGCCTTTCTGCCTGTTGCTTGGGGAGAATATTTTGAACATGTCTCGAATCTATTAAGCAAAAATGGGCTAACATTGGCATTTGCTATTTTTCCTAATACTGTTATACTGAAGAAGCCAGTGGAATCATTCATTCTCCTTTCTAAACACTGAAAGGGTGACAATCAGGGTTGGCATGATTTAAATCAGTTGATTTAAATCATGATTTAAATCTTGATTGAAATCAGTTGATTTTTTTAAAAAAATCATTGATTTAAATAATTTTTTTTCACTTCTTTTAAAACCTATATTCCAAAGACAGGAGAATTGGGAATCAGTCAGCACAGTAATACCAATAAGTAAATAAGTGTCAGTAGATAGCACGTGCTTTCCAAGAATTGAGTGGTTGTTATCAGAAAGTATGTAGTAGGGATAAGTACAATGATTAGTTATGACTAGTGGAATTCATTTTATGTAACAGGACATAAGGGGAGTATTACAGAACTCGAAATCCAGTTTATCTACCAAATAACAACAGCCGTGGCTTCATATCCTAGAATAGAGATACTTTTCTTCTTTTGGTATGGTTCATTCTAGCCTTCATTACAAATTCGGAGTGGATAAAGCATAGAAACTAGTGTTTTTATTGAAACAGTTAAATCCATAATTCGTTGCTTAAAAGAATATTGAAATAATAGTGATTTTTTTTTTTTTAATAGTTTGCCTTAAATGAATATTTAATTTTTTTTTAAAATTTACATCTTGTTTAGTTTGCACTATCCAATTACAAAATAATAGAATGTATTTAGATTAAAATTTATATATTTAATTTTCAGTAATCAGTGCGTAGAATAGACTAGATAGATAAGATGTTACTTCTTATAAAAAACTATTCTATGTATATTGCACAAAATAAAAAAACACAACAATAATTAAAATTAGAATTCAGCAAAAAAAAAAAAAAAAAAAAAAAATCAAATAAATCTGATTTAAATAGAAAAAATCTGATTTAAATCAAATAAATCTGATATTTTTGATTTTTAAAAAAAAATCATGATTTCTTTCTAACCCTGGTGACAATTTACTAGGATCAAAAAGGACATTTTTTTATGACATAAAACATCCAACTTTCGGATATAAGTTCTTCTAGATCAGGGTTGGTGAACTACTTTTTTGATTAGTGTGACAGTTAAATTATGTTTTATTATTTTCAGGTGTCCAGTGTGCCACTTGATTTATTTCTTTTCAAAATTATCTTTAAACTTTTTTTTATGTAGGACTGTGCTATTATGGTTTATTAAAGGTTCATATAAATCATTTTTAGTGCTAAACAACAAAGCAGTTTGTAGAGGCAATTCCTTTATTTTGTAATGGCCACACCTAATGTCGTTATCCCACAGACATATGAGCAGTACTTTGTGTATCTACTTGTACATAATATCCAGTTGTTATTTTGAAGTCACAACATACTACCACTTACGTTGATTGTAACTTAATAAGATGCAAAAGCCATTGGAATGTGGGATATTGTTTTTTACACAAGGCATCATAACTAGCAGAGATTTTTTTTTCTGATATTTCATTGCTGTTATGCACATCCTTTAAAATTATTTAAATGTTTATAACCAGTCTTCATGCATTTGCTTTATATGGAATGTTCAATATCAGTATTCAACTTTGAACATTATTACAAAATATTAAATTGTTGATACATATTGTAATTTTTCATATCACAATTATAATATTATATAAAGTTATATATGAAATGCAAATTGTAAAATTACTCAAACCTAAAGAGCATTTTAAAAATGATTTTCATGTTGAGCAACTCAAAATTTATTAAATATGGCTGCTTTCATCATCTTTGAAAAAAATAAAAAGTGAAACATTGTTGAAAAGTGAAATAAGTATTTATAGAAATAAAATTTTAACAGCAGTCAACCAAAGTGAAATATATGATAAACTAATGTTATAATTAAATATTTTCTTAAAATCCTTGATAAAGCTGGACAGGGTTGGCATGATTTAAATCAGTTGATTTAAATCATAGTTTAAATCAGTTGATTTAAAAAAAATCATTGATTTAAATCATTTTTTTCACTTCTCTTAAAACCAACATTCGAAAGACAGGAGAATTGGGAATCAGTCAGCACAGAAATACCAATAAGTAAATAAGTGTAAATAGATAGTATGTTTTCTAAGAATTTAGGGGTTGTTATCAGAAAGTATGTAGTAGGGGTAAGTATGATTAGTTATGTCTAGTGGAATTCATTTTATGTAATGGGGGGTTAAAGAGAATATTACAGAACTTGAAATCGAGTTTGTCTACCAAATAACAACAGCCGTCACATTATCTGAAAGGATGGAAAGACAGTTTTCTTTTGGTATTGTTCATTCTAACCTTCGTAACCAATTAGGAGTGGATATGACATCGAAACTAGTACTTTTATTGAAACAGTTAAATAACTAATTCGTTGCTTAAAAAATATTGAAATAATTGTGAATTTTTTGTTTTTTTTTAAATAAATAGTTTGCATTAAATGAATATTTAATTTGTTCTTTAAATTTACATCTTATTTAGTTCGCACCATCCAATTACAAAATGATGAAATGTATTTAGATTAAAATTTATATATTTTATTTTAGGTAATCAGTATGTAGAATATACTAGATAGATAAGTTGTTACTTATAACAAACTATTCCATGTATATTGCAAAAAATATAAAAACACAACGATAATTAAAATTAGAATTCAGAAAAAAATCAAATAAATCTGATTTAAATCAAATAAATCTGATCTTTTTGATTTTTTAAAAAACCAACCCTGAAGCTGGATGAACAGAATTGAGAAATTCATTACTTAAATTTATATCAGAATCTTTTGGATGATGTAGGATTTTAATTTTTATCAGAACTATTTTTCTTGCTACAATAAGTAATGTTTAGAGATAATCTCATCTTAACTGTATGAATCAATTTAAAGAAAGAGCATGAATTAAAAATTATATCCTTATAGGAAGTATTTATTTTTATAGTTTACTACTTCTTTCAGAAAAAAATACCCGTCAAATGAATATGTTAATGGTTGATCTAACTTTTGATTAAAAAGAGCAATGAAGAATTAAATATTAAACTAGTTAATATACATTTAATAGTTTTGAATTGTTTCTTAGAGTACTCTTAAATTTTAGGTGTAATTCCATCTAATTAATATCTAGGTAGACCAGTAAACTATTTTAACTTTCTGTAACTTTCTTAAAAGTATTATTTTTGTAACTTTACTCAATTTTTTAAAATATTTAAAAAAAATTGAGTTTGTTTATTTTACTTCTTTTACAGGTTGGCTGGTATAATTCAGTAGTGCAGCCTATTTTTAAAATCAAAAGCAATGAAGACACTGTTGCATTTCTCGTAATAAGTACTCCAAAAATGTTTGAAAATGCCTTCATACCATTCCTAAAAGAAAATAAGGAAAAACTCTGTAGATTAAGAGATCCTATAGATGAATGTATGATTTATTATTTGTCAAAAATATCTGAGGTAAGTTCGATTCAGTATTTCAAAATCTCATATCGCTATAATTAGCTAAATCATAATAAATCAGAATTATGAGACTATTGTTCTTAATTATTGTATCATGCCTATTGCCAAAATTATTAAACATGTTTTCAACTTTTAATAATTAAATATTTAGTACTGATGCTGATTAAATCTATTTCAGTTCTTTATTAAATATTTTAATACTTTTCATTTATTATGTATTATTTATTGTAAATTTTTAGTTTAAGAAACTCTTGTTTGTTTTATAATAGGAAATTAATGTTCATAGTTTATTCAGTTATTTGTTTTCTTTGGGAGGGAAAGGGAAATATATGCATTTTACAGTAGGCTAATATCTATAAATATCATTTTACTTTAATTTGAGGTATTATAAGCCCTGTTTACATGTGCCGAAAAGCAGCACAAATGTAAGGTAAATCTGTGAATCATACTCCCCTTTCATGACTTATCCTTAGCTAGGGAAAAAATTAAGGTGTAGAAAAATTCCATCTCTCTACCAGGGTAATTGCAGAGTTTAACCTTCTTTCCTATGATTCTTTGATTCCCAGATGAATCCCAGATTTCTTCAGCTGCAGACTATCTGCTGGTTGTTTATTGCTCAAATCATCAAAATCAGAAGAAGGGGAAAAATGCACATTGTGCGAATGATCGATGATGAAATGTAAACAAAAGTACTCCAAGAGACGCCAAAAAAACATCGTATCTGTAATAAACCATGAAAAAAAAAGACAACCCTTAAAGCAGAATGAGTCAGTAGTAGCCAGTAGCACAATCTTAAATTTTGTCCTGGAATACGGGAAAATATCGATGGTCACTATTTACAGCTACGATTGACAACACGAAGTGGATGGGTTCAAGAAATTTTACAAAAAAAAAAAAGCTGTAAGAAATTGGTGCAAACAAAAGGAAATATTAAAAATATGGGAAAAAACCAATTGCCGTGTAAAAATACAATGGCCTGCATTAGAAGACATTTACATAGCTGGGTTCTCGAACAAAGCAATTTAGGGCGCTCTGTTTCTTCCATTAAAATTCGTCTGTTAGGCTATGGCAAAAGAAATGATTTCAAATTTTAAAGGTGGATTAATTGAGTCTAATTCAGACCTTTCGGCACTCTACTGTACTTATGTTTTTATTCTTAAAATGATTTAATATTGTCGTACTAAAATACATATTTTTGCACATATAGTCTGCAGATTATCTAGTTGTGTGGACTGTCTGATGATTTATGAAATTTTTTAAATAAAAAATTGCACTTGCAGACATGATGGTGCAGACTATACATGCAAAATTATGGTAGTTAGTTTAGAGCAATTTTACTTATTTATATTTAATATGATTTTTTAATCTAGAGCTATAATTTGTATTTCAGTTATTTCCAGAAAATGATGTAAAAATTATTCATGATTTTGAACTCCATCCAAATAGAAGACCCAAAATAATTATGCAGAGTATTGCCCATGCATCGGGTGTGGCATATTACTACCATCCAAGTTGTGTACCAAGTGATAACTGGCATGATAAAAAGGTAATTTCATTGAATAGATTTAAATTTTATAATCTTATATTTTGACATTTATATTTTACATTTTATTTCTTATACATTTTTTTTTGCATTTTTATTGTATATTTTTTTTTATATTTTACATTTTATATCTTATATTTTTATAATCTTATATTAAATTTTATAATCTTATATTTTGATATTAACCCTTTGCCTTAAAACAACGTATGGGAAATGTGATCGCACTGCTGTGCTTAAAATGAGAACCTCGTATCACACACGTGATGGTTCTTTCTGGCCAAAAGTGAAAAGCTCGTGTCAGACACGTTATGGTTCTTTCTGGCCAAAAGTGAAAAGCTTGTGTCAGACAAGTTATGGTTCTTTCTGGCCAAAAGTGAAAAGCTCGTGTCAGACACGTTATGGTTCTTTCTGGCCAAAAGTGAAAAGCTTGTGTCAGACACGTTATGGTTCTTTCTGGCCAAAAGTGAAAAGCTTGTGTCAGACACGTTATGGTTCTGTCTGACCAAAAGTGAAAAGCTCATGTCAGACACGTTATGGTTCTGTCTGACCAAAAGTGAAAAGCTCATATCAGACATGTTATTGTTTTTAGGCCGTAAAGTTTTTGTTTTTGCATTATTGTTTGTTACAGTTTCAATATAAGAGTGGGTTGTTTATTCTTAGGCGTCATTGCAATAGAGTGTTATATTATATGCAATGAATAATTAACTGTTGGTGCTTAAAACATTCTTAAAAAAAAATCTAAAAATTTAACCTAATGGCAAAAAGGAAAATGGATACTAATAACGGTGCTGGAAAGTGTCCTGATGACACCTTAGAAACTGAAACAGGTACCGATTCGGATACATCTGAAGATAGCATTGTAGTTTGTTCTGGAAAAAAACGTGCGCAAAATTTAGTGATGAAACTGCTTCTGGTCACGACGCATGAGAAAAGCTTTCATCGAAAATTGCACTTACAATTGGCGCTCGATTCATAAGGCAAGGAGTTAAAAGGTAAAAATCAGTCTTTTATTTTTCTTAAAATTATATTGCTTGTACAAATAAAAAACATTTAAAAAATTTTTTCTTATGCAGTAATTTAACATAAAGTATTTTAAAATTCAAGAATAAACATTACTTTGATGTGAATAATTAAAAAAATTTCATAGTTCATATTGCATAATTTTATGAAAATGTACTAACTTTTGATTAGGTTATCATAGTTGAAACTAAGAACATTAGCTCATATTAAGGAAAAATATTTCTGGTTAAGGTATAGTGTTTTTCTTTAAAAAATAATTGAAAAATATTTCACCCGTTTGACCTGCTTGGTGACATGCCTCTGGTAATATTTTTTATGCTTCATAATTTTTTCTTTTGCTTTTGGGTTTGCATATGGATTTTGAATTTGGGGTATATTTTAAAGAAAAAACGCAGTATAAGCATATACATGGATGGCTTATATCAAGAAATATGCTGTACTTACCTGGAAACAAAACTGTGTGTTTAGTTCAAAGAGAACATATTTAGCAAAGTTATCAAAAAATGAAACATTCATCAGAACTTATTGTTTTTGCATCTTCCTAAGGGAATCCATAAACTGCAAAATTTATCCTAAATCTTTAAATTTTATTTCTGTTTTTCAGTTTCTTAGTTATCTGTTAGGATTCAATGATTGTTTGAATGAAATGTTTTTATATTACAAACTTCAATTTCTTGTACTGTTTTTAAGTGCTTATTCATATGTTTTACAATTTGTTAAAGTATTTTTAACCAATTGTTTAATACACATTAAAAATCATAAGTAAATTATAAATTTGTATAATTTATTTGATAATCATAAAGTTACTGTTTCTTTTCCATAAAGAAATTTACAAAATGGTAAGTCTGAAAAAACTTAACTTTACAAGTGATTTTAAATTTCATTACTTTTAGTTTAAAATTAATAGAAATAACTAAAGTTTCTGTTAAGGTAATTTAATTCATAGTGATAATTATGATGATGAATTTAAATATATTGTAAAATTAGAGTTATTCTATGTTATTAACTAAGTTTTTAGTATTAACTAACAACGTACTTTCAGTAATCGGTTGAAAATATTTGTAGCTAAGTATTTGTTACTTGTATAAACTTTCTGAATTAAACTATTAACATTCTGATTTTCAGTTATTTGGTGTATGTGTACATCCAAAGTATGGTGGCTGGTTTGCTCTTCGTGCAGTTATCTTTTTCAATGACTTATATTGTCCTAATCTTCCCCAAACTTTACCTCTTGATGTTGTGCCTTCCACTGAAGATCGTATAAAGTTACTTGAGCTCTATAACTTTTGCTGGGAAGATTGGAGGTTTCGGGATGTCATCCCTGTATCAGAGAAATATTCCGAAATACAAATGAAATATTTTTCGACTCCACCAGGTAAAAGAGAGGAAGTTGTTATACAGATCTTAAACGATGATGCATGTTGTTAAACATAGCTTAAATGTGATTTATACCTATGGTTGCTGATAATCTGTTTAATATTTTGTTTATCTTCAACATCTCATTTATATCAAATTCTCTAAGTTTTCTCTCTTTTCTTTTATTTACTATTTTTCAAATATTATTCATCGTTTTCTTTAATTTTGAAAATTCAAAAATATTTTTTTAAAGTAGATATTTTATTATTTTTGCATTTATTTTTTCATCATTGTAATCATAAGGTGAAATTTACTTTAAAAATTTTTGCCTGTAGAAAGGTATCTTTTTATTAACACTATTTCTATAAAGTGGTATCAAAAGGCATTTTCAAATTTTGTTTATCTTCAACATCTCATTTATATCAAATTCTCTAAATTTTCACACTTTTCTTTTATTTACTATTTTTCAAATATTATTCATCGTTTTCTTTAATTTTGAAAATTCAAAAATATTTTTTTTAAGTAGATATTTTATTATTTTTGCATTTATTTTTTCATTGTTGTGATCATAAGGTGAAATTTACTTTAAAAATTTTTGCCTGTAGAAAGGTATCTTTTTTATTAACACTATTTCTATAAAGCGGTATCAAAAGGCATTTTCAAATTTTGTTTATCCACAACATCTCATATCAGATTCTCTAAATTTTCATACTTTTCTTTTATTTACTATTTTTCAAATATTATTCATCGTTTTCTTTAATTTTGAAAATTCAAAAATATTTTTTTAATGTAGATATTTATTATTTTTGCATTTATTTTTTCATTGTTGTAATCATATTTCATTCTCCTTATAAGGTGAAATTTACTTTAATAATTTTTGTTTGTATAAAGGTATCTTTTTTATTAACACTATTTCTATAAAGCGGTATCAAAAGGCATTTTCAAATTTTGTTTATCTTCAACATCTCATTTATATCAAATTCTCTAAATTTTCACACTTTTCTTTTATTTACTATTTTTCAAATATTATTTATCGTTTTCTTTAATTTTGAAAATTCAAAAATATTTTTTTAATGTAGATATTTTATTATTTTTGCATGTATTTTTTTCATGATTGTAATCATATTTCATTCTCCTCATAAGATGAAATTTGCATTAAATATTTTTGTTTGTAGTAAGGTATCTTTTTTTTATTAACACTATTTCTATAAAGCGGTATCAAAAGGCATTTTCAAATTTTGTTTATCTTCAACATCTCATATCAGATTCTCTAAATTTTCATACTTTTCTTTTATTTACTATTTTTCAAATATTATTCATCGTTTTCTTTAATTTTGAAATTGTTTATCTCCAACATCTCATATCAGATTCTCTCTAAATTTTTACACTTTTCTTTTATTTAGTAGATATTTCAGTTACTTATGGAAGTTTAATTTTCCTTGCATTGAATGTAATAGAAAAGTCTAAAACTTTCTTCTTTTCCAGGCAACGTCGGGTATAATCAGCTAGGATATATAAATATATATATGAGTCATTTTTAAACCCTTAGAAAGTACTCTTTGTAATGTTGTTTTTATTAACAATTTATTTTTAGTTTGATCACTCCAAAAACTTTAGACATACATTTTTCAAAATTAGGTTTTGTCAAATATTTATCTTATATTAATTTTTAGGCATTTTGTAAAACTTAATTCTGAAATATTGTAGGGCATTTATTGAACATGCCTTGTCTGGTTCATAATCATTAAAATATGTTCTTCGGAAGATAGGGTTTATGCCGTTATGTCATGTATTTCAAGTAGGTCCTTAGAAAGTACTTAAAAAGTCCTTAATTTTTGTTCTGAAAAAAGAGCGGGAACTCTGAATGGGTGCATGAAGATTTTATTTATTACAATGAACTTATAATCAGAAAGGGCTTAATAAATCAAATGTTTATTTCAGTAATGATTAATTGCATCTGTTCAAAAGTTAAATGAAACTTTCACATAATAAATAAACTTTATAATAGTTTGTTGAGAATTCTGCGAGTAAATTTATTTGAACTGCAGTGTTGTAGGATAGCAACAATCAACAAAACTATCTTTTAAAGCCACTGTGTAAATGATATCAATTTTTAAGTATGTTATAGATCTGTTACATAGTTATACAAAGGGTTAAAAAAATCTTATTTTTATTTTATTTATTTATTATTTTAAAAGCCACTGTGTAAAGGATATCAATTTTTAAGTATGTATAGATCTGCAGCATAGTTATTCAAAGGGTTAAAAAATTATTATTTTATTAAGAAATCTTATTTTTCTTTTATTTATTTATTATTTTTCTTTTTTTATTTGGCTGTATGAAAAGTTTTTCTCTTAAGGAATTATAAAAAAAGATCTGATTTAAAATGAGTTTCTTTTACAGATAAAAACTGATTTTGAAAATCAAAATTTAAGTAATTAGTTCATTTATATAATACCATAGAAACTCTTAATGATTGTTTAATTACAGTGACATATGTTTTATAGGAAATTATTTTGATTGTATTTTTTAGAATTATATGCTTTTTATGTACCTAAGAGTACCCTCATGAGCCTGAATTCTAACAAATTTAATTTGTTGTCGTAAGTAAAATAATTCATGTTAGTATATAAAAATTTTTGTATTTATTTCCCAGTGTAAAATACTGTAATTAGTGTGATAAAATGGCAACAGTTAAAAAAAACTACAATATCAAGATTACAAGATCATTTCTGCAGAATCTGAATGCTGTCTTTTAGACAGTAGTAAAGTATTTTATATCCTATTAATTTCTTTTCAAAGCCTTTTGCCAAAATCTGTGTTAAAATATTGTATTTGTATTAATGAAAATTTATAAATGATTTACATTTATTTTTTTAAAAATTACACATTGCCAAATTTTTTTAAAATGTTATTCTTCCCATCAGATATACTAAGTTTTATAACAAAGTGATAATATCAAGATTTTTACTTGCAAAAGTATAATTGATTTTTTGTTCCATTCTATTTTTATTGCTTTTCATTTACTAATATTTATATTTAAATTTGTTTATGCTTACTGATGATTTTAAAAGCAAACGAATCTCAATTGTTTACTTGTTATTGATCAAATTATGGATCTGATTTATATAGTCATTTTTGTATGTTTATTTGTTATAAATATATATATATTTGTACTAGTTGTTATTAATATGGCATTTTTTATTTAAAATAATTGTTATATTTTGCCAAAAAAAAAAAAACCCAGTTTTTCCATTGTAATGCAAGTTGTTTATGATGACATTATCTGAACTTTCAATAAATCGTTCAATATTAAAAAATGTTTATATTTCCTAGAAGAATGCTGATTTTCTGAAGAAATAATTTGTGTGTAATTTTAAATTCATGTTGTTTAAATAGAAATGGATATGGTACCTATAAAGCATCAGATTTTAATTACAATAAAATTGTTAAAGATTTTCTGTTGTATGCATGCTGTCTGTCCACAGTTGATACAATTTTTCAGATCTGTGCAAGACAGGGATGGGCAAACTTTTTTCAGAGCAGACCCAAAATTAAAAGACCTAATTTAGTAGGCCAATAAAACTTATTCTAAACATGGTTTCCGTGCACCTGGAAAATCATGGATTTAGACAATGGATTAATTTTGTCATGGAAAGTCTTGATTTTTCAAGTAAAATGAGTAAAAGTCATGGAAAGTCATGGATCCGCTAAACTACCGATTAAAAAAATGCATTGAATTGTTTAATTCTATTTTTACTTGTCATTTAGCTGAAGTTACTGAGTTTGGTATTTATGTATTATCCTATTTACCATATTGCCAAGTAAAATTTGTTCACCAAGGAATCTCAAAGCAAGAAAGCTTAATGGGTGGGTAAATGTATATTATTCTGGTTTTTCTTAAATTGTAGATTAAAATTTTATTAATATAATAATAATTATTTTTTAATAAAAATTAGTTAAGATTTTTGCACAAAATATAAGTTTATCTCTAGGGATATTGTATATAAACATTATAGGGTTATATTTGGCTATTATTCATGGTTACCTGGATAATACCAAAGTACCCTGAATTCAAATTGGAAACATTTTGATTGAAAAATTGCTGTGTGATTAAACTTAGGTATGTAGATACAAAAATTTATTTTTATGTATGTGAGTTTATTAACACTTATAAAGTAAGTTTATAGTTTTTTTAAGATAAAATTCCTGTAATTTCTCTAAAAGCATATATTTTATTTCTATGTACATCAGAATTTTTATTCATATATACTTTTAACGAAAGCTTTTTAAAGTCATGGAAAAGGATCTGCTAAATCAGGGAAAGTCATGAAAAGTCATGGATTTGAAAAAATTTTATTTTGACAGATACCCTGTCTAAATTTTTTAACTGCTGTAAAAAATATATTTCAAGGTCCATTCATCTTTAAAAGCACAAAACTCTCAATCAAATTTTGTTTCTTAAATTTTTAATGGATATTTTGGGATTTGGGGTAGAAATATTTTACAAATATTGACAATAATCCAAACAAGCTGCAGTAACTCTTTTTTCTTTTTTTAAATAATAATTTTACCACTATTCACAATGATTCTCTCTGTCTATCATTTTATGTAGGAATTAAATAACATTAGTATTTCTGCTAAAAGAGAAAGGTACTGTGTGAAATTTAACACTAGAACTGTGGGAGTTTCAGTGTATCTAAAACTATGGGCTGGGTCAAACTTACCCCGATTTCATATGATTAATCCATGATGTACATTATAGCGCTTTACCTTGAATTGCTGCAGCTCTCCAAGTTTAGTTTCTTGGATTGCTATTATTTGTACTCAATGTTTATCGCTCTTCAATCGATCATGGTAAGATTTAGAAATGGTCACTTAAAATGTTTGAAATTCTTGAATGGGAGAGGATTTATTCTACTTGTTCCTGTTCTCTCTTCGCCAGTCCTGCTCACCTTCTAAATTATCTTGGCACCTCCAGTTGGCAGCTATGGGATGAGCAGGATCTGATCTATGGGGATCTGGGTCTTTTGGACCTGGTGTAGGCTTTCCTACACCTGGGGTATAAGTAACAACAACAATCCGTGATGTTATTCAAATAGTACATTGTATTCATAATGATATTAATTCATTTTTAGAGATTCAATTATAGTAATTGATCAAAAATAATAAGACATTGCAAATCGAAAAGTATATCCTATACTATAATACGAGGAATGGTTGTCAAGTCGAAAATAGCTCCAGAATTAATAAACTGTAGTAAACTTGGGGATCTGGGGTTTTTGGTCACGAGGAATCGATTGGCATCGGTTTTGACGCGCTAAGATCACGTAGTTCGGCGCTACAGATAGGGCCGGGTTCGAACCCCGGTGCGGGCAAACCTTTTTCTCATGCGTCCAAACCAAGTGAAAATTGGTACCCGGGGGTTTTCGACCACGAGGAATCGATTGGCTGTAGTTCTGACGAATTAATAATAATAATAATAAAAGTCTTTATTGATTTGTCTTTATTCCTTGATATCGGTTTCCATTTTTATTTTCTATCAACTCTAAATATTAAATTAATGTAGCAAAGTATATATAACACATAAACGATACAGTAAAAAAAAAATAATGCAAACAAAAATTTTGAAAACCAACCACAAAAAATTAAAAAATAATGCTTCACTAACGTGCCGAAATAACCTCGCCGTTCAATTTCCAAAGCCACATTAAACACAGAGCATATAACTTATCAAAGTCCGTCGCCGCGTTAGTGCGTCGTTGGCATACCAGGAGGTGCCGCTCTGACGCGCCAGTGCGTCGGTGGCAGCGAACGTGTTAAGGAACTGATTTCGATTTCAAATCACCGTCAACAAAGTTCGACATTTCAACATTCATCAGATTTCAAGCTACATTTTCAACATGCAGAACGCACCTCTACATGAAATGCTTCAAGGAGTCGGAATTTTGGAACAACAAGCGATCAACTCAATTATACCCGCAAATGGACAGCTAGAAGATACCGTCATTGTCAGAATGCTTCTCCATTCAACACACTTCAATCTTTACACTGCTCACTTTGTACCATTTCTTTAATTGTATAATTTTTTGTTATCAATTACATTTTATTTTCTATGACTTTTCAAACTTTACCTTTGTATAGAATAGTTCCCTTTCCAAACAACTTTGTTTAGAATAGTTTACAATGGTGCACTTTAACCGGTTATCTTTTCACTAATGGTTTCACAAATTTTCTTATGGCATGTATTGTTTTGATAAATCACAATTGAAAATTTAAATCTTCGAGTTAGCTTCGATACCTGTTTTCTCCGAGCGGAGCTCGGTCACCCGGTACTATAGTTCTAAAATTATATTAGACAATTTTAATGGAATTATTTGTTTTCTTAACAGTCAAGAATTCTTACACGTTTTGGACAACTATATATATATATATATATATATATATATATATATATATATATACACAAACACACACATATATATATATACATATATATATATATATATATGTATATATATACATATATATATATATGTATATATATATATATATATATATATATATATATATATATATATATATATATATATACACACACACACACACACACCCACACATATACACACACACACACACACATATATATATATGTGTGTGTGTATGTGTACCTTATTTTATAGTAATAAAAATTCCATTGTATTTTTAAGAATGTTATCAAATCATTATATAAAATATACCAGTAATCTTTTTTATTTTAATTGATTTCTTCTCAGTTTAAAGGTTTTTTTTTCCTTTAACTGAAATCAGAATAATGAACACATTCTTAAAAAAATATCTTTTTCAACAAAAAAGTCTGAATTTTAAAACCCCTCTTCTTTCATATGTATTAAAATTGTTGCATATAGTGATCAGCAGAAATCAGAAAGTAAAGAAAATTGATTAGTTACAACAATACCTTATGCAAGATGTTTTCTAGGTCTTTTTCTTTATTTAAACATATAAATAGCTTCATTTTTGTTCGAGCCCCTGTGTTGCAAGCTCTTGTTTGTATTTATGAGTTCCATCTGAAGAATATTGTTGCTAGTAGGTGTAGTCGCTAGTTGGTCGTCACTTAGAGCAGACGTACGGTTCTATGGGGATCCGAACCTGCTATTGTGTTATTTCATTGTGTTATAATGTTGTTATTGTATCGATATTTAAGAGCAATCAACTTTCATAAAATCATATTTATTGAAATATTACACGTATACAAATAAATTTTTAAGAAGTTTACGCAACACAAAAATTAACAAAAAAAGCAACAGTGCCATTGTACAATGTAAAACAATGCAAATTTACATTGCTTTTCTATACAATATTTCAAAATGTGCATAAGAAAAAGGAACAGAAATTACATATGAAGGCAATTTCAATACATTATAACAGAGCATGTCCAGCACCGTACAAAATATGACATCAACCATATCAAGTCTGTCTTTTTTGTACCATAGGTATAAATAAGACAGACCTGCGATGTATATTAAGTAAAAGAGAATTTCGACAACGTGAAGCTAGAACACCTTATAAACAAAGATCCTTATAAACAAATTGAGCATGTCCAAAAACGATATTCCTTAGTATTTACAACGAAACCAGTCCTGAAATTATGTTCTAATAAGCACTTTTTCCTGATGTGCTTTTTGGGATTCCAGAGAAGAGACCTGATGAACCTTGGGAGGATCCAGCTGCACCTGGTAAGGAAGATATTCCACCTAAGCCTCCATGGGTTCCTGGAATTCCTTGGCCTCCAGGAGCAGGTCCGCCGAAACCTCCTCCCATTCCTCCTTGATAACCTCCGGAAGGTCTTCCTCCGAATCCTGAAGCAGGTCCTGGGAGAATAATTCATAAATTATATCTTATTACTTTGATGAAACTTACAAAACGACCACTTTATGAAGTAGTTTTGAAAAGAGAATTGTGATAGGCAGTGTCTAAGATACTACCCATGGTTTTTCGCTGTAAAATGGATTGTAGAAGTTCATTGTTAACGCAATAATAATTAAGTTTCAGTAACTTTAATACATGAATTTACTTACTCTAGTTCTATAATCCGCTTTACTTTCTACAGGTAATATTTTTTCGAAAATTTTCACATTTTGTGTAACCTTTTTTGGCTTATTAGATAGATACGCTATTTAAATTGTCCTTGTAGTGGTTCATAAATATTTAACATGTGTATTTATACATTAACTCCATGTACGTAAACTCCATGTATTCATTTCATTTTTGAATATCGTCTGTTTTGTATTTTGTTTTAGTTTTGTGGCAACGTGGTATCATAAAAATAAAAAATAACGTTTTAGCTGGTGATATTTTGTGTGTTCTTTTTTGCTTCTTTTAAAAATAGTAATTTATTTTAAACCGCTACCAATAGTCCTCATAGTCAATTTTGATGCACTTCGTTGCATTTTTGGGTGCAAATATATTTATATTCTTTGACAAGTTTAATAATATTTATCAATTGTATATTCATAATAAATAACAGTTTAAATTTCTATGCATAAAATTAACAATGTGTGCAAAATTTCACTTTTTCAATTTAATTATATTTTCTAATAAATTCCTGGCAAATCAGGAAAAAGGGATAGTGTCAAGAAGTTTAGTATTGTTTAGATAAAGTCTCGTGTTTTCCCTTCCTATTCGTATCAGTTAGGATTAATCTATGTGAAAATATTCTTTCAGACTGAAAATGTTCTCCAAGTGATAGGGAGCTTTACAGCATAGAGTGTCATTCTCCTATACTTTTTTCATCTCCTTGAAGCGATGTCATATTTAGGCTTGTTTATTTTATATCATAGGTGTCTAATTGTTTAGACTGGTAAATAGCGTTTCACCAGAAACCACGATGGATACATACAACTTGGATTGTATAATAGCTGACATACATTCACGTCACCATTAAATTAGTTCACGCTTAGGAATAAGACAATGTACAAAGCTCTGATAACATAAAGTTCTTAGACACATACTAAGCCTAAAACAGAACCACTATGCATAGTACACAATCGGAAAGGCGAACTTAATCTAATTCCTCTACTATGATTGAATAGCAATCAATTTCTCTGGATAGAAATCGATTTCAAAATTGACAATTAGGATCCATTGCGCTTAGTATACAGCCGGTTTGGTTTGGTCTACTGTTTTGCTAAACGAGGATGAACGAGGCCAAGACATACTGTTTAAAGTCAATTCCAAATGGCCATGGATTCCAATCCATGACTACGATTCGAATCCATGAACTCCGGTAATGAGGAGCTGCACCGTATCTACTATGCCATCATTTGACTAGTACACAGCAGGAAATGTGAACTTAAACCAATTCCTCTACTGCGATTGGATAGCAGTCGATTCCAAAATTGACAGTATCTCTGCGAGAATTGTGGAAAGAACTTACCAGCTCCGAAAGGACTTGCCGCAGGAGTGTATTTCTCTTGGATTCCGGCAGGTGTTTTCTCCACGTTCATAGTGACGTCGGCCGGGTTTTCCTTTCCGTCCACGCCTGGTTCGTTGGTGTTGACGGCAGCTTTGAATCCGTTTTTGTCGGCGGCGTACTGCACCATTCTGTACAAACCTTGAGCGTCCCTGTATCCGTAAGTTCCCTGTACGGACCCGCTTCCGTCCCCGCTCTCTGTCTTGAACTGAACTCCTCCTTGTCCGTCGGGAGCTTCGTAGCTCGTTTTGTAAGGTTTAGGAGCCATCTGCACAGAAATACAGGTATTTAGCATTACAGGAGAGTGGTACAAATAATTTACAAATTCTGGAGTGAATAATTCTCGCAACTCTTCGGTTAAGAGATCAATGCAGTGCCAACTAAACTACAAAGGTTCTTTAAAAATTGCTAAAAAGATATTTTTTTGAAAATTTATACCTTTTAATGTTATTTATAATTCACTATGACTTTACTCACGCTTTGTCCGTATATGCCAGCACCTGCTCCAGCTACACCTCCATATCCTCCTCCTCCTCCTCCAGCAGCACCTGACAGTCCTCCTGCTCCAAAAGAGCCTCCTCCAGCCATGCCACCATATCCTCCTCCTCCTCCTCCAGCAGCACCTGACAGTCCTCCTGCTCCAAAAGAGCCTCCTCCAGCCATGCCACCATATCCTCCACCAGTACCACTACCGATTCCTCCATAGCTACCTCCAGGACTTCCGGCACCAGGTCCATAACCTCTTGCTGTGACACTGCTTGCTACAGCAATCACAACGAGGACAAACTGCAATTATAATAATACATAACTTTAACTATATAATACACTCTATATATAAATAACTTTTAATACTTGACATACAGGTATACTTCACCGCCAACTTACGCGTGCAGCGGGAGTTTTTTCGTGAATTGGGCGAAAGTTTAGTGAT
>CM063500.1:123103665-123111165 GCA_032207245.1 Pardosa pseudoannulata | reverse complement strand
ACATTTTAGCTGGTGATATTTTGTGTGTTCATTTTTGCTTCTTTTAAAAATAGTAATTTATTTTATAAACCGCTGTCAATAATTTTTTGATGACCCGGACGTGATTTGAACACGCAACCTTTAGAGTAAATGTATAAATACACATCCCCTATATAATAATAGCCCAAGTTATCTGTACGTCTGTCCTCGATTTTATGAAGCGGTTGGACCTGGAATGGATAGAGGCATCCATAGTTAGCAAAATTCAAAGCGAGTAATGTTTATCTTCTCCTAAACTATCTATCCGATTCTAAAATAAATTGGTATAAATAGGCTTCATATCGCAGCAAAAAATACTGTCTTCTTTAAAACGTTCGAAATCCACCCCTTCCCGTCTTTTCGAGCTTTCAATGCCATTATTTCAACTCGTATTTTCCCTGGTTAAGAGCAGGCGATTAAATTTATCAATTTATCCCATAATAAATAGGTAAAAATAACATTTTCCTAGCATTATGACGTCATTCCTTTAACCATCTCATCGAATCATTTCCTATTTTAAATGATTTAAATTATGCCTTATTTTCATACGTTTTATCATTGAACTTAGATATTACCTAAATAGGGTCTACTTAAGAATTGGGTTCCCCTTGGCAAATTTGGCGAAAATATTGGAGATATTTACTAAAACACAAAGGTAATCCATCTAAAAATTGTATTTCTTGCTTTCCCTGGCGAATTTAATGAATGCACAATGCGCCATCGTAATAGAATTATATACTCTTACTTAATTAAAGAAAACGACTTGAAAATCGGACATTTATATATACGGGCAATGAATCCATTAACAGTTTACAAACGCAACAGCTCCAAATTGTTAGAAATCAGCCATAGTGAACCATTAATGGCTTGTTATTTGGCGAAAATATTGGCAATATTTACTAAAACACAAAGGTAATCCGTCCAAACATTGTATTTTTTCCTTTTTCTGGCGACTTTCATGAATGCACAGTGCGCCATCGTAATAGAATTATATACTCTTACTTAATTAAAGAAAACGACTTGAAAACCGGACATTTATGTTTATGGGCAATTCATCCCTTAAGAGTTTACAAACACAACAGCTCCAAATTATTAGAAATCAACCATAGTGAACCATTAACGGTTTGTTATTTGGCGAAAATATTGGCAAATTTGGCGAAAATATTGGCAATATTTACTAAAACACAAAGGTAATCCATCTAATCATTGTTTTTCTAACTTCCTCTGGCGACTTTAATTAATGCACAGTGCGCCATCCTAACAGAATTATATACTCTTACTTAATTAAAGATAATGACTTGAAAACCAGACATTTATATTTATGGGCAAAGAATCCCTTAACAGTTTACAAACTCAACAGCTCCATATTATTAGAAATCAGCCATAGTGAACCATTAATGGTTTGTTATTTGGCGAAAATATTGGCAAATTGGGTGAAAATATTGTCGATATTTACTAAAACACAAAGGTAATCCATCTAAAAATTGTATTTCTTGCTTTCTCTGGCAACTTTAATGAATGCACAGTGCACCATCGTAATAGAATTATATACTCTTACTTAATTAAAGAAAACCCTTAACAGTTTACAAACACAACAGCTCCAAATTATTAGAAATCAGTCATAGTGAACCATTAATGGTTTGTTATATCTAATTCTATCAAGCATTGCGCACTTTTATTATATAAGAAAAGAGTTACACAAGGAGAGTTGGATGCAAATATCATATAAATTATAATATAGATACAGATTATTTGGGCACGGTGAGAAAATGTTGGGCGACCATAAAACCATTATTGCCAAGTTGGCGGTTGAGGAACCCAATTCTTAAATCAATCCCGTAAATAGTTTTCTTTTATATTTGGCTTAAATAATAGATTAGGCACATGTGTGATAATACACATGTGTGTAAGTTACTTTACAATTTTGGAAAATTAAAAATTTTATTGATCCCGTCATATGACGGGCTATAGGCTAGTGTTAAATATTTATGAACCACTACATGAGTAAGGAAGATATTTCCGTTTTTGCTAGTTTAAAATCACCATCTTTACTTACTGCATTCAAAATGGAGTTTTCATTTCTGCTTTTACATACCGAGACATTGAAATCCCTTTCTTTCTACATAATACTATGCTATGAAAAGGAAGTTGTTATCATATCAAAATGAGTGAAAATAAAAATATAAAACTAATTTTTTGCGGTGTTCTTATTTATGCTGGAATTTATGTTTAAAGAATTTTACTTTTGTTCTCCATTTTCTTACAATTATTTTTGGTCTCTAGATACGTTACGCCCTCAAGCAAACCCCGCTCTTGCTTTTAACCTTTCGCTTCGAATACTACAACAAAAACTCAAAAAATACTGGCAACTCAAATTTCTATCCCACCCCTTCCCTTGAAAGTACTAATTTTAGTCATTATGATCCTTCTTCCTATTGGACAACTCTTAAAGATAAAGCATTAAGCTTCCCTATAGAATCTATGCAAAGAATAAAATGTAAGCCTAAAAATAAAAAAGCGTTTCAAAAAATTTTTCTTTGAAGTGAAATTTATATTCTTTCAAAACCAAGCCTGCTTTTAAAGTTGGAATTTATTTTTGAATGTGCATTTACGTTTGACATAAAACCCTATCATTACTTTTCCGGATTCTAAAATTAGTTTTAAATTACCCTGGCGTACGAATGCAAAGTTCAATCTTCTAGACGTTCAAGCGTCGGAAGCTTTAAATTTTGAAAATTGGCAAAAAAAAATTTTCATTATTACGAAAATGACTCCAAATCTTTCTTGTGATGATTTACGTTTTGCATTTAATTTTTTAAAATATCAACTTCCATGGTACCAATCAAATGAATACGCGCGGTGTTGTTCCTTTTTTTCTGTTTTATTTTGCCTTCATTATAGAATAGAACTGAAAAATAAAAAGGGTCGCATCCCAGCAAAGTTCATGTATTTTTTTAGAGTTAATTAAAATCCTGGATCACTGAACTCCAGGTCTATAAATTGAAGGACGGATACTGGATTTAACCAGAATCCATCGACTAAAGACAACAGACATCACCTGAGAAGCTTGGTGCTTTAGCAGATATGAAGATTGCTTTGGTAAGTTTAATATTGATTTCCCGTTTTATCATCGATACAACAACTAAACTTCTTTTACATCATTTGCATCATATGCTACCTTGTTACATAACTTAAAATATAAAACACTAGCAAGTTAACCCTTGCTTCGCTAAGGTGAACTCAATATATTACTTTAAAAAAAATTTTTTTTTTCGTGAATAACTCTCTAAATTCGTCACAGTTCAGTTCATGTCACTGGCATATTTATATATTTCTATTATAAGCGTATTATAACAATATTCAGTTTTTAGAATCGAATTTGTCTTATATTAAATTTGCTCAAACTTTTTTTATGGTAAAATATAAGCTTAACCCTAAATTACATTACTGTATTACTACTGTACGTTGATTAGCAACGTTAATAGATCTTGCCATATTACGTGGTAGAATAGGAAGCAGAGGTTTTGACAGCAACAGTGCTCATTTTGTTGGTAGTAATAAATGTTTTCCAAAATTAAGGAAATTTATGACAAACCACATGGTTTTGTATGAAACAGAAACACACATTCATATTGACAACCATATGAATATGAAGATAACTATATAAAATGATAGGTTTTTATTTGCCCATGAGAGTCACTGAAATTTGTACTTTTTGTTGTTAGAATATGGTCGATAAACATTTCATTGTAACGTAAAAATGAACCAAGAATTAAATTTAAAATTAGTTCTTATATAAAAATGCTATAATTTGCGTCACATAGAAATGAAAGTGAATCACTTTATATCTCAATTTCCAGGTCAAATCGAATGGATACTACGCAGACGATGTTTAAATAATATAAAATAAGAAATGAACAAGTGAGATATTTAAAGGAAAACTGTGCTTAATTATTGTGATTAAATCTTTATATTTCAATGATAAAAATTAAGGATATTTCCATACTTTTTCAAATTTTACTAATATGAAATAATTTATATTGTGTTACGTTCTTTCATAATTGAAATTTAAAAGCTTTGTTATATTTTAAATTTATTTAATGTTTGTGGAAGATAACTTACAAACTGTTCCTCATAGCTTCAGGAAATTTTGTGTACTGATTTACGTTCATAAATATTATGATTTACATCAAGTTGTTTAATTCTTGTGATTAAACCTTTAATTTTATATTTAAAAATCTAGGTTATTTACATACTTCTTCAAATTTTATGGATGTGAGATAATCTACATCTGGTACTGACTTACTGTAAATCTCAATAGCATTTTATAGCTTGAAAAATAAAAATTTCGATTTTTTAAGTTCTTTAAATTTTAAAATCTTTATACTATTACTAGCATATAGCCCGTCATATGACGGGATCAGTAAAAATTTTAATTTTCCAGAATTGTAAAGTACCCTATGAGGTAGGTAAAAAAATGGTTTGTTTTTTGGCTGAGAATGATATGGTACACGCTCAATAATTTGTTTATCTTATTCATATTCCTCTAAAGTCTTCCGCTATTGTGATTGCAGTTTAGAATCACGTTGAATTGTTATAGAAAGATAATTCAAAGTTTTCTTAGCTACGTCGAAATAACGGTACATACAGTAAAACGAAGCCGAATGTTCTCGTCTACTAAATAGATTCTGGAAAAATTTAGACAAATAAAAACTAGTTTTTACATTAGCCGATGCTGAACCATAGAACGGGAAAAATTTAAAACTATATACTACTATTTGTATTTTATTTTTCATATTTACGATACTATTATAAATTTATCCACTCAAAAATATATTTTTGTTTACAAAAATCTTATGGTTGTTATTTATATATTTCTATTTATATATTTGTTTATATATTTCAATATAAAATACGAAAAGTGGGTTAAAAAAGTAAATAATTTTTCATCCATTGAGATTTAACTGAATAATTAAATTTACGCTCAAAACGCCCTCTCCCGGTACAATTCCGCTGCGAAATGTACCAGCACACAATGTTCTAATAAAATATTTCTTTCATTTTTGGTTAAAATTGTCTGTATAAGAGTAGTCGAATACCATAACCCTCAGAGTGGAACACCTCGAGGAAAAAAAGTCTCCAAAAATACGGTAAAGGTTTACTGTGTCAGTGACCAAACGTTCTATTATTTTTTTCTTCACCCTTTGTCGACTAGAATGGAATACGGGAAACCTACCCTCGTTATTGTTCCTTTACTTCCGGTTATAAATAGATATATAAATAGATTTTATAGATTGTTAATTTTTAATACACATAAAGCTCGTCAAGTCTCGAAGATCATCCCATAAGAAATCATGGATTCTAAAAGTACAAATAAACTATTCTTTGAGAGATTTATATTTTGTTACGAAAGTCATCCAAGATATTTAAGGGGTGCAATGAGAGATACATCTGTTAGCGCAAACGAAATACTTCGAAATAGAGATTTACAAAGCCATGAAAAGCTATCAGCGTCTTTGTGCCTCAGGGGGTAGGGGTGCATCTCTCAATAAATATCAGCCAAAGACGGGTGTAGTTCCTAAACAATCGACCTGATCCTCCTACCGCAAAACTCCATGGAGGAAAACACTGGCAAAAATATACATTACATCCATTTTCGGAGCGTTTTTGAAGGTCGAAAATTGTACGTTTAGAAGACGTCATCGGTTTGGTGGAATTGTACGTGCGAACCCCTTAGAGGGTTAAAATATATCTGGGTATATCTGTATATCTGGGTTATTTGGAGATCTGATACATGGCGATACAGTTTGGAAGTTTTTTATTTTATTACATGTATCTGTAATCCTGAAAAATAGTGTTTAAATTATGTGATATATTTTGTAGCTTTTTCTGTTCCTGATCACCGTGACTATCCATTTCGGGATCTCTGATCAAGAGGGCTTGAATGAGCAGGAAAGAGAGACTGATTCTGATTACACTCAACCACTGGTGTTGAGTGGACCAGCAAAACTACATAATAACAGGAATTATGTGAGTAGCCTTCTTAATTTTAGTTTTACCATTTATTTTACAATAAAAGAAACTTCAAATTACTTTATTAGTTTTGAATATTTAATCATGCACAGGCTGAAATATTTGTTAAAAAATTACGTTTTCCAAAATTAACTATTTAGCTGAAAGTTGACTTTGATTTCTTAACACTAGAATTACTGTGGTTTTTATATACCTAGAATTACGGCTGGTGTCATTTTGACCCCTTGATAAGAAAATCTGCATATTTCTCTATATGATATAATATATGTGTGAAAAATAAATTAAAATAACGCAAATTATGACAACTACAGTTTGTTTTTAAAAATATACCGACTTTGCAGGTATGTAGCATCCATTAAACGATTTATTACGTTCTCTCCTAAACTTTCATCACTTGATCTCATTTCATCTTTTCCTAAATAGGGAAATCCGTTTAAAAAGTATTTCGTCCTAACTTCTACATCTAGTCAAAATTCTATTCCTAATTTATCTAGCTTATTAGGCATATACTGCAAAAAATGGAATCTTGTTTTTGTAGAAATAACTGTTCATCAAACATAATATTTTCATTTGGTTTGTGGCAAAGCTTACAGTTTTCTATAGAAGTGTTCCATACCTCGGATATTAGTGTAAATTTATCCCACTGCAAACGTGAAGACCTTGTTAGTTTATTTTCAAAACGAAGAAATTTCATAACTTCCGGAAACCTATCTCTACTCATAGTTTTATGAAAAAACTTTGGTCCTTAAGTCTTGGACCACCTCAAGTCTTGGACCACCCTTGGCGGCTAATGCTCCCTTACATACAAACAACGCTATGAATGCTTCCAGTTCTGCTAATAAAATAGTGAAAGAGTCATTATGAAGTTTACACTTGTCTTCAACATCAGTATAAAGCCTGCCGTATTTCTAGGTATAATCATTTGTTAGGGCTAAAATAAAAATACGATTTTCTTGAAATCTTTACTATTTTGTAAATCACAATGATTTAGGAAAAGTCAAGAAAGGATTAAGATATTTGGAAAAAAAAAGAAGAAGAGCTGTCAGAGATAAAAGTTTGCTAGGTGTCAAAATGACCCCTTCCGTAATTCTAGTGTAAAGTAGTGATTGGTTGCTCAAATTGTACCACTGCCAATATTTTACTTAAGGTATACGTCTACGTTGAAAACGTCATTTTTTTTGCCAAAAATCATAAATTTTTAAAAATTTCTCTGTTGTAAAATTTCAACTTTTAGGCTTCTAAATCTGTTTTTGTTTTGTATCTACGGCATCTTAAAGAAAAGTAACAGCTATTTAAACATCAGTGACAGCTGTCAAAACAAAACGGAAGTAGCGACTTCGGAACCAGAAGTTGTGAATTTAAAGCCTTTTTTGGACAAAACTTTTTAAATTTTCATGAAGATTAGTTTAAACATTTTTCTAGTATTTTTAATAATTAGCAACTTGGCGA
>CM063500.1:123081165-123083665 GCA_032207245.1 Pardosa pseudoannulata | reverse complement strand
TCACTTAAAACGGTTCTACTCAAACAAATTTGTTTAGTGATAAATCTTCTTTATTGTACTATTTTATGTTTCTATCACAAATCTATCACAAATCTATTTGTAGATGAAATATTTTTATTCTACTATTTTATGTTGACAGACAATATGTCTCTCCTATTGCCTCAAAGATGTTTATAAAGCTTTTCACTTAAAACGGTTCTACTCAAACAAATTTGTTTAGTGATAAATCTTCTTTATTGTACTATTTTATGTTTCTATCACAAATCTATCACAAATCTATTTGTAGATGAAACTTTTTTATTCTATTATTTTATGTTAATAGACACTATGTCTCTCCTATTGCCTCAAAGATGTTTATAAAGCTTTTCACTTAAAACGGTTCTACTCAAAAAATAAATTTGTTTAGTGATAAATCTTCTTTATTATACTATTTTTTGTTTACAGACGGTATGTTTTCGTTATTACATCAAAGGTGCTTATAAAGCTTTTCACTTAAAATTCACAACTCAAACAAATCTGTTTAGAGATTCTACTACTATTTTATGTTTATACGTGTTAAGTCTTCCCTATTACCCCACAGAAATTTATAAAGCTTTTCAAACAAAGAAATCTGAAAAATGTATTTATTAATCTAACAAATAAAATTAAATTTTTATGACACAGTGCCCTTTAATTTGAATCTACCGATTTATAAACATACGTGCATTCATACGAATATATATTATCGCGTCTACATATACGTGCTACAATATAGGTATGAATAAATTTAATTCTATGATCCAGTGTACATTTTATATAAGTGTAAAGCTCACAATTTATAAACTCAAAAACGAGATAAATCCCCCTGTGGCATGGATGTGGCATAGCCGTTCGGAATCGGCTTTAAGATGTAGGTCCCGGTCTCATTAGCCCTCGTGTTGCAAAACGTAGACCGTAGCACTCCAAGCCTAACCAAAACGAGATAAATCGTTGACTGCAGGTAACTAACAGTATCATTGCATCAGTTTTATGTTGTGCAGCATATTCACATATTTTATTGTATGAAATTATTACTTTGAATGTAATATGATGTAAAAGTGGATGTTTTTTCTACGATCATCGGAATTCGAACGATTTTAAATTTCCTTCATTATTTGATGTAACAATAAATGATTTTTCAAAATATGATTCTTTGTACTTTTTCTGTATTTTATATAAAAAAACAGTAGAATTTTTACTGAGTGAAATTTGACTACGGCGGAATTTCCTTTGACAGAAAATGGGATATATCATTCTTATGGAATTATAAATTATTATATAAAAAAGAATTAAGTGAAAAAGATATATAGTTATTCAAAGCATATTAATTAATACCAAAAATAAACAAAAGGATTACCATAAGGATTACCAAAGGAGTTGATTCATACAGTCCATCTTTGACGGTCTCCTGCCAAGGTGTTTTACATTCGTTTATATAGTGTTGTGAGGACGCAAAGCAGCCAGCCGATGAGAGCATTCAGATGAGTCACATACGGACACTTCGGAAAGAAACTAAGTAAAGGAATTCAATCAGATTTAAGCTTAGCAAAAATTAGTTTGGTGTTATCGAAGTCTCCAAATCTTAATACAATTAGAGAAGAAAGGAAAATATTCGGCTGAAGGTTCGCATTTAAAATATAGGATCTAAAGGAAATTATTATGCACTATAGTTAGACTGGTTAGTTTGTTTTATATATATGCAAACACATATGTATATACGTTATATATATATATATATATACACATATATTTATATACATGCATATATATATATACATCTATATATATATATATACATATATATATACATATATATACATACATACATTTTGTGGTTGGGAAATAGGAAAAAAATAAAATGGAAATTGAAAATTTTAAAGCGATATTTTAAGTGTATACATATACACTGTCTACCGATACGTATTTGGACAGTGATAGAAAAAAGAACTAACTTTATTCAAAGTCAATAGTTGGTAGAGCCTCCACGAGAGGCAATTACAGCGTGAACCCTCCGGGGCAAACTTTCCACAAGTCTTTGGATTACAGCTAGTGGTATTGTCTTCCACTCGGCTTGGAGTAGACATACAAGTTCCTTCACTGATTTCGGACGGGTAGTGCATCCCTAAATTCGGCGATCCAACTTGTCCCAGAGGTTCTCGATAGGGTTCAGGTCTGGGCTCTGGGCAGTCCAGTCCATTCGATGAAGTCCATTGGCACCCTACCAAGCCTTGGTTAACCTCGAAACATGACAACTGGCATTGTCGTCCTGAAAGTAACAGGGATCCAACCCGTAAAACTGCCACAACGTAGGAAGCACATTGTCATCCAAAATAGTGCAGTAGGCATCGGCGTTGAGCTTACCATGAATGGGGACCAAGGGTCGCAGTCCATACCAGGAGAAACACCCCCAGACCATAATTCCACCTCCGCCGAACTTGACTGTTGGCACAATGCATTCTGGCAGGAGACGTTCTCCAGGCAG
>CM063500.1:123046165-123053665 GCA_032207245.1 Pardosa pseudoannulata | reverse complement strand
TATTTTTATCTTTTAGCTTTCAATATGCCTACTGTATTGAAATTGCTGCTGGGTTAAATTGGGAGGAATTCAAAATTTCTGTATAAATAATTCTTTTTATTAGATTGACGACAGGTATTTTCAATTGTATTTGTTAAAATTTTTGTGTAAATTGCATATAATATGTTATTCAGTGTCATTTATTTGTATTTTTTATGTATTTATTGTATTTTTTAGGTATTCTTTTTTTGTATTTAATGATTCCGTATTTTTTATGTTTTAATTATTTGTATTTAGCGAGAATCTATCTTGGCGAAAAAAAAGGCTCCAAAAACAGGTATTTTGTTTGGCTAGATAAAAAATCGCCAAATTTCCGATTTGGGGGGTATATTAAAGTATTTCCCCTTTTATTTTTTAAGTTTATCTTAATACATTGTATGCGGGACATGTACGTTTTTTGACGATTGATACTTGAGCTCGGGTCACGTACTAGTACGGGTTAGTGTAACAACATGGTTTGTTGGTGGGTACAAAAATAACAGTATATACAGGAAAACGAAGCCGAATGTTCTTGTCTACTACATAGATTCTGGAAGAATTGAGACAAATAAAAACTAGTTTTTACATCAGTTGATGTGGAACCACAGAACGGAAAAAAATTAAAAATACATACTACTATTTCTATTTGATTTTTCATATTTATGATAATATTATAAATTTATCCACTCAAAATATATTTTTTGTTTAGGAAAATCTTATGGTTGTTATTTATATATTTCTATTATATGGCTGAAATTTATCTGGTACACGCTCAATAATTTGTTTATCTTTACTGACCGAATGTTAGTTACCAACTTTAATTTAGCTTGTCATATTACGTGATAGGATGGACAGCAGAGGTTATAATATTGACAGAGATTATTTAGCGATATATAGGAATGATGTCCAAAATTTGGCGAATCGATTGCAAACAGTGCGGTTATGTATAAAAAACAAACACACAAACGAACAAACTTCTTAATTTTCAAAGATATATAACTTGAAAGCTGGATATTTATTAGTACATGAAATATACTCCTAGACTTATATGAAAATAATTTGTTGTTAATACCGGTGATAACATTTTCATTGCTACAAAAAATAACCGACCATTCAATTTAATATGGTCACATATGTACCTAATCTATTATTTAATACAAATAGAAAAGAAAAGTATTTACGTTCAGTGATAAAAAGTATGAAAATAATGCAGACGATATTTAAATAATTTAAATTAAGAAATGATTAAACGAGAAGGTGAAAGGAATGATGTCATAATGCTAGAAAAAAATGTTATTTTTATCTATTTATTCTGTGATATATTAATAAATTTAATCGCCTTCTCTTAATCGGGGAAAAAAGGGATGGAAATAATAGCATTAAACGATAGAAAAGGGGGGAAGGGGTGGATTTCGAGGGTTGCTAACCCTAATTCATCAAGAATCCAATATGGATGCATTCCATGTCCATTCCATGTCCAACCGCTTCATGCCGAACGATGGCCGATTGGTTAGGGTGCTGGCCTTCGGAACCGGAGTTCGTGGGTTCGAATCCCACAATGGCACGGATGTTCGTAGCCGTTCGGAATCGGCTTTAAGCTGTAGGTACCGGTCTCATTAGCCCTCGTGTTGCAAAAAGTAGACCGTAGCACTCCAGGACCAAAACGATAAAACCAACCGCTTCGTAAATTCGGGGACAGACGGACATTATAATGTAGGCTATTATTTAATAGGAGATTATAAGCTCAATTTTTTAAAATTTAAATACCAATTACCCTATGGCTTGCTTTTAAACTTTTCTAATCTGAGTTACAACTGCTTATTATAACTACACATTGTCGACTTTCAAATTATTTCTAATTTCATGAACAGTTCTAAGGCGTTTACAAATGAAGCGCTAATAAAGAAGCTGTATGCTTCTTTTTTCAAGAAGAAAAAGACGAGATCCTTTTTTGAATGAAACCACAAATTCGTTTTGGCGGAAAATGAACCCCTAGCTTTTACCCTGAATGAAATCTTTCGCTTAACCCTTTCACAATTTCATTTTTTTCCAGAATTCGGTCCAAAAAAATGTCACATTTTTTATTGAATATTTTTGTTTATTTTACATTTTTAAGTAAAGATATGTCATTAAAATTAACATTTCTAATATTTTTAAGCATTTATTACAACTTTTTTTCTTTCTACGAAAGCATCATAGAACTGAAGTTTACCTTTAGTCTCATCGATATCCAAGTTAATTTTTGGAATTCCAGTGAAAGCAAATCTAGGAGGCGGATCCGAAGGATTATCACAATTAATTTAAAAAAATTGTCTTGCTCGACTGATTCCATCTGTACTACTATCAGAGTCACTACTATCCAGGTCATCTAGTAAACTTTCGCTACTATCATTTACAGATAATTCAGTTTCTGATTCCGAGTCACAGTTCGAATCACGAGAAATGAGCTCCATACGCTCTGAATTATCCATTATTTAAAAGTAAAAATATATTATTCAACTCTTACATCAATAAAATTATCAGGCGGTTAGTAAAATATAACCAGAAAGCTATACACTGAAAGATAACAATTCGTCTTCTGATACAAAACATGCGAAAAAACCCGCGCTTTTGAACCAATCAGAGTAGAAAATACAACAATAAACTGCAAACTATCATTTACTGGACATCTATACGAATAATTTGTTACTAAAATTGGAAAAAAATGGTCGAAACAGTGCAAGCGAAATAGAAATCAGATTGCCCGTACGCCGTACGGGCAAATCAATGAAGGCCCGAAAGCTGTGTCCGTACGGAGTATGGGCAAAACATGGAAGGGGTTAAGTTACACCCGTTTATTTCACCCTGAGGCAAAACATTCTTCTAGATTTTGCTACTATTGTGTCACCGGAAAGCTGCACTTTTTTAATCCTTACTTTAAGAAGAGAAAAAAAAAAAAACAGAATTCTGACGGCTTTTCAGAAACAAACAGACGCAACAATAGAAAAGACCTTACAAAGCGATTTTTTTTTTACTGGGAGGCTATTTTCCGTTTTGCTGATTGATAGTTGAGAAGTGTCAAAATGTGGAAATGACATTATTCCGTGAAAGTGAGACCAAATGTTAAGAAAAGAAAAGAATAGTGATCATTAAAATAATTTTTGGGGCATGACGTAGGATGAATGTAGTTTTGACATTGTTTAAAGAGGTAATCACGAATGGGTTTTTGGGAACAGAGTGTACGCCGTTTTGTGCTCGAATTATTCATATTTGTAAAAAGGAACAAAAAATATGGCTTTTAGTTAAATGAGAAAGGAAAAATTTTTTAACCCGTTATAAAAGGAGGGAAGTTTGGGAAATGGAAAGTTGCTGTAGTTACAAAGATGAAATGACATGTTAAAATTTGCCCAGGATTATTTCACAGAAAATATTTTGGGGATTTTTTCTGGGTTAAAACCTTCTTTTTCTAATAATTTTGGGTTGTAAAACATGATTATGGCATTGGTACCCATTCTTAAGATAATTATAGTTAAATTAATAAATGGTGTCAAGTTAGTGTACATATACATATATATGTTAGTGTACACACACACACACATATATATACATATACATAAATATATATATACATATATATATATATATCTATATATATATATCTATGTATACATATATATATGTATATATATATTTATGTATATACAGGTATATATATGTATATATATATTTATGTATATACATGTATATATATATATGTATATATATCTATGTATATATATGTATATACATATATATATATATTTATATATATATATATATATATATATATATATATATGTATATATATATATATATATAGGTATATATATATATATATATATACATAACACACACACACACACACACACACACACACATATATATATATATATATATATATATATATATATATATATATATATATATATATAACGAGACTGACTTCTCGATGGGGGGTTGCAGTCATGGCCATAAAAATGATACCGTTTCAGCTATAGACCTTTATTAAGATAACTTTGAAGGACGGGTTCCCACTTCATCATAGGGACAAACTGAAGGGTCAGCTAGCATGAAGTTCTATTTACAAGACCATTAACACCTGGGTCAACATCTGTGGGACAATATCTCTAGAAAAATCTGTCTCCGCTAGCGTGTATCTCCTTTTTATTTGGAAATTTCCTAAATTGTCCGCTAGGGCCATGTAGGTTTATAATTGGCCAGGCCCCTTCTCTGAGGGCGTAACCTGTAGCCCCAGTGGTCAATTTTAGGTTAGGGGTTAAAAAGGGGAATGGAAAATGAAGCGGGAATTTTTACCCTTGATTTAAGTTTTGAAAACCCCTGAGAATTTTCCTTACATATATATATGTATATATATATATATATATTTATGTATATATATATATATTTATGTATAATTATATATTTATGTATACATATATATATTTATGTATATATATATATATATTTATGTATACATATATATATGTATATATATGTATATATATATGTACTTATATATATTTATGTATATATATGTATATATATATGTATTTATATATATTTATGTATATATATATGTATATATATGTATATATGTATATATATATGTATATATATGTATATATATATATTTATGTATATGTATATATATGTATTTATATATATTTATGTATATATATATATGTATATATATGTATATATATATATTTATGTATATATATGTATATATATGTATATATATGTATTTATATATATTTATGTATATATATGTATATATATATGTTTGTATATATATATATATATATATATATATATATATATATATATATATATATATATATATATATATATATATATATATGTATATATATATATATATATATATATATGTATATATATATATATATATATGTATATATATATGTTTGTATATATATATATATATATATATATATATATATATATATATATAATCGAAGTTTACCGAATAAGATAGATAATTTGTTTCTATTTTACATATTACTTTCTACTTTATGAGTCTATTTTTTAAAAAATATGCCACGTGATACAAAAACAAATTCTTTCGTATGCTATCTTTTTTTATTAAAAAATGATATGTGGTTTAAATGTTCTTATTTTCTTTTCAAAATGAGCCTGCCAAAACACCTCGCAAATAGTTTAAAATTAAATATATTTTTCTTAGCATCTTACAGAATTTGCTGGTCTATCAGTAGTATAATGTTTGTTTTTAAAGAATTTTTTAAACACCACCTGGTCCCATTTTTATTTTTCCCGTAGGTGAGCATTGAGCGAGAAGAATCATTATAGCAGGCAGAGACCCACCTTAAGAACGATTACACGTTATGGAATATTTCAAAACACTTATCGCCGTGTTTGAAGAAATAACGAAACCACAGGTTAATTTTTTACAAATAAAAAAAGCAAATGATGGAGTATTTAGAAAAGCCTAATTACTGTCCATCTTAATTATCCTGGCTCGGCAATACGGTACCATGTTCCACCAACTGCGTTGCCAGCCGCTATTACACTAATCGTCAGAAAATATCTGCTAAAACAATTTCGCCACTTTTTGCTCCGATCATTGTTCGGAACACTTTCACTTTCTGCCCCTAAACACACGTTCGCGGGTCCACAATTAAGGTCAACCACGAAAGCACCGCTTGTGCGATCTACTCAGATAGAATCGTGCAGCTGGGTTGCTGGCATTCTTTAATCATGGAGGCCATCGGAATTACTATATTATGAGATTGAACAGTATACCTGCAGCTTTCTCTCTCTTTTTCACTTCGTATTTCCGAGTTAGGTGTCCCCACCCTGAAGTGGAAATCTGTAATTTGGTGCAAAATCGGGTACGCATTAGAAAGAGGACTGGATTATATGCACTTATTACGCACTTTAAAAGCTACGGGTATTAATTTCCATTCGTGATAATTGTAAAAATAGGAAATGGTCAAGAAAATGTTATACATTTGCTCTACTTTCGGATCTTTTGGGGTTGTTTTTAATTTCGTTTTCTTGTTTTTTTGGTTTTTTTAGAGAGTGGTGAAGTATTAGTAAGCAGAAAAGGCAAAATCACGTGTTATTTTTCAAACATTAATTTTCAATAATTATTCTAACAGTAAAACTTTACTTTGGCACTGTTAACCCCTTGCTTGGGGAATATATTTGTAAAAAAAATGCCAAAAATTGAAAATTCCCGTTAATTTAGTTTGTTATTATCCTCATACAGAATCGTGAGACTGGGTTTAATCGTGGAGGCCATCGGAATTACTATATTATGAGATTGAACACTATACCTACAGCTTTCTCTCTCTTTCACTTCCGAGTTTGGTGTCCCCACCCTGCCTTGGAAATCTGTAATTTGGTGCAAAATCGGATACGCATTAGAAAGAGGACGGGATTATATGCAGTTATTACGCACTTTAAAAGCTACGGGTATTAATTTCCATTCCTAATAATTGTAAAAATAGGAAATGGTGAAGAAAATGTTATACATTTGCTCTACTTTCGGATCTTTTGGGGTTGTTTTTAATTTCGTTTTCTTGTTTCTTTGGTTTTTCAGAGAGTGGTGAAGTATTAGTTAGCAGAAAATGCAAAATCACGTGTTATTTTTTAAAAATTAATTTTCAATAATTATTCTAACAGTAAAACTTTACTTTGGAACTGTTAGGTGTCCCTGCCTTGGAAATCTGTAATTTGGTGCAAAATCAGAGAAATTTCGTCGGCCATCGTTCTCCGAACGATGACAGACTGGTTAGGGTGCTGGCTTTTGGAACCGGAGTTCGTGGATTCGAATCCCACTATGGCATGGATGTTCGTAGCCGTTCGGAATCCGCTTTAAGCAGTAGATCCCGGTCTCATTAGCCCTCGTGTTGCAAAAAGTAGACCGTATCGATCCAAAATCAAACCAAACCAAACCCAAGGTTCTAGAAGGTGGCGATCCTAGTGGTCGAACCTTAGAGCTGAGAAACACTCGCATCCCACAAAATGTGGCAAACGGTCTACACCCCAAGACGAAAATTGAGTAAGAAATCAAGCATATTTTCATATACCAATACAATATCCAATTTTTAATTGTCAAATATACCGGGTGGCCATAATTAAACTGACCATGCTCACAGTGTTCTGTAGCACGATCTATTTGCGAGAATGACGCCACATTTTGTAGGAAGATTAAAGAAGACGGGGAACGAAGGATTCCCCCAAAAACAAATTAGTTCCAAAAGTCACCGCTAGGGGAATATTTAGCTATGTGTTACAGAAAATAGAGTGTTAACAAATGCAAATTAATCCGCAATAAAATTACCTTTTATCATGCACATTTTCTGATTGAGTTCAAGTGCAATATGGCAACATTTTTAACCTTTTAACTGTCATGCCCGAGATAATCTCGGGCACGGCACTGGTGTTCGAAAATGTCACGCCCGAGTATTACTCGGGGTA
>CM063500.1:123038665-123041165 GCA_032207245.1 Pardosa pseudoannulata | reverse complement strand
TTGAAGAAGTAAAGAACATCTCATCTCTGCCGAAACTATAAGATAGAAACGAACTATTTTGTTTTACTTTTCGATACACGTGAGGCAGATGGCAACGTGTGCAGACGACACTTCTCGTTGATCGCTTTTGACCACCAAGACGGTCGCTGATGACCAGTTTTATTTTAATTCTCCCTAGACGCCATTTTTGTATATAATGTGTAAATAGCTTAATTAAATAAGTTCATTTTAGTAGAGCCTTTGCATCTTTTCCACCGTGGGCATAAATCTCTCCCATATATATTCGGCGGAAATGACTCGGGATTTAAAATTTGATGAAGTCCTTTTAACCAATGGAATTCATGCCATATTTTATAACTCTTATGACCAGGTTCTACTGTAATTTATTCCACAGCATTTTGTTTTAAAAGAGGATAAAAGGTTAAACAAGCAGCTTATCACAATGCATCTCCTTTTTGTTTTTTAGCCTTTTGAAACAATAATGATTCCAAGAAATAATTCCCAGAGACGACACATGAGAAAAGTTCGAGTAAAGTCCCACGAAACGGAAACAGGGCTGTCACAATTCTTCACTAATTTCTGGCAAGATGTCCAAATGACCTGTTTATTTCCTCGGTCCCCCTCCACAGATTTACCAGCATGTTTGTCTGCTCCGATTTTGTCTAATTCTTTCCACAATGGTTTTCCACGGCCTCTCAGGCGACAGATAGACAGATAAAGCCGATAAAACCGTCCCACGCTCTCCGCAGATGCAGAAACGAGACGGGACAAGTTGGTGTGTGAAAGTGAAAGTACAGAGAAAAGGTTTTTACAATCTGTTTATATTAAATAGATTATAAAACCTTTCAGGGTAACCTCTGAACGTTGAAAACATCGATTTTCTGATTTATACATTTTTAAAATCTCTGAACATTTCTGAATCGTTTAAGGTATCCGTCATTTTTTTTTGGCCAAAAATCATAATTTTTTTTTATTTTTCTATTGTAAAATTTCAACTTTTAGGCTTCTAAATCTGTTTTTGTTTTGCCTCTACGGCATTTTAAAGAAAAGTGATAGCTGTTTAAACATCCCTGACAGCTGTCAAAACAAAACGGAAGTAGCATCTTCGGAATCGGAAGTTGTGAATTTAAAGCCTTTTAAAGAGCATTTTTTGGACAAAATTTTTAAAATTTTCATGAAGATTAATTTAAACATTTTTCTAGTATTTTTATAATAATTATATACACTATTTATTATGTAAATTGCTTTATGTTAAACTTTTTCCCCTCCTTTTATAATATAAATATAAATATCATTAAATTTAAAATAACAGTTTATTATTTTTTGTAATGCATCTATCATTTAAAGTATCCGTCTACATTAAAACCCTTCATTTTTTGCCAAAAATCATAATTTTTTTATTTCTTTATTGTAAAATTTCAACTTTTAGGCTTCTAAATCTGTTTCTGTTTTTTGTTTACGGCAATTTAAAGAAAAGTGACATCTGTTTAAACATCAGTGACAGCTGTCGAAACAAAACGGAAGTAGCGCTTCGGAACCTGAAGTTGTGAATTTAAAGCCTTTTAGAGAGCATTTTTTGGACAAAACTTTTTAAATTTTCATGAAGATTAGTTTAAACATTTTTCTAGTATTTTTAATAATTAGCAACTTGGCAATTAGAAAGTTTTGAAGCAAGAAAGTGTGGGGAATTTTAAACATGTATTTTAATTTTTTAATAGTTAAAGTTGCTTTCATAAACTTCAAATGCGTTTTTCTGAGAACGGTATTTTTAATAAAATGTTGAAACATGAAATGTGATTTCTCAAAAAGTTCTTAAAATATTAATAATAATATAGAGATGATTTGGTGAGCTATAATTTGATGAACTATATTTTGATATTTCTAAACTGCACTTTTTACTTCTAATACCTATATTTTATGCCTTTTTATTTCATTTTTATTGCTCTTACGGATGTGTGTCACCACTATTTTAAATAGCATGTTGGCGACAAAAATTATCGCCAAAAAACAGAGGGTGCACCCTGCATTGCATTTTCTATTGGCAATAATGATAAATATTTTTTGTATTGTCTGCAAATCAGCGGATAATATCGAGGGTTTTGTATTCTTGATGTTATGACGCTGCTAATGTAAAGATTCCTTTTCTAATATTCCCATTAATGAATTAATACATCATTAGGAGATAAGGAATTTATTCATTATCCGTAAAAAATGAATTCCCTCTAACTATTTTAACAAGTAGTAATTACAGAAAATATCAAAGCATTCTTTATTTTTAATCTACATTTTGGATCAAAGTCAAAATCAAAACATATTGTCCTGCAAGAAATAAATTCGCCTTCTATTCATGCAAACCAGGAAGGATTTTGCATAAATGCTAGGAAATGAGTACATCGATAAAATGTAATCCTAGATGCAGTATGTTTACTGTGTTACTAAAATATCTTTCGGAAACAATCACCCAAACGATAATCTAGCAAGTCCTCGTAAAATTTAAATC
>CM063500.1:123013665-123033665 GCA_032207245.1 Pardosa pseudoannulata | reverse complement strand
CTTTTGGTAATAATATATAAATACTATATAAATATAAACAATAATAGAAAATTACTAATTTTTTCCTTTTCAAATGAAACGCATCTATTTTTATCTGCAGTCTATTTAAAGTATGTGTTTCAAATTATGCTATTTTTAATTTAGTAAAAATGTATAGATTGACAATGCGGTACGAATTTTGCTCATAAAGCTTAGATTCATATATGATATCTATGATCTACCGATAAAAATGTATTTAGTGTTAAAATTGTTATAGTATAATTAGAAATTTAACGGTATTACATATCGTAATTTAGATAATCGCTCCTTTTGGATCTAATCTTTTAGAAAATGTAAACAATTTTGAATGCTCGGTAGCATGAAAATATGTCTGGGTATAAGTTACTGTTGGTGTCACGACCGCGAAGTTTAGGTTTGCCGTTTGGCAACGGCGAAAGAGTTTTTGTCTTTTATAGAAAACCTTTGATGTGTGTGGAAGGATGAGATGAATTAAGAACGCATCGAAACATTCCACCTTTTGATTTAGATGATTTCGATTATTTGATGAAACGTAGATTTAGTTTTTAATGTTTTGTGTAGTGTTCGTGTTCGTGAACATAAAATGTGGTGTTACGAACTTTTGAATTTATTTCAGAACTTTCGACATAAATTGAATAGAACAGCTGGGTTCAAATAACTTTTAATGTCCATTTACTTTGAAAGAGGAAGTAGTGACATTTTAGAAGAGCATTTAATTAATGGTATGCTTTCCTTAAAAAAAATCTCAGTCCCAAGAAACCGGTGTATAAATGCCGGGCACCGGAAAAAACGTCATACTTTGTTTTTCGTATTTTACTCGTCAACTATGCATCGTACAAAAACGCTTCCTTGGGCAGTTTTTACTTACTCCCAACGAGTAATCTAGCTGTGCAGAGTTTAGGAGGTCGTTTTGGGATACCCTGTATATAGATTCAGTATAAAAAAAACCGAATTCTTTCCAGCATTCAGGTGGGGTATTCGAAAATGGGTGCATTTGCGTAGCACAGGCAAAGGGTTGATATTAATTTTCATTGGGGAAGTAATAAGCAGTAATAAAGCGGTAATAAAAGGTATGATTTCCTTAAAATAAAACAGTCTCTCAATAAACCGATGAGTGAGTAGGGTACCAGAGAGTGTACCGGGCGGTGTATGCGAGGAATACTATAAATTCATGATCTAGTAAAAATGTATAGATTGACAATGAGGTAAGGAATATTGCTCATAAAGCTTAGATTCATATATGATATCTATGATCTACCGATAAAAATGTATTTAGTGTTAAAATTGTTATAGTATAATTAGAAATTTAACGGTATTACATATCGTAATTTAGATAATCGCTCCTTTTGGATCTAATCTTTTAGAAAATGTAAACAATTTTGAATGCTCGGTAGCATGAAAATATGTCTGGGTATAAGTTACTGTTGGTGTCACGACCGCGAAGTTTAGGTTTGCCGTTTGGCAACGGCGAAAGAGTTTTTGTCTTTTATAGAAAACCTTTGATGTGTGTGGAAGGATGAGATGAATTAAGAACGCATCGAAACATTCCACCTTTTGATGTAGAGGATTTCGATTATTGATGAAACGTAGATTTAGTTTTTAATGTTTTGTGTAGTGTTCGTGTTCGTGAACATAAAATGTGGTGTTACGAACTTTTGAATTTATTTCAGAACTTTCGACATAAATTGAATAGAACAGCTGGGTTCAAACATCTTTTAATGTCCATTTACGTTGAAAACGGAAGTAGTGACATTTTAGTAGAGCATTTAATGAATGGTATGCTTTCCTTAAAAAAAAATCTCAGTCCCAAGAAACCGGTGTATAAATGCCGGGCACCGGAAAAAAACGTCATACTTTGTTTTTCGTATTTTACTCGTCAACTATGCATCGTACAAAAACGCTTCTTTGCGCAGTTTTTACTTACTCCCAACGAGTAATCTAGCTGTGCAGAGTTTAGGAGGTCGTTTTGGGACACCCTGTTTATAGATTCAGTATAAAAAAACCGAATTCTTTCCAGCATTCAGGTGGGGTATTCGAAAATGGGTGCATTTGCGTAGCACAGGCAAAGGGTTGATATTAATTTTCATTGGGGAAGTAATAAGCAGTAATAAAGCGGTAATAAAGGTATGATTTCCTTAAAATAAAACAGTCTCTCAATAAACCGATGAGTGAGTAGGGTACCAGAGAGTGTACCGGGCGGTGTGTGCGAAGAGTACTATAAATTCATGAGCTAGTAAAATGTATAGATTGACAATGAGGTAAGAATATTGCTCATAAAGCTTAGATTCATATATGATATCTATGATCTACCGATAAAAATGTATTTAGTGTTAAAATTGTTACAGTATAATTAGAAATTTAACGTATTACATATCGTAATTTAGATAATAGTGCCTTTTGGATCTAATCTTTTAGCAAATGTAAACAATTTTGATTGCTCGGTAGCATGAAAATATGTCTGGGTATAAGTTACTGTTGGTGTCACGACCGCGAAGTTTAGGTTTGCCGTTTGGCAACGGCGAAAGAGTTTTTGTCTTTTATAGAAAACCTTTGATGTGTGTGGAAGGATGAGATGAATTAAGAACGCATCGAAACATTCCACCTTTTGATTTAGATGATTTCGATTATTTGATGAAACGTAGATTTAGTTTTTAATGTTTTGTGTAGTGTTCGTGTTCGTGAACATAAAATGTGGTGTTACGAACTTTTGAATTTATTTCAGAACTTTCGACATAAATTGAATAGAACAGCTGGGTTCAAACATCTTTTAATGTCCATTTACGTTGAAAACGGAAGTAGTGACATTTTAGTAGAGCATTTAATGAATGGAATGATTTCCTTAAAAAATAATCTCATTCCCCAAAAACCAGTGTGTGAATGGCCGACACTCATATTTGATCTAGAGACGCTTATTGTCATTTTTTTAACAACTGGTGCTGAGTTATCTGAGCAGACATCCATTGTACAGCTTACAACTTGAGATCAGTGGCTGGAGTCACAGAGCGGAACTAATGACGCTGTCTGATCACAGAAATCACCGGGTACATCAATCTGCTCGTATCTCAGGAAGGAGGAGAGAGTCTGTGTTTTTTCTTTTGCGATGGACCTCCTTATCTGCTTACGATGTCAAAAGTCATTTCATTAGTCTCGAAGGAAACTGAGTGACACACAAAAAAAGAACTGTCTTATACTTTGTATCCATCAAAGATAATATCCTACGTTGAGAAAATCTTCATGATTTTGTTGCATGTCCTTTCTCTGTTCACTTCTATGTTAAAATGATCGTTTTATAGGATCATTACATCGGTTAATTTTATCAGTTTTCGAACCTCATTTTAACTGGCAAAGAAATATTCACAATGTATTCAGAAGAAAACCATCCCTTCTTTTAATTCGCTGTTGTTTGATTTTTTTTAAAAATACTCCCTCTTCCAACTAGTTAAATGGGAAATGAACAAAAAGAGTGGGGTAATACACGTTCCTGAAACTTTTCAGAAATACGCACACCCTGCTGGCGGTCAGTGGTCGTCAGATAAGCAGAAGACAACACATTCTTATCAGAACTGAGCAGGAATGTATTCCCATATTATGCCTTGATAGCTTCCATGCAGCTTATCGATAGGGAAGCGAGAAAGCGAAATGATTTACCGTTAAAACAAAAGATCGAAATTTTAAATCGATATGACAGGTTGATTATGATTACGAACAATGTATTAATGAGTTCTTAGAAAATAATTGTAGACAGTAAACAATGGATCAATTCTTTTAATTATGCATACAATTCTTATGTTTTAAAGGATAATATACGTAAATACATGATAATATAAAGTGTGTTTTTTCATTTTTTTTAAAATTTAGTACCTGTAAATTAAAGGGGGGGGGGTAAATTTATCTAATTTATGTATTGTTATCAAAAACACGATGTCCCAAACTGATCACATTAAGCGGAGTTCACTGTATATATATATATATATATATATATATATATATATATATATATATATATATATAGTATCCGAAGTACTACTAAAAAGTTTTTTAATATTGATGTATTTTTATATATTTTATATGCATTTTACATAAATTACAGCTAATATGTTCAAATGCACCATCCTGCTCAAGACAACAGGAAAAATCTTCTTTCTTATTTTATATAGAAAAGTACGAAAATTACCTGCCTGTCATAAAGAAAAACACATTTCCGTTTTCAAGACCAAGGGCTCTGGGGTGAGAGGCAAATGCTCGGTTAGACGGTCAACCTCACGCGGCATCCCCAGTGTTCCATTTCCGAACATGCTTGGTCCTCAATTTGTCTAACTACTGAAGGTATGACAATAACCCGATGAGACAATTTCAGTTCTAACTCAGTGATTAGTTAAACTAACATATAACTTATTCAGTTTCATCTCCGGCATCAAAAATCAACTTGCCAGGACTTTGTAGTGCTAGCTTAATAATCAGCCGAGATTACAGTTTTATAGATATCATCAAGAAATAATTCTCAAAAACGTTTGAGTGCTAATTCAGTAATGAGCTAAGTTAATGACCAATTACTGTCTCGTCAACATCGTCAGGAGACAATTTCCGATAGTTTTCAGAGCTAACTCAGTAATCAGCCAAGCTAACACATAACTTATTCAGTTTTATCTCCAGCATCAAAAAGCAACTTGCCAGGACTTTTGTAGTGGTAACTTAATAATCAGCCTAGTTTACAGTCCCATAGATATCATCAAGAAACAATTTGCAAAAGCTTTTGAATGCTAACTCAGAAATCATCCAAGTTAATGACTAATTACTGTCTCCTCGACATCATCAGGAGACACTTTGCCAATACCTTTGCAGTACTAACTCAATAATCAGCCAAGCTAATGACTAATTACAGTCTCCTCGACATCATCAGGAGACACTTTGCCAATACTTTTGCAGTGCTAACTCAGTAATCAGCCAAGCTAACACATAACTTGTTCAGTTTCATCGCCAGTATGAAAAAGTAACTCGCCAGGACTTTTACAGTGCTAACTTAATAATCAGCCGAGATTACAATTTTATAGATATCGTCAAGAAACAATTCCCAAAAACGTTTGAGTGCTAACTCAGTAATCAGCTAAGTTAATGACCAATTACTGTCTCCTCGACATCGTCAGGAGACAATTTGCCGATACTTTGGCAGTGCTAACTCAGTAATCAGCCAAGCTAAAATATACCTTATTTAGTTTCATCTCCATGAAAAAGCAACTTTCCAGGTCTTTTGTTGTGCTAACTTAATAATCAGACGGGATTGGAGTCTCACAGATATCGTCAAGAAATAATTCGCAAAAGCTTTTGAGTGCTAACTGAGTAATCAGCTAAGTTAATGACCAATTACAGTCTTCACGACATCGTCAGGAGACAATTTGCAGATACTTTTGCAGTGCTAACTGAGTAATCATCTAAGCTTACACATTACAGTTTCATCGTCTGCATCAAAAACACCTCTCGAAGACACTTGCAATGCTCACTTAATAATCAGCCACTTAGTATTCTGATAGACGTCAAAGAGGATGCATTCATGATGGTCATTTCTTCTGGAAAACGCCTCCTAGGACAAAAGCGACAAATTGTTAATGACCCATTACAACCCGTTCGTTGAGCAACTGACACGGATCTATTGATGCTGCATTGTCGGCAATTGTGCTTTTAAGCAGGGATGAGGTAACAAGGGATGAAAAGAAAAAAAATGAATAGATTGCGTAAAAGAGGAAATAAATTTTTGAAACGCATTTTACGGGGGATAAAGGGGTGAGACCTAGTATAGATGACAATGCAATAACTTGTATTATATACTTTAATAAAAGAAAATAAGTTTAATTTTTATATTTCGATAGCGCATTCTAGGCGACACCTTTCATATTTTTTAGCGTGATGTATGTTCATTACTCACCGTCAAAGTCTGATATAGCACTACCATACGGCAACAAATAGGCGTTATAAGGAATTTGTATCTGATTATAGCTCTATGTTTCTCTATAAAATTGAATTAAAATAATTATTTAAGAGGCCAAAATCTCTTCAAAATGACAGATTTTGACCAAAATTGAAATATGTTAATAATATAATATATAATTATATTATTAACATATCATAATAATATATAATTATTTGATTTATAATTAATGCATAATTATTTGAAATTATATTTTGATTTAAAACAACCAAATAATATATACATTTCATTATTCATTGTCATTTTTTTTAATAAAATGATTATTTTATTGCCCTGAAACTTGTTTTTACATACACTTATTTTAAAATTTTAAAATCAATATTTTCCAGTTTGATGATTTTTGTATTGAATTATTAATTTTGAAAAGTTCCAAGTGCGTAACTTTTATGTATTTCTTACTCAAAATTTTGAAGATTCTCTATTAACCCTTTCGTGGGCCGTGGGAAGATTACTTCCCACCTACAAGATCTCACAAAATACACCTGTGGGAAGCGCAAAACCCATTTAAATATATTAGTCTTGTTATTGAAACGACGTGAAGACTGATTCCCTCTTCGGTTTTGCGCTCTCATCAATTGTTCGATCGATTGAATAAAATTAGCAGCTCTGTTTTGAAAGTTTGGAAACATGGAGTGAGAAATAAATTTTCCTGCGAAAGGGTTAATGTGTTGTCATTAATCCGGATATGCTTTTAAAAAGCTCAAAAGATTTTCTCGAGTTGTAGAGGATTTAATACTTTGAAACGTCAAAGAAAGCTTCTAAAACATTGCTTAATTTTAAATGATTGTCTTACATTAATAGTTGTCTTTGTTGCCAATGCCTAGCGACAACACGTGCTTGGCTTGTTTAAGTGACAAGTGATGGCACAGGATTGCGAGTGTCGCCTCTCAAAATTTCCTCTTCTTCTCTTTCGGCTCTTCGGTTTTCTGTCTATAGGTGCAACGAGCTAAATCCTAATTTCTCTCCTTTTTTACTTTGGCTCTTCTTCTCGGCCGCGTTCGCGTCACCATCACTAAGTCCGGAGTCATAAGGTCCGCTGAGCATCCAGTAGTCTTCCAATTTCTCCTCCCTCGATAGCAATACTCTTCTGAGTTCGCCACATGATGGCGGCAGCGGCGCGACGGGCGCACTCCGGATTCTTCGAAGGGTCGACTGCATAGTGGGGTGGCCCAGTACTTGTGATCTGCTCACCACCCGCCTTCTATTATTCTACTTTTTTGGCTTTTTTCGTACAGATGTCACTGACCACAAAAATATTTTATATTTTTCTATCCCTAAACTCTCTACTCTCTAGTTTTGTGTTATGAACTCACGAATCCACCCTTCTATCTCTTTGCTCTTTTATGTGTTTATTTTTCGCTCGTTGTCATTTTTGTGCTTACTGACAAAAGCCTCTGGATTGAAGGGCTCGGCCCATATGGTCCAGTTGCATCACCACCTTTGATGCATTTGATGCCTTTGATGCCTTTACCCGCCTTCAACCACACGGAGCAAGGCGAAAATTTGAACACACTGTGAAAATCTGTTGTAAAAATGTTACGTTGGTCTAGTGTTTGAGAAGAAAGAAATTAAAACTCATTAAAAAAACACATGGACAAATATGTCTTGATTAAATGAATTTATACAATTAAATAAATGCCTAAGAAATACAACTGGAATGCAACTTATCATTTGTAGACATCGAAGACTGCTCTCGGGTCGACGTCGGCACTAAACAACAATATGGCGATGATTTTTGTCAAAAGGTCTAAACCGCAAGCCGCGGATGCCAGCAGCGTTCACCTTCTACTCTCCTCTGGTAACAACCTTGTCCGCTCAAAAAAATCAGACTGCCTCGCGGAGAAAAAACAGAGGTATACTCCAGAACGGGGAGGGAGAGGGGGGGTCAGAAATCCCCCAAACTAACGGACCTCTCTATTGGTTGGGAGAAGTCCGAAGTCCCTTTCTAGTTCAAACCGGTCCTGTTTTGGTATGTCTTTGCCGATGACTCACGGGAAGAGGTAAAAAGACCTGAACCGAATGTAACTTATTGTTACATCTGTGAAAATTGTCGAATTGTTATATACATTACTCAGAACATAAGTTTATACATAATAGATTCTTAAAATAAATAATATTTTACCTTGAAAGCGTAACCTTTTTTAAGTCAATATATTGGCAATGACATTAAATTATCAAGCAAATTACTTTAAAGGAAAATAAGTGATTTTCGAAAATTTACTTTTATCTTAAGCAGCGTTCAAAGGTTTATCAAAGATAAGAGAGTCAATGAAGTTCCTTTAGTATGTTGAGAATAAGTTGCAGAAAAAAAATGGTTATTAAAATGTTTTTGAGTGTTTTGAAAGATTAAAAATCTTAGATTCTTAAAATAAATAATATTTTACATTGAAATCTTAACATTTTTTACGCAAATACATTAGCAAGGACATTAAATTCTCAAGCAAATTACTTTAAAGGAAATAAAGTGATTTTCGAAAAATTACTTTTATCTTAAGCAGCGTTCAAAGGTTTATCAAAGATAAGAGAGCCAATGAAGTTCCTTTAGTATGTTGAGAATAAGTTGCAGAAAAAAAATTGGTTATTAAAATGTTTTTGAGTGTTTTGAAATATTAAAAACCTTAGATTCTTAAAATAAATAATATTTTACCTTGAAAGCCTAACCTTTTTTATGTAAACATATTGGCGATGACATTAAATTCTCAAGCAAATTACTCTAAGGGAAATAAAGTGATTTTCGAAAAATTACTTTTATCTTAAGCAGCGTTCAAAGGTTTATCAAAGATAAGAGAGTCAATGAAGCTCCTTTAGTATGTTGAGAATAAGTTGCAGAAAAAAAAATTGGTTATTAAAATGTTTTTGAGTGTTTTGAAATATTAAAAAACTTATTCTTAAATTAAATAATATTTTACCTTGAAAGCTTAACCCTTTTTACGTAAATATATTGGCAATGACATTAAATTCTTAAGCAAATTACTTTAAAGGAAATAAAGTAATTTTCGATAAATTACTTTTATCTTAAGCAGCGTTCAAAGGTTTATCAAAAATAAGAGAATCATTGAAGTTCCTTTAGTATGTTGAGAATAAGTTGCAGAAAAAAATTGGTTTAAAAAGGTTTTGAGTGTTTGAAAGATTAAAACAATTTTAATTCTTAAAATAAATATTTTACCTTGAAAGCTTAACCTTTTTTACGTAACTATATTGGCAATGACATTAAATTGTTAAGCAAATTACTGTAAAGGAAATAAAATGATTTTCGAAAAATTACTTTTATCTTATGCAGCGTTCAAAGGTTTATCAAAGATAAGAGGCCAATGAAGTTCCTTTAGTATGTTGAGAATAAGTTGCAGAAAAAAAAAATTGGTTATTAAAATGCTTTTGAGTTTTTTTTGAAATATTAAAAAATTATTCTTAAATTAAATAATATTTTACCTTGAAATCTTAACCTTTATTAAGTAAACATATTGGCAATGACATTAAATTCTCGAGCAAATTACTTGAAAGGAAATAAAGTGATTTTCGAAAATTTACTTTTATCTTAAGCAGCATTCAAAAGTTTATCGAAGAGGGAATGAAGAAATCCTTTTATGTTTAAAAGAGTGTCTTGAATAGTTGTTAAGAGTTGTTAAAATGTACTAGTTGTTAAAACAAGCATAATATAATAATTTGTCGCATTATGTTGTCACTTTAGAAGTAAAACCGTATTTAAAATTAGAAATCAAGGACTTGTACTGCAACTTATCTCGCACAATGGAAGTGCTTATGCACCTTAGTCAATCACTGCATGTACTTGAAGTGAAAATCCTTGTAATCCATCAACAACTTTTCCGAAATGAATGTTCGGGATACTTACAAGCATTAATATGCGAAAAAATTCATTTCAAAAATCACGAATTGGAAGAGAAAATTGCAATTAACCCATTTCCTTCATTCGATCACCCATTGTTAACATAAACTAATAGCTTTTATTCGAGAACAGCCGTCAATATTCAACTTTCTCCACCCCTCCAGTTTGCTAAACTAAGTACAGAGTTAACAATATTTCGAAATTTCTTGTTCGTATTAGCGTTTAGAAGGCGTGGTGTCATATAGCACACAGAAGAAAGCCCTTTCGCTTTCTGCCACATTCTAGTTCCATTTGGCCGGCATGTTTGACCAGCACTCATTTAACTGGACAATGGGAATTTCTTCCCAGGCCTTTTTCTATGAACATTTGTTCGGTTCACAATGCCCCTGTAATCTCGCCTCCAAATCAGAGGTGACCTAGAATTCCGTCTTGAACGATACCGCTTCCCTATCCGGCGTGTTGCCATACGGCCAGGTATAAATACCGTCAGCGGATCCCAAACGCCTGGAATCGAAACCGAAAGTGGGGATTCGAGAGAACCATTCCAGATCAGGAGCTTAAATCGTACAAACTTTTTTTTTTTCAATATGGTGCTTAAGGTAAAGTGGCTAAACTTTTTTTCTTTTAATCTTATTTTTAACAAAAGTGCTCTTTCAAACGAAAATGGTTTTAGAATTATAAACTGGACTTTTTCCAGTTTTAATCATTTCATGGAATTTAAACTGGATTTTTGTAGCAGCTAAACAAATTCAACAAAAAGAGTTAATTTTTATTTCTTAAGATACTTACAAAAGTATCAAGTATGGGTTTAAACTATATATTATCTGAAGATATACTGTTAAAGCCTAGAATTTAATTTCAACTTTAGCTCTGAAATTTGCTTAAGATTTTGTTATAGGAATTCTGCAGTGACACTACGTTAAAATATTATTTATTTTAAGAATCTAAGATTTTTAATCTTTCAAAACACTCAAAAACATTTTTATAACGAAATCTTTTTTCTGAAACTTATTCTCAACATACTAAAGGAACCTCAATGAAACATCCCTCGTAGAACTCGAGTTTAGACCAAGTTGTAGAGTATATTACAATATCCTTAAGATTAAAAAATATATGAATAAATCTGTTTAAAATTTTCCATATTTGATTTTATGTTTGTCGTCTATAGAATCTATCAGAATAAGAATAATATGGCATTATTTTCAATAATTTTTAAAATTTAAGAAGGGTAAAATTTAATTGTTTTACAATTTTGAACGTTTTAAAAAATATTGGTATCATATTTATTACGTAGATATCGTATCACATACACTACATTTTTATCATCAAAATTACATGTAATTGTTAACTAGAGTTAAATTATGGATAATAACTGATACTGTAAAGAAAATAATCTGAAAATTTTGTTATATTATACGCAATATAGCAAAGTTATATATTATTATTATTTTATACTTTTTTTTGCGCTTAACATTTGGTTCTAAAAGTCATAGCTCATAATTGAAGATTTAGTGCTTTTGACTGTTTTTCATAACTGTATTTTTAAATCCTTTTGAAATTTTGTAATATTGAGAAGATATATTTGCATACTGTTTTCGTTTATTTATTTGTTTATTTGTTGTAACATATATATTACCTCTTAAAACTTACTTCAAATATGAAATTATTAATATGACGTCAAATATAAAATTTTCTTACTTAAAGTCGAAAGTATAAGTTCTATTTTTATTTAAATAAAGCCCCTGATAATATGATTTCATATGTTTTCAAAACTTTTAAATTTAAGCATATTAAGTGAATTATAACTTTAAGTGAATTATAACTTATGAATATGACGTCAAATATAAAATTTTCTTACTTAAAGTCGAAAGTATAATAAGTTCTATTAATTTTCTTTAAATAAAGCCCCTGATAATACGATTTCATATGTTTTCAAAACTTTTAAATTTAAGCATATTAAGTGAATTATAACTTTAAGTGAATTATGATTAAGTGAATTATAACTTATTAATATGACGTCAAATATAAAATTTTCTTACTTAAAGTCGAAAGTGTAATAAGTTCTATTAATTTTCTCTAAATAAAGCCCCTGATAATATGATTTCATATGTTTTGAAAACTTTTAAATTTAAGCATATTAAGTGAATTATAACTTTAAGTGAATTATAACTTATTAATATGACGTCAAATATAAAATTTTCTTACTTAAAGTCGAAAGTATAATAAGTTCAATTAATTTTCTCTAAATAAAGCCCCTGATAATATAATTTCATATGTTTTTAAAACTTTTAAATTTAAGCATATTAAGTGAATTATAACTTTTGCTCTGTTTTTAAAAATACTTTTCAAAATACAAATTTTCCTAAGTTTTAATGATTTTATTACTTATTTCTTATTTTAAATAGATGAAAAGTTTTTAAAATAAAATTTAGATAACATATTTTTTTAGCAAACATATTGGATAGCTTTTATTAAAGAATAAAAACTTAATTTCTTGCCCAAGAAATATATTTTCAATCTAAAACAATATTGAAATTAATTTCCATGTTAAAGAACTTAGAAAAAAATGTACACGGATTAGAATTTTTTATTTAAAATTAATAATTAACTGATATGACTACCCTGTACCTTTTATGTTTAAATAAATACGCATTTTAAATAACTAAAATAATTTAGAGTAGTAATGTTTGTTATTAGATTAGTTATAGTTATGTTATTATATTTTAATTTATTTTTTAATTAAAATTGCAATACATACCTTGATAAATTATTTCAAATTTTCACGAAAAAATGTTTGAGTTTGTAAGTAGCTACCACAAACTTTGAATAAAATCGCTTGAAAATGATAACAGTTAATAAAAGTATTCTTCTATTAAATTTATTTTTAGATTTTCTCTCTGAGAAAATTTAATTATACATTTGACTACAATGAAATTTCAATACGTAATTTCTTAATATTTAACAAAAATTTTTTTTAAATTTAGCTAGGAAAATTTTTAATTTATTACTCTTTTACAAAAAAAAATTTAATTGACTTGTGATGTATAACAGACATTATCAGGAAACGAAAAAAGGTTCTGTTGAAAAGCCGAATCTGTGAAAATATCTGTAAGAAAAGTTTTCTTATAGTAATTTTTAAGAAAGAGTCTTAAAGTATGATTTGTACATTATATGTTAATTATATTATGCTACCTAAAAAATATGAAAAACATGCTTATGTATCGGCGATATATTAAAACAGTTATTTTTAAATTTTTAAATTTTATTTTTTTTTATATTTTAAAACTGTAATTTTAAAATAAATTAGAAAATATTGTGTCGTTTTTTTAAAATTTTTAATGGTGTTGGGGCCCTTGCCTTTCAAGCTCTTGTTTGTATTTATGAGCGCCATCTGGTGAAAATTGTCGAAAGTAGGTTTAGTCGCTAGTTGGTCATCAAAAATGGATATAAATAATATGGATATAATGGAAATAATATGGAAATAATGGATATAAAATGGATATAAATAATATGCAACTGTACTTTAATGTTTTGTATCGTTGACTATTAGGAAAGAGGGGGTGTTCAAATGTTTTAATTTGTATATTTTATATATTTATTTATTTGTTATAAAGGGGGTAGAGGTTTAGAAATGCCTTGGAGCCTCAAATTGATTAAAACAAATTAGAACTATTTTAATAATTAGTATAATTCTTTATAAAGGGAATGCTCGAATATTTTTATCTTTTATTATTTATTTATTTACTTATTTTTGTAGAGAGGATAGTGATTTAGGAAAAGTTCCGGAACCTCTAGACTCAATCTACTAATAATTTAATCTGTGGAGTTTTGTTAACCCTTAATTTGACAAGATGTTTTTTCAAATATTTTTTAATTTCTGTTATTTTCCCATGTCTGTATAGACATTAGGATCTCTGTAAAATAAACAAGAATCTATCTATCTATCTCTCTCTATCTATTTATATATATATATATTATATATATATATATATATATATATATTATATATATATATATATATATATATATATATATATATATATATATATATATATATATATATATATATATATATATCGATCTAAGATATTTTTAACCCTTAATTTGACAAGATGTTTTTTCAAATATTTTTTAATTTTAATTTCTGTTATTTTCCCAAGTCTGTAGCCGAACGATGGCCTATTGGTTAGGGTGCTGGCCTTCGGTACCAGAGTTCGTGGGTTCGAATCCCACTGTGGCATGGATGTTCGTAGCCGTTCAGAATCGGCTTTAAGCTGTAGGTCCCGGTCTCATTAGCCCTCGTGTTGCAAAAAGTAGACCGTAGCACTCCAAACCAAACCCAAGTCTGTATAGACATTAGGATCTCTGTAAAATGTACAAAAAAATATATATATCATTTTCCATTTTTGAGATAATTAATGTCCGCCGTGGCGAACACTGACAATTATGTTAAATAGCAGTTATAAATATACATGTCCAGTGTATCGGTCAGACTTAGCCAAATTAAGGGCTAAATGCGTACAAAAACTTGTATGGCAAGTATAAATGCAGCTTTGAATTGTAATATCTTCCTTTGTTTATAGTTACTCATTTTAATTTTTTCTAAAATAACGTCACTTTTAACTATGTTAATAAATTAAAAAAAGGTCTTATGAATTATACACTTTATTATACTGTACAGCTGAATGTTTGTTTACAGAAGAGAGGATTGTTCAAGTTTTAGCACTTTTTTGATTATATACACTTCAAAAACATTTCAAGTGGTCTGCGATTTGTAATTCTTCCTTTTCTAAAACAGCCTTCATATATACAAAATCCTTATGATAAAGTTGAATACAAAAAGAAAAAACACTTATAAAGTGTGCAAGCAAGCTATTCCTTTTATTTTTTATTTTCATTGAGGAATTTCACATCTGCTTTACACTTTTTTTTTTCATAATCTATTCTCAGCTGTGTTATAATTTCATGTAAGTTAAAATTACTCCTCGAAACAGAATTTAACAGATTTATGAACAAAAAACTACTCTCTTATAATAAACCAAATGACAACATATTCTACAAAGTCGATGAGTTTTAGGCAATTTTGGATTTCTTAGAATATTTTAGTTATGCATTAAAACTAAAATTTCTGAAAGCTATAGTTTGCTGCACCGCAATGCTATAACGGTTATGTCTTAACAAAAATTTTCAAATTTACAAAACTGTCCTTTTTACTTTATTACTTTGTGTACAATTAATTAATAGATTTTAAATTTATTCATTTAACTATCAGTTATTGGCAATTGTGGAATAAAATCTACCTTTTTTCTTATAATTTTACTCTCCATGATTGGCCTTAACTCAGGCATACTTTACAATATTATTATCATTTTTATTCGATGCATTTATAATAATCATATAGCAGTTTAATAAAGTAAAAGATGTGATTTTATACCATTTTTTAAAGAGGAAGTAAATCTGTACAATAAAAAAATACTCATTTTTTCCAACTATTGTCAAATTTTAAGAAAATTTGCAAGCTTATATTTTAATTTTAACACATTCAATGTTTTATAATATGCTAATTTAATAAATAATATATATACATTTAAAAAACTTCCAAGTCACATTATTTAAAAATTTTGACTTTGAATATAGTGAGTACTTTAATGAAACGGTTTTGTCTTATTTTAACTCTATTTTTCTACAAATATTGAAGTTATTCTTAATAATGTTCAATAATTGTGCCGAGTTTTGAAGTCGGATTCTTTTACCCATTTACTTTTTTTCTCTCAAGACTACATTGTTCTATTTATATTGTAGTTTTCTCCGAATTGAGAGATCCCAAAATGCAATTAAACATACGATCTAATCTTTTAGAAACTGTTACATAATTGAAACTGCAATCTTGAGCTTTATCTTATTGATCTAGGCATTCTCCTCACCTCCTCTCCCTCTCTCTCTCTTGTACACATGTATATATGCATATATATATGTAATATATCGAAATTATTTCACTTTAATATTTCCTTAAAAACCTCCTCTCTCCCATTCTAATTCCGTAAAATGTTTTTCCCAACCTCTAACTGTCTTCATCAAAGTAGAAGTAGTTGAATTAAAATTCTTTGGATGCATTTCCCAAAGCTTTCTGGCCAATAGATGTCGATTTTCTGTCTATTCAACACGTTTTCCAGCAAAGAGCTTCGCGTTTTTTCATATCTCATTTCTTCCGCGGTCATAATTTACCGCGCATTTCTCTATAATTACCTACATATATGCAGGGGGAGCATGTAATATGTGATTTTTACCCACGACACATACAAGGTTTGGCTGTCAGTGTACAAGAAGCAAATATGTCTATAAGATTTATAAATTATGTTAATAATTATTCATTTAGAAAGTAAAAACATCCAAGAAAAATACAAAACAAGTTGAAAAAAATCATTAGAAACTTAAATCTACTATAAAGTCCTTAAACAGAGTAAAGATAACTTATTTTTCTGTCTGTATAAAATATTTTATCTTGTCTCACGAAACACATATTTATATTATTTTAGAGTCCTGTAAGTTTCTTATGTTTTCCCTTATAAATTATTTTAATAATTATTCATTTAGAAAGTAAAAACATCCAAGAAAAAATATAAAAAATGTTGAAAAAAATCATTGGAAACGTAATTCTACTATAAAGTCCTTAAACAGAGTAAAGATACCTTATTTTTCTGTCTGTATAAAATATTTTATCTTGTCTAACGAAACATATATTTGTTTTATTAAGTCTCTTATATTTTCCCTTTTATTATATTTCTATTTTAATGATACGTCTTTCTTTTTCAGTTTGCCATTATTGTAGCTTTGGCTACCCTCGCAGCTGCTCAATACGGACATCACTACCCCGCACATGGTTACGGTCATGGGTATGCCGGACACGGGGGAGCTTATGATTACGTAAGTACCATTTATATGATTATGCTCCATATAATATGAATTCACATACATCGATAAGGTTAGGTTTTGTATAAATGATATATATATATATATATATATATATAGTTATATATTAAATTCTTCTGTCCTTGTGTTTGTAATAGAACTCCTCCTAAACGGCTGGACTGATTTGGATGAAATTATGTGTATGTCATTAAATGTTTTAGACTCACAATTGGATCCGATAGAAAATGTTTTTAATTAAAAATCCAAAATTGCTCTTTTATTGAGGTTATTCTAATGCCGCCCCAATATCCTACGCAACCGACATATCTGTGGCGCAGTGGTCGCCGTAGCGGGTTTCGGTACGAGAAGTCCCTGGATCGAATCCCCGTACGGAGACGGGATTCTAATCTGGGACTGGGATCAGAACCCCAACCGAGACCACCGTACAAGACAACAATATCCGTTGAATATAAATTTATGGTTCTCTGTCTTGTTACAAAGATGTGATGAGGTCAGATTTAGATCCCGAACATTTTACTTCTTGTATGAATGAATCAATTATATCACTGATCTAAATCGCCTCATCATATATATATATATATATATATATATATATATATATATATATATATATATATATATATATATATATATATATATGTATATATATATATTATATATATATTATATATACATATATACATATATATATACATATATATATATACATATATATATATATATACACACATATACATATATATACATGTATATATATATACACACATATACATATATATATACATGTGTATATAAAAATATATATATACATATATATATATATATATATATATATATATATATATATATATATATATATATATATATGTGTGTGTGTGTGTGTGTGTGTGTGTGTATGTGTGTAAAGTCGTGATCCACAGTTAAGGCGAATGGAAAAGAGTCTTCTTGATAATAATAATTTTATTAACTCATAGTTGTATGTGAGAGAACTTGCTCCATTTTCATAGTTCGTGGCGGAGCTAAGCGTGGAATAGGTGCTCACAGTTCCATGTCCACGCGCTGACTGACACTTATCGGTTTGCAAGCTCATCAAATAGCTCAAAAATGCTTCCGCCTTACCAGATTATCCTGAAAGCTTACGCGAGCGTGGGTCTTTTTCATTTATTTTATCATTATAAAAGAGTTCCCTTTTTTAAAATCGCTTTTAACTCACGTAATTTCCACCTATCCCTTTTTTAGACCTGACACACACACACACACACACACACACATATATATATATATATATATATATATATATATATATATATATGTGTGTGTGTGTGTGTGTGTGTAATGTAAAATTTAATACTTTAATCTTAAATTAAAATTACTAACTCCTCTATTAAAAAACCACCAAATCCGCAATTTCGTCATCTTTTTAGTATATATATATACATATATATATATATATATATATATATACATATATATATGTATATATATATTTATATATATCCCCTATATAATAATAGCCTAAGTTGTCTGTCCGCGAATTTCTGAAGCGGTTGTACCTGGAATGGACACAGGCATCCATATTGGATATTTCATGAGTTAGGGTTAGCAAAATTGAAAGCGAGTTCAAAATCCACCCCATCCCTCCTTTTCGAGGGTTCAATGCTATTATTTCAAGCCTTATCCTTTCTCTTATTCTATACGAAATTCACTCTTGATAGGATGGCAAAAGCGGAGAGTAATATTTAAATTTCTGAACGGTTTCTACTTGACTACCTTACTTCATATACTCTAATTAGTTCGCTCATAACGTGCAGGCGTTGTACGTTTGGTAGAATGTTCACCCTTTTGATCGTCGTACTTCTCGGGTTGACGGTTCTATCCCCGATGCAGCTAATTTTTTTAATGTCTAATAAATTTTATATTTTCTGCTTTTTATTTTAAATTCTTATTCCGAAAGTTGTTTTATTATTTTTAAAATACACTTTTACTATTTTTCAACTTTTATAATTTTTATCATTTTTATTTTATTAAATTCAAGTATTGCTTTAGGGATGTTCCTGGCCACATAAACATTTCATGTTGTGTATCCTTAAACTTTCTTCTCGTAATGTAATAATAGCCTAAGTTATCTGCCCGTCTGTCCTCGAAGTTATGAAGCTGTTGGACCTGGAATGGATAGAGGCATCCATATTAGATTTTTGACGAGTTAGGGTTTGCAAAATTCAAAGCGAGTAAAGTTTGTCTTTTCCTAAACTATAGAAGTAAATTGATATGAATAAGCTTCGTATCACAGCGAAAAATACTGTCCTCTTTAACACGTTCGAAATCCACCCCGTCCCCTTTTCGAGCGTTTAATGCCATTCTATCAAGCCCCATTTTAAGAGCAAGTGATTCAATTTATGAATTTATCACATTATAAATAGGTAAAAATAACAATTTTTTTCTAGCATTATGACTGTATTCCTTTAACCATCACATTTAATCATTTCTTATTTTAAATTAATTAAATATTTTCTGCATTATTTTCGTACGTTTTATCGCTAAACTTGTGATAATTTTAATCGATTATTTTTGTTGAAAGGTAATTCTTAGCCAAAAAAACAAACTATTTTTTTACCTGCCTCATAGGGTTCTTTACAATTCTGGAAAATTAAAAATTTTACTAATCCCGTCATATGACGGGCTATATGCTAGTATATATATATATATATATATATATATATATATATATATTAACAATAGTTGTAGTTATAATCTGATCTTTAATTATTATTTAATATTTCCACCAAGTTTCATGGCGTTAATGTTGCGTTTGTTTTGGCAGCATGCCCCCCAGCCTTACGATTACGGTTACGACGTTAAAGACGACTACGGCAACAAGCAGTTCCGCAAGGAGACCGGCGACGGAAAGGGGGGCGTGAAGGGCAGTTACGGTTACGTCGACGCCCACGGCATCCACAGACAGGTGGACTACGTCGCAGACCACCACGGATTCAGAGCTCAGGTCAAGACGAACGAACCAGGGACCGCCAATCAGAACCCAGCAGCTGTCGGCGTTCACTCCGCGGCTCCGGTCCACGTACCGGCACCGGTGCACGCCGCCCCCGCACACGCCTACGCCGCCCCAGCAGCACACTACGCCGGACCCGTCCACCACGGACCTCACTACGCCCCATCTCACTCCGTGGCTTACCGTGTCCCCAAATACGGATACTACTAGAGATAGGA
>CM063500.1:122993665-123006165 GCA_032207245.1 Pardosa pseudoannulata | reverse complement strand
ATTACTCGTTATTAAGTTACATTGGTCAAAATAGGTTACATTGATCAGAAACCAATTAATAAACTAATGTTACTAATAATTACACAGTGTTTATTAAGTTACATTGGTAAAAAGATGTTTGATGAATCAAACCTCATTTTAAACTAATGTATGCAGTACATGAATATCACAAGAGAGTTTTTAAAAGATGTTAAAGCCCAATAACAAAACCAAATTAAAAAAAGTAAAAGGTGCTAATAGAATTAAAAAATAAATAATATACATAACTACTAGAATTTCACACAATTGAAACCGAAAAATAAATTAGTCATTTCCTTTTTTCACTAAAACAACTTTACAGCTCTTAAAAAGATCATTAAGCAAAATTTTACTCAACCAATCAAGAGATCTCTACAAAAACATTAACTCCAGCAAGACAATCGTAATATTCAGGTATTTGCATATGCAGATGATATCGATATTGTTGGGCGAAGAAAACAGGATGTGGTTGATGCATTTATTGCCCATGAGAGTGCTGCTAGGGATATGGGCTTAGCAGTAAACGAGAAACAGTAAACGAGTTTCTGGTGGTGAGTCCTAGAATACACGATGTACAATCGCTTAATATAGGAAACTATATTTCTGAGGGAGTCACCCAGTTTAAATACTTGGGCACACTTATTACCAGTAGAAATGAGATAAAGACTGATATTAGAAACCGAATTTTGATGCCAAATAAGTGCTATTTTGGTTTAAAGAGCCAAATGAAATCTAAACTCCTCTGCATCAATACGAAAATAAAATTATAGAAAACCCTTATAAGACCGATCATTTTATATGGCAGTGAGGCATGGGCCATTAACAAAACAGAAGAAAATAGGCTGCTCATTTTTGAAAGAAAAATCCTTCGGTCAATATTTGGAGCAGTAAAGGAAAATAATACATGGAGAGGTTTATATAATTGTGAATTATATACTAAATACAGACACCCTAACATCTTAAGAGTTATTAAATCCAACAGAATTAGATGGCTAGGACATGTTTTCAGACAAGCAGATTTGGAGCCAGTTAAAGAATGAACTTTTTCAAAGATTGAGGGTACAAGAAGAAGAGGTAGACTAGCAATAAGGTAGTTGGATTGTGTGGAGGAAGATTTGGAGATCTGGGGTATTAATAGATGGAGAAACCTTGCACCTTGGGGTATTAATAGATGGATAACACTCCAAATCTTGCCGCTTGGAGGAAGCAGACAGAGAAAACCTTGGCCTGTACCAGGCTGTAGAACTGCTGAATAAGAAGAGAATCGCAAAATTACATATATAAAACACCTTAAACCTTAAAATCGAAAAATAATTAATAAGTTTCATGTTTTTTATTATAAATTGCATTGTTATAAATTGCAATCAGTTCAAAATCGGGATCTGAGAGCCGAAAGAAATTTAGGAAGCCGAAGTCAGGAATGCATATTCAACGCCTGAAGAGCGAAATGAAGGGAAGTTTGTTAGCATAAGTGGAGGGTTGGTTTGGAGTGCTACGGTCTACTTTTTGCATCACGAGGGCTAATGACACCGGGACCTGCAGTTTAAAGCCTATTCAGAGCGATTAAGAACATTCATGCCACAGTGGGATTCGAACCCATGAACTCCGATGCGAAATGCCAGCATACTAACCATTTGGCATAGGCGGAGGAAGATTGGAAGTATACTTCTAGGAGCAAATCCGAACACTCGATTTATCTAGGTAGCATTGCCCTATGTCCTTTTCATATGCTGAGCCGCGGTAGCTCAGTTGGCAAGGGCGTTGAGCTCCTAACCAGAGGGTTGTAGGTTCGAGGTTCCAGCAGGCAGAAGATCCACTGTGATCATTAACGGCATTTGGGTCAATATTCTCTTCCAAGTGTCTAAGTGATACCTTTGGAGGTAGTAGGCTGAGCTTGGGATCTTCTGCTTGGTACCTGCATCTAGAATTCGAAGATCCACTTAGAGTGCAAAATCATTCTACCACTCTAGCGGTGCTTTTCAGAATGTAAGGCTCCTTCGACTTCATTCGTGTAATTTCTGTTTAAATGTGCTTGGCTCGTCAATGTGTCATTTGCAACAACAACAAAAAAGACAGTCAAAAAATCAGTTACAATTGATCCACATCACTGTAAACTGATGCAGGGAAAGTTAACACTTACACTGATTACAAGCGTATTCTTTCTTCATAAAAATATTAAAAAGTATTGAAGAGTCAATGTCATAAAAGCTGCAATTGTGAAGGAAAATTAAAAAAAATGACATAGCTTTCTCACAGCAGTGACATTTTCTGCTTCATCAGTGCAGAAATAAAAAAAATTAATTCGTGCCGAACTAATTCCTTTACTTTTGACTTTGTTCTAAGTGCAATAAAAAGTCGTTCAGATGAGATTAATTTAAATGAATTCATAAAAAACATCGCTAAAACAAAACAATTAAAGTTTTTTTTTTAAATTCTCCCATTATTATGCAATATTTATGACCGCTATCAATTGAGGACGTAGCAAAACATGCGGTTTGTCGGAAATCCTGCTTAAATATATGCGGGACACGTACTAGTACGTTTTTTGACGATTGATACCTGACCGTGGGTCCCGTACTAGTACGGGTTGGTTTAACAACCTGGTTCGTTTGTGGGTACAAAAATAACGGTATTTACAGGAAAACGCAGCCGAATGTTCTTGTCTACTACATAGATTCTGGAAAAATTGAGAAGTCGTATACAATTCCACAAAGACGAAAAAAGTTAAATATAAAAATTTTCTATATGATGTCTTATTGGAATGGGTAAAAACCTCCTTATGATTGTTATACCTTTTATAAAGGAGTATGAAAAAAATCAATGAACTAACATCAGTCTGTACAATAACATCAGATTATTAAGAAGTGTCGGAATTTTGCCATTTTAAATAGCCATTATTATCGGAAAAACATCTTTTGTGCCAATAACCTTTCAAAAGACCTAAATTTTCGAAACTGACTTTTCTGAGTATGTTTTAGCCGAACGATGGTTAGGATGCTGGCCTTCGGTACCGGAGTTCATGGATTCGAATCCCACTATGGCATGGATGTTCGTAGCCGTTCGGAATCGGCTTTAACCTGTAGGTCCCGGTCTCGTTAGCCCTCGTGTTGCAAAAAGTAGACCGTAGTACTCGAAACCGGCCGGTGCAGTGAATGATATGAGAATAAAACTTTCTTTAATAAAACCAAATTTTAAAGAACTTTAAACTCACAAAGACAACACATCCGTAACTGTTACATATTTAAAGATAACAGTAAAATAACGGGGTTTTTTCACATTTCATGTTTGTTTTTTCTTTTTTTCTGTTGCCTTGTTTTTGAAAATTTCTCTATACTTTTTAAAAATATAACGACTAACATTAAAAAAATTCAGAGATGCGGAACTGTGAGGTTATTGAAAATAAAAAAATAAATGCATTCATTTTGCAATGATTTACATTTTTTTTTCGCTTTAAACATTCCCCTCCAAAATCATTGATGACGTCGGATGTCGCCTTGACAAATCTCTCTATCGGAGAGTTTCATTAGCTATAATCCCCCTTGGGATCTTTTCTTTTGAGAGTTAGCTAGAGTCAGCTAACTCGGTCGTCTTGACCAGTATCTCCATCGGAGAGTTTTTCCTGGCAAAAATCCCACCTTGGGGTATATCTCTTACTGAGATTGATAACGATACCCTGTGCCTTGGGTTTTCTTTTGATATACTCCTCTTCAGGATTGATTGCATATTCCTCTTAGAAACTCTAACTGTGTTTTGATATTCTTTAAAGAAACCATTTGTTATTTCAACTTATGTCGTTTAATTGAGTGAGCTGTCTACTTAATTACTTCAATGAACTTTCGATCGAGCTACCGAATTGTTTCTTCCATCGGATCGCCAATATTTCGTCAGAGGCAGATATTGCAGGTCTCTATTCAGGCCTACGTGTATGAATCACATACATGTGATCGGAAATTGTTTTTTTTTTTGTGTATATAGAAATGATGTATATAGCAGAGGTGTAAATAAATCAATTATTTAAGAAACACCCGATTCTTCATTGTGTCACCTAAAACAGGGATATCAGAAGTTACAACGTTTAGAATACTAAAACTAAAATCATAGGTATTAATTATTAATAATGACTATAGTTTTGGCTGGATATCCCTATTAGTTTTCTCTCTGAAATTGAAATAGAATAAAACAATGATATACAGTAATTTACTTCTCAATCGAAAATTATATATAATTACATGCATTTGTAGTTTGTTGTTGAGCACTTTGGTTTTGCTACACGAGGGCTAATGAGACAGGAACTTAGGCTTAAAAGCGATTAAGGACGGCTATGAACATCTATACTTGTAGAGCGAATCGAACCCGCGAAGTCCATTACCGAAGAGCAGCATTCTACCATTCGGCCATTGTCCGTCATATATATATATATATATATATATATATATATATATTATATATATATATATATATATATATATATATATATATATATATATATATATATATATATATATATATATATATATATATATATATATATATATATATATCCCGTCATATGATAGGATCAGTAAACATTTTAATTTTCCGGAATTGTAAAGTACCCTATGAAACAGGGAAAAAAATGGTTTGTTGTTTGGCTGAGAATTATTTGGTACACGCTGAATATATAATAAATATATCACGCTCAATATTTGTTTTTATTTTCTGGCCGCATGTTAGTTGCAACTTTAATTCATGTTGTTTTATTACGTGATAGGATGGACAGCAGAGGTTTTAATATTGACAGCGATTATTTGGTGGTATATATGATTGATATTCAAAATGGAGCGAATCGATCGCAAACCGTGTGGTTACGTATAAAAAAACAAACACACAAACGAACAAATTTCTTAATTTTCAAAGATATATAACTTAAACGCTAGATATTTATGAGTCCATGAAATAGAATGAAATAATTTTAACAGTTATTTCATTTTTTAAGCAATCAAAAATTTTTGTAATTCAAGTAATTTATATTCGACAAGGTACATTTTCGCAAATGCATCTGTCTGTACACCTTTTGGAATTTCTGTTAAATTTCATTTCCGTTATTTTGTAGTGCTTTATTTTCTTTACATTTCTCGAAGGGAAAAACCCTGTAGCAGATGAATTTGAATTACACAGTGGAATGTTTTAATTATTATATCTACAAAACACAAAACAAAAAATTACACTTTATAGAGTATTGTCGGTTTCATTTCCCCCTCTTACCGTTTCGAAATCGGAATTTTTCATGTGCTACAGAACCGCTTACAAAAATGCTGCAACTTCCCATATTTCTATGACAAAAGAAATCTTATGAATGCTTGGGTGAACTCGATTTTTAAAAAAATTCTTTTTCTTCTCACTTTCCCCGGCCCAAATTAAACACTTTGGGTCACACCCAAACCTTTTGCGACCTAGAACGTAATTTTTTTCTCTCCATTTCCATCGAATCGACCGAGACGTAAAATCATCAAATCAAAATCCCATTATAGAGAAATTACAAAAAAATTCTATCATACCAAACAATGTCACCCGATGCATTTCTTTTATTTGTTTTGTTTTTTAAACAGAAATATTTCCAGTCTTGGGAAAATATGTTGCTAAATTTTTTTTAACACTTGTAATTATCACTGACCTTCTGTGGGTAACATTTTTCTGTATTTTTTTAATTTATAGAGAAATTAGAGTAATGCCGTTTCATATAAATATGCAGTTCACTGCATCAGATTCAACACAACTTCTCAAGCTTCTCACCTGCAAGCAAGGTTCAAACCAACAATTCATTCGAAAATGATCTACCAAGTAAGTTGAGTCTATATGATAATTTTTCCACTCGATATTTTATCTATGCTCCCATGGAAGCTCAGCCGGCAAAGGCTTAGATCTCATAACCGGAAGTCGAATGCTGGCCGATTGGTTAGGGCGCTAATCATGAGTACTGGAGTTCGTGGGTTCGAATCCCACTATGCATGGATGTTCGTAGCCGTTCGGAATCGGCTTTAACCCATTAACCCCCGTATATTTCTGATGATTCTATATTAGTAAATACCTAACATAGAAGCTATTATAGACACCTGGAAGTAAAACAAAATATGAAATTTAAACACTGTTAAATATCACATCAAGTCATCATTCGCGAGAAGGTGTCATTTTAAAACATAATAAGATGTCTTTAAAAAAAAAAGGAAAACTTCGGGGTGGCAGATTTATTTGCTATCATATATGAGAATATTACTGAAAAGAGATGACTTATTACAGATATGGCTATTCGCCACGATTTTGACCGGTATACGTTCGGAATACCGGTCGTAATAAGTTCCTATTCTAAGCTTGAAAATCCTAAAATGCCGATCGAAATGACAAAATTATAGATAAGATCTTATTTCAAAACTTGGGAGATTATTCATAAGATTAATATCTATTTCCATTAAAAAGGAAGAATCGTTTCAAGAAAACAAAAACTCTACAAACCATTTTTTGACTGTCCTCAAATGAGGACGCTGGGAGTTAATGGGTTAAGCAGTAGGTCCCAGTCTCATTAGCCTTAGTGTGCAAAACAGTAGACAGTAGCGCTCCAAATCAAACCAAATTCACAACCGGAGAGTTGTGAGCTCGAGGCCCTGGCCAGCCAAAAATCCACCGTGTTTATGAATGGCGGATGGGGCGCGTAAAATAGGTTCGTGGTCGGAATGTCTTCCGAGTTTTCAAACGACACCCCTAGAGGTGGAAGAGAAACCCTGAGAATCTTTTGCTCCTAAATTATTCTAAATTACGAGGACCCATTTTTAGTGGGCAACATTGGCTTCCTATAGAATGTTCCCATAATAACATAGATAACAAACATCTGCGGTAAGTAGTGGCCAATGCTATAGAGCAAGTGCCGGCAAGCTAGAAATAATATTAATATTTTGTCTACTGGATAAATATTTTACAGGCCATCAATAACTGTTTAAAAGAATATAAGGCGTGTGCAGTACGTTTTTACTTTTAGGGCACTTTAGATTTCCAAATTAACTTATTTTATTTTTGAAAAATCCGCTTAACTCCTTCCGGTATGATTTAATAATGAAAAACTGTGCATGAAATAACCATTTAATTTTTATTTAAAAAACTTGTTTCATTTTACAATTCTTACATATTCTTAATTAAAATCCACTTTTTACATAGTGTTAAATAATATCAGAAACAGTAAAATTAAGAAAATATCAAAGCAAAACATTAATAAGGTATACAGATAATAGTCTTCAAGCTAGTGGTACTTTTCAAAACAAAATGCAAAGGAATTCTTAATTGTTTACACCGCCAAGTAGTCTCACTTTTAATTTGATTCTTGTAACACACACGGCATTTCTTAGTAGGTTTTCTTTTATTCTGACTCATTAATTTGGCAATGACTTGTACCAAGTAAACAATATGCAATAGTGACTTGTGATTTTCACAAGTGATAAGTGTTGCTAAATTCAGTGCACTAGAAATTTTAAACTAAATTAATTCTCATATTTAACAGTAACTTTAATCGCATGACGAGTGTAGCTCGTCATTGTGCGGTATGGAATGAAAAACTAATGACGAGCTAGACTCGTCATTTTACCGGAAGGGGTTAAAAGTTAAGATTGGCTACACAGGCAATATATTAATGTTTACAACTCTAAGGTAAAATCATAATAAGATTAAAAGTTACTAATTAACGATATTTTCCAGATATCCAACAGGCTCAGCAATAATATGACGTATTCTCAGAACGAAATTATCAGAAACCCGTGTAAACATCTCATGATGGCTTCACATGCAAAACTGATGTACTGCTCCAGTTATTCAATTGTTTCTGGATAGGGGCGGTACACCTGGCCTTTTAAAAGTCCCCAATATCGTAGTTTAGATTTCTCCAGAGTGCAGCGCCATCATTTGTGGAATATTGTAACTAATTTTGAAAGTTTGTCTGCCTGAAAATGTACTATTATCCCAAGCATATTGCATTAAACTGTGTATTTCTATAACTGTCCGTTTAGTTTTTATTGATTTTTCAAATATACCGGTAATTTTTGAAACACCCTATATATAAAACCCATGTAGACCACGTATTATAGATGCTCCATTTTATAGAATGGACTGTTACTTATATAAAGCAGATTTGAAACAATAATTTTATAAATTGTGATGCTATATTTGTGTTTCTTTTTTCAGTTGGCTGCATTCTGTGCCGTTGTTGGCATCGCCTTGGCTGACGGATTCGTAGGAGTAAGTCAAAATTATTTCTTTAAATAAAATAATACTGATATTTGGTTGTGTTTCTCCTCTTATTTATTTAACTCTATCAAACTAAAGCGTGTAAATGATTTCAATTAGAAACAAAACATATAGAAGTATAAGATATATATTCTAAACAAAATATACTTCTATTTATGCATAATCTTTTCATGGGTAATATTAGTCCCAGTTTATCTCTAAGTATCAAAAAGTTTATCATTAAATTCAGTTCTAATATAGCGTGATATTTGAAAAATATTATACTTTTGCTTAGGATTTCAGTTAAAATACAATTTTCAAACTCGAGATAGTACAATGGCTTCAATAAACATTTCATAAACACTTTCTGCAACAAAATATTTTAATACATTTTATGAGATGCTGTATTTAATCGTATTCTAACTCAGAAATAACGTGATAGCAAAAAAAGTTTTATTATAATAATCTGAAACTTATAATAGATTAGCATATATCCCGTTATATAACGTGATCAGTAAATTTATTAATTATCCAGAATTATAAAGTACCCTATAAGGCAAATAAACAAATGGTTTGTTTTTAGGCATTAGTAGGTAAGGAAAATGGTTTTCCATGTGAATAAATTGCTGCTATCGATATATAATCGATAAATTTTTTTCGCAGCACCACCACCAACCGTACGGTTTTGGATACTCGGTGAAGGACCACCACGGAGAGCAACACAGGCACGAAACGGGTGATGGTGGACACGCCGTCAAGGGCAGCTACGGGTTCACCGACGACAGGGGAGTCCACAGGCAGGTCGATTACGTCGCCGACCATGGAGGTTTCAGGGCACAGGTCAAGACCAACGAACCCGGAACCGCCAACCAAGACCCTGCTGCCGTCAAAGTCATCTCTTCGGCCCACCCTTACTTCGGAGCTCACGGCGTCCATGGTGGACACGGACATGGATATGCTGGACACGGACATGCCGGACATGGATATGCCGGACATGGACACGGATGGGCAGGACATGGGGTAGGATATGGATTGTTGGGCCATGGCGGTTATGGTGGTGCTCACGGTCATGGTTACGGATATGGCCATGGATACTAAATCAGGTATTTATATATCGTCCCCTTAAATTTTAACACGCTAATGCTCCCATATGAGAACACACAATTTAAAGTTTAATTTAAAGCAAAGTTTCACTAAATAAGCGTTGTATAAGACATGTATAATTTTTTTATAATAATTTTGTTCTAAAAAGGAATTCTGAACCGTACATGGATTTTACGTTGTAAAAATTTTTAGTTAAGAAGGCATTTAAATTTTTTTTTATAATAATTTTGTTCTAAAAAGGAATTCTAAACCATACATGGATTTTACGTTGTAAAAATTTTTAGTTAAGAAGACATGTTTAAATTTTTTTTATAATAATTTTGTTCTAAAAAGGAATTCTGAACCATACATGGATTTTACGTTGTAAAAATGTTTAGTTAAGAAGACATGTTTAAATTTTTTTATAATAATTTTGTGCTAAAAAGGAATTCTGAACCATACATGGATTTTACATTGTAAAAATTTTTAGTTAAGAAGACATATTTAAATTTTTTTATAATAATTTTGTTCTAAAAAGGAATTTTGCAGTATACATTGATTCCTAAAACAACTTTATTTACATTTTCCATATAACATTGCTTAAAAATTACGAAACTTTAAAAAATCCATTTGTTTAAATAACATTGTGGTATTATGAAAAACCAAATTAATAATTAATCTTGGATATAGAAACCTAGAGATTAAGGATTTTTAAGTAAACAAATCCGCATGTTCCCAAAAGGGAACAAACAATTTAAAGTTTAATTTAAAGCAAAATTTTACTAAATATGCGTTGTAAAAATTTTTAGTTAAGAAGACATATTTAAACTTTTTTTTATAATAATTTTGTTCCATAGAGGAATTTTAAAGCATACATTGATTCATAAAACAACTTTATTTACATTTTCCATATAACATTGCTTAAAAATTACGAAAATTTAAAAAATCCATTTGTTTAAATAACATTGTGATATCATAAAAAACCAAATTAATGATTAATCTTGGATATAGGAACCTAGAGATAAAGGATTTTTAAGTAAACAAATCCGCATGTTCCCAAAAGGGAACAATAGTGTGTTTCATTATTCAAAATTGTTTGTATTTTATTTTTCAATTTAGCGTAATGCGCCAATGTTCCCAAATGGGAATACGCTAAAATGCCTTAATATTCCTTTCTCGAAAATTTTCTTTATTACAGTCTTTATAATTGCATCTACACAATATTTTAATGAATCCGTATTTTTTCTTGATCTTCAATCATAATGCGGCATTTAAAGGTTGATAAGTATATGCTTCACGTTGCATATGCATTTCTTCAATTATTTATTGTATTAAACAGTTTGTTCTTCCTGACACTGATATCATTAGAAAAAATATAGATTCATATATTTAGCATTTATTTCCGTTTAAGACTTAGAAGAACTTTTGTTACAACTTTAAAAATAGAATATGCATTGATCATACAGTCTACCATAAAACTTATCAAATCATCAAATAAATTTAAAACTCTAGATTTTGTGAAAAATCTTAGAATTTTAAGAGAAAATTTTCATCAATTTAATTTCTTTATCTCATTTTGAAAAAGTATTTGAAATTTTATTAATATTTTTGAAAATGTTTAAATTCTGAACTTGATATAATTCTTTGTCAATTCAATTGCAGAATTTTATTGATTACACAGACTAAAAACATATTACTCTAAAGAAAATAATTCTAAAGAAAAAACATATTATTCTCTCACTGAAAAGAAACATACCATAAAAAATATTAAAATAAATTCAAAATAGTTTAGAAGTATCCAGGATTAATTTGTAATGTATTTCATATATGAAAATAAAATTATCTTTTCATTTATGATGTGTTGTCTATTTATAGGATATTTCAGCGTTCGATATTTGTTGCTGAAACACTGTGATAATGTTGACTCTGATTCTCAAATATTAAGTCTTGCCAAGTCTTACTTCGCTATAACTACACTTTTTCTTCAACGGATGGGTTTTCTGTGGTAATCAAACCTTTGCACATTGAATAGTCTGTTAAACTATTGTATTTGTTTGTAAATAAAATTTTTACTCTCATATATGCTTTGTAGTGTATTCTATTTAAACAGATTTTCATACTCTTAGGCGCAAAACAACAATTAAAATACAAAAGCTGTTCGCACATTTTTTAGACTATGTATATTGTAATCACAAAACTAAATTACATAAAAATCTTGTGTTTGAAATGTTCTATTTGATATCCTTTATTCTGAACCATCTTGCGACACAGTAATTTCCGAGATAATAATGCCTGTGGAAGTGTCAGAAGAGGTATTCTATCCCATTCCTCCTGAACAGCTTTCCAAAGTCCTGTAAGTGTCGTGGGATGACGTTTGGATAATGCAGATTTTAAAAGTCCGAAAGCACAAAAATCCGTAGGTGATATATCGGGAGATTTAGTATTGATATCAGTGAAGGGTATGGACTTGATACCTTTTTTCTTTTAGGAAATTTACAGCTGATTTTCATGTGTGACTGCTAGCTTTGTCTTAATGGAGTTCCACAGATGGATGGCACTGCAAGTAAAGCGATGGTATTTTATTCAGAAAAATGGGCGATAAAATAGGTTCCTGATAGTATTTGGAGTTAATTGTGACATTTGTTTCAACTCTTTATTTTTAACTTGCCCTTATAAGAAAAACCAATAATAATCATGAACGCCTTAGAAAAATTTTCTTTCGATTCTTTGAACCATTTACTTAAATTTTTTCTCCCCTTTTAGGATAATAAATGGCTCTGTTTTTGTTGCAATCATTTAAATACACCCTTGATTTATCTATTGGGACATTTCTTCCATTTTTCTTTGGATAAATGTTTCTCATATGATGTACAGCCTCTTCAAATTGGAAATTTTATTTTTGAGGGTGTAACTCAGTTCAAATATCTGGAAGCACTCATTACCAGTAAAAACGAGATTAAAGTTGAAATTGGTAACCGACTTTGATGGCAAACCGATGTTATTTTGGGCTAAAGAACCAATTAAAATCCAAATTTATCTCTGTTAACACGAAAATAAACTTATATAAGACATTAATTAGACCAATAATTTTATATGGAAGCGAGACATGGGCGATGAACAAAACTGAAGAGAACAGGCTCCTAATTTTTGAAAGA
>CM063500.1:122968665-122978665 GCA_032207245.1 Pardosa pseudoannulata | reverse complement strand
TTTAAATGATTCTGTATTTTACTAACCATACAATCTCGTAACATTGTGTCTCATTCTAATATCTTAAACACTATCAGAATTAGCTAAAAAGAATAATAAAAGAATGTATTCCTCAAATATTACAAGCAATAATGATTACAAGAAATTTCCGTTACAATGTTTATTATCTCCTCATTTTAAAGTGCAAGAAAGGGCACAAGGGAAATTTACGATCATTTTATTTCAATCAATGCACGCTAGAAAAGTTCTTTAGATATCTAAAAGTTAATATTTCATATGACCTCATTTAAAGTGAAATTTTTTGCATTAAGGGAAAATCATTCTACCAAATTAGGACACCGACAGTGTTTTGTAATTAAAGTTAAACACTCCAAACTAAAGGTATATATATATATATATATATATATATATATATATATATATATATGTATGTATACATATATATATATGTATACATATATATTTATACATATATATATTTATATATATATATAAATATATATATATATATACATATATATATACATATATATATATATATATATATATATATATATATTTATATACATATGTATATACATGTATATATATACATACATATATATATACATATATACATATATATATACATATATACATATATATATACATATATACATATATATATACATGTATATATATACATATATATATACATTCATGTTCATAAATTAAGGATAATTCAGAATCACACAGAAATTGAGCTCTAAAATAAAAATTTCACCTGTAGAATTATCACACACATGTTGAAGAAGAATATGCAAATTGTAGGAAGCCACCAGATGGCATGGAGAGTACGTCACAATGACGAGAGTGTATGAAAGGGGTATATAAGGAATGGTAGCAAAGAAGTAAACTTGTTCACAAGCGCTTTAAAAGCCTTTCAGTGCAATAACCGGATAATTATGGCACAAAGGAAGCATTTGGATGATTTTTGCATGGTAGAATTATCGGACGACTGGAATGTGGACGTACCCAGCTGGAAGTATCCGAGGAATCACCCAGAGTGTCATCTCCAGGCTTTGGCAACGATTAAAACATGATGGTAATGTGAGTAGATGTTACAGCACAGGTCGCCCCCGAGTTACTACGCCGAATGATGACCGGTATTTGGCAGTTACTGCCAAAAGAAACAGACGGAGCACAGCATCAGACCTGTCTCGTCAGCTCTCTTCAGCTACCGGTACGACAGTTTCAAGGCAGACCGTGTACAGACGCTTAGGGATCATTGGTCTATATGCTCGTAGGCCTGTCAGATGTGTTCCCCTTACCGCAACTCACTGTCGCCTGCGATTATGCTGGGCTAGAGAGCATGCATTGTGGATATATATACATATATTTATATATATATATGTATATATATATACATACATATATATATATATATATATATATATATATATATATATATATATATACATATATATATATATACATATATATATATATATATATATATATATATATATATATATATATATATGTTATATATATACATATATATATATATATATATATATATATACATACATATATATATATATATATATATATATATATATATATATATATGCATATGAGTTACTTTAAACAGATGACAGTTGAGTAATATTCTCATTGTGTGCAAATTTATATGAATTCAAAATGAGTTACGTATTAAAATTGTCTATTAGAATATTTAAAATTATTCCTTTCAGAATTTAATTAGAAAAAGAATTTATTTAAATTTACTTACGATACAATCTCGTAACTTTGTTTCTTATTCTAATATTTTAAATACTACCAAAATTAGCTAAAAAGAGTAATAAGATAATGCTTTCCTCGAATATTACAAGCAATAATAATTAGGAGAAATTTCCGTTACAATGTTGATTTTCCACAAGATAGAAATACTATCATTGTATTTCAATCAATGCAAGCTAGAAAACTTCTTTAGATATCTAAAAGTTAATATTTCATATGACCTTATTTAAAATGAATTTTCTTGTGTGAAGAGAAAATCCATTCTCCAAATTAGGACACCGACAGTGTTTTGTAATTAAAGTTAAACACTCCAGACTAAAGATAGATATATATTTTTTAATTTATGAATATTTTCTCAGGAGAGCGAAATATATTTCCTTAAATGTTAAATTATATGTTGGGAAAATAAATTACACATTTTCATTCAATCTTTAAAGGTATAATCAAAAATGACATAGTTTCGTCTAATAGCAAAACTAATTTCGTCTAGAAAATTCTACATCTCAATTTGGTACCATTTTTTTTTTTATTTTGAAGACTAATTGATTTTGATTCTAACATTTATCCATTCCTCCCAATACATCATTTATTAAACAATTTTTTTTTAATTTTAAAAAGTAATCAGATTGAAATTATTTTCTTACTTTCGGCAGGTTTTCAATTTCCTGAAAAGAGAAATTGCTTCTTCTCGGATATTTTTTAATTACAAAATTATTTTGAAATCAGTTCATTTCTGTGGTGTGACGCCTTCAATACTCTCAAATGAGAGGTAACGTGAATAATGGATCACAGTCAAAGATAAAATTGGAAATTTACTTTTATTCTGGATTAAATACGGCTATTGACAAAGGAATGTTAATTCCCGAATCATGTAGAACGGTAAGGTTGCAGGTAAAACTTCCTCACGACGATCAGAGTCGAAAGAAAAACAAGAGATTTAATAATCTCTTACAAATGGGGAGGCTTTTCGGGGTGCAATCAAACCCAATCTATCCCCCGTTCGGTATCCAAGATTCTGCCGCTCCCTATGGGAGCGGACTTGACGAATCTCCCGAACTAGAAAGCTCTCTGGTAAAAAAAGGTGAAAGCCTCCACGAGGTCAACACACCTACGTAAATAAATGACGAAAAGCCCTGTAGTCGCAAAATTGTAGGCTTTTTATACCTGGGGGGTCAGTTACGGTTCTGCTAATTGTTTTTGGGGGTCAGTTAAGATCCCAGTTACTTGAGAACTCCAGCTAAAGTTACAGTTATATTTTTTAGCTGAATTCTCATTCGCTGGCTGTCCCTTCATGGAATTTCCGAGCATTCATTAGGGGCGTATTCGTCTATTCGTCCGATTGTCAAGATCCTAGACTCTGCGACTTCACACTATTGTCCAGGTAAACAGGTGTACTACGATCAGCTGTTTTGGCGCGTGCTCAGACAAAGGGGAGCTTTCACAGTGGTTTAAGTTTAGAAAAAAATACTATTGCCCTAATTACTGCTTTACAGATATGCAAAACCCTATTTTCTTTTTTTATTATTCTTGAAAGCTTAATTTTATTTCGCTTTTGAAACCCACGCAGTCATGTTACATCAATGGAGGAAGTTGAATTCTACTGATATTTTCTTTCTATTTTTCATTTAATATGTTACAAAATGTACTATAAAACAATTGTTTTTAATAATTACAATAAAAAGAAGCTTTATAGATCACGATTCAAAACATGATATGTTTAAAAGTAAATTTTAGGCATTTCAGAATATTAAAAAGCATACCATTAAAGTGTGCTTCTGTGTGTACACATATATTTAAATATAACATACGCATCTGTTTAAATATAACTTTATATTTTCCAGCTTGTCAAAAAGTATGCAAAGCGTACTTATAATATATGGGTTCTTAATTAACCATTTGCCGGACAGTGGTTTCGCAGGGAAACCTCTTGTTAAAATTTTTTTTCTCCATTTTTGAGAAATAGGAATGGTTTTTTATGTTTCTGACATTTAAAAATTACAATAAATCATAATACTACATTTAATTTATTTATATCTTTTGAAATATATGTATTTAAACTTGATGTACCTGGAAAGTTAGCAATTCGATTTTTTCACTTATGACCTCAAGCAAAAATATCTATTCAAACAGCACTTATAAATTGTTAAGCTATTTATTTATTGCACTTTTTAAGAACATTTATTTATTGTTCTTCCAATATAGTTAAAATTTTAAAGCATTATGTTCACGCTGTATAAGAGGGTGGGTTTGTCAGTTAACCCCCCCCCTCAATCCCTCCTAAGGTATTCTCTAATGCAAACCTAAGGATTGTAAAGAAACATTTTAATACATTTTGCATTTATAAGGCTCATAGGTAATAATTATGAACTAATTTAATTAAATTCCGAAGATTTTATATAGGTGACCTTTAAAGGGTTAATGATGAACAGTTTAGAGATCTTTAAATAATATTTAAACTGTGCAATTCTTGCGTATAAGAAGTATTACACATTGCGTATAAGAATCTACACATTATCTATATTAAGATAATCTTTTACATATTGGTACACCACCTTTAGTTCCGATAGATTCAGTAAGAAGCATTTTTGTTATTTTATCCTTGCTTTTAAAATTTATTGTGATTTAAAGAACTGTTTAAAATGGTGTATCAACAAAAAAAAAAAAAAACCAACATATTTTGTATTATACGTGAATCAACTAAATTATTGAATTTTACGCAAGTTAGATACCTTCTGGTGTACCAGGCGAACCTTGGAGGGGGGAGGGGGTCTTCTGCTTCTAAATTGGCATTCATGCTTTGACAATAATAATAATATGCGCAACTATCAAATTTTCTCTGTATTTTCAAGTAAAAAATTTCAAGTAGATTTCAAGTAGGATTCAAGTAAAATTCAAGTAGTAGCCAGGTAGAATTTAAGTATAATCCCCTATCCCCTATATAATAATAGCCTAAGTCTGTATGTCTGTCCTTAAATTTATGAAGCGGTTGGACCTGGAATGGATACAGGCATCCATATTGATTTCTTGATGAGTTAGGGTTAGCAAAATTCAAAGTTTATCTTCTCCTAAACTATCGATCCGATTCTAAAATAAATTGGTATAAATATGCTTCACATCACAGCGGAAAATACTGTAGTTTTTAAAACGCTCTAAATCCACCCCTTCCTCATTTTTCGAGCGTTTAATACCATTATTTTCATCCCTATTTTCCCCGGTTAAGAGCAGGGGATTAAATTTATCAATTTATCACGTAATAAATAGGTAAAAATAACATTTTTTTGCAGCGTTATGACGTCATTCCTTTAACCATCTCATTAAATGATTTCTTATTTTGAATTATTTAAATATCGTCCGCATTATTTTCATATTTTTATCACTGAATTTAGATATCGCGTAAATAATTTTCCTTTATATTTGTGTTACATAATATATTAGGTACATATGTGTTAATTTTAAACTTAAACATCGATTATTCTTGCTGCAATGAAAATTTCATCACCGGTATTAACAACAAACACGTTTAATAAAAGTCTAGAAGCCTATTTCACGGACTAATAAATATCTAGCGTTTAGGCTTATATATCTTTGAAAATTAAGAAATTTGTCCGTTTGTGTGTTTGTTTTTCATACATAACCACACGGTTTGACTAAATGAATTCAACGGGATTCTAAACTGCATTCATAGTATCAGGAGACTTTAGAGGAATATGAAGATAAACAAATTGAGTGTGTTCTAGATAATGCTCAGCCAAAAATCAAATCATTTTTTTTATCTACCTCGTAGGATATTTTACAGTTCTGGAAAATTGAAAATTTTACTGATCCCGTCATATGGGATATATACTATATATATATATATATATATATATATATATATATATATATATATATATATATATATATATAGTGTGTGTGTGTTTATATAAATATTTATATAGTACATGCATATATATATGTATGTATATTTATTAGTAAATATTTGAATATACGAGGCGAATCCAGAAAGTAAGTAAATGTCAATTGCGCATGCGTAACAGATCTATGACGTATTAATCATATACCAGCTGGACAGGTCCCGACTCCTACCAGTAGCGTGGTAACAGTGGTCCGAAACGGAAACTCTTAATTCCTTCTTCCGCCGCCTGCAAAGCTTGCTGATCTTGGAATGCACAAAGCATTCCGCCAATTGAAATTCATCTTCAGCTCTGCCAGATCTACGAGCCGAAACTGACACCTAAACACAAAATTCAATGCTTAGGAGCAGCACTGACGTTTCTGCAACGGTATCACGACGACGTCGACGAGTTCCTCGACAGGATCGTCGCGGGCCATGATACTCGGATTTCACTTTTTACCCCGGAAACCAAAGCAACTGTCAATGCATTGGCGTCATTGTGGATCTTATATCAGGACCAAATTCAAAAAGACTCTGTCGGTAAGGAAAGGGATGTGCACGGTGTTCTGGAACAGGAATGCTGGTACCGTTCACAGGCGGCAGAGTTCTACGACAGAGGTATACAAAAGTGCATACCAACAATACGACAAGTGTCTCAATTCTGGTGGTGACTATGCTGAAAAATAGCTGAAACATTGCTGTACTTGTTGCCAATAAAAATGTCCCTGGTTAAGTGTAAGTTCTTTTTTTCTTTTAAGTAGGGAAACTTACTTTCTGTATGCGCTTCGTATATGCATATGCACGATATATATGTACATACGCATATGCATATATATGTGTAGATCCATTAACTAACAGCGACTAAACTTAAAGACGTCGTAACAGCTTGCCAAGCACAAAATATCGTGGCTCTGTCATCAAGACATCGGATTCGAAGCATTTTGTTAGTCTGTTAGGCTGTCGGTTTAGATCCCGCCTAGGAAAACTGTGTTTACGCAAAAAGTGTTTTTTATAATCTTAAATCTCATGGAATCTATATAGGGCATCAACTGAACTTCGAGGTTTCATTCTGTGGTTCTATGTTTGTTATTCAATAACTATTAGTCGCTAAACTTAAAGGCATCTTAAAACAGAACTAGGCTGTCGGACTAGTGGCTTGGTCGTCAAGACCTCTGGCTCAAAGTACGTATGTAGTTTGTGATGTGTGTTCGAGTCCCGTCCAAAACAACTGATCTTGAAAAAAAAAATCATTTTTGAAATCTGAATGGATCTTTAAGGCTTCGTGACGGAAGTTTCAGGTTTGATTCCCCGTTTATATATTATTTATTCTTAACCACTAAACTTAAAGGCGTCTTAAAAGAGGGCTTGGCAGAAGAAGTCGTGGCTCATTCGTGAAGACCTCTGGTTGACCACACAGCTGTAGTTTAGTTGTGTATCGGTTCGAATCGAGTCCAAGCGAGTTGTTCTTAGTAGGATAATTTAAAGCGTGAATTTTTATTATCTCGTAGAACCATTGAAGTTTCGATGAATTCCATTTAAATTTGCTTACGATTTCCGCAAACTTCAAATACATCTAAAGGCTCTTCAGAACAGCGGCCCAGTTTGGCCGAGTGGATTAGAGCGCGTGGCTCGAGTGACGAAGGTAGTCAGTGCTTGGGTTCGATTCCCTGTGACGGCTTGAGAGTTAGATTTCCCTGTTTCGGTTCCTTTGAAGAAATTAATAAAAAAAAAGTAATTAATGGAATTGAGTTTAGAGTAGTACCCCTCCCCCAAATCCCCTGTGTGCTTTAGAATGCGGACAGCGGTGCAATGGAGTGTCGTGCCCGGGGTCTGTGCCCCGTTTCTCTGGAAATGCGGGGCTCGTATCCCGGCCCACTTCGCACCCTTCCTGTCCGCTAGAGTGCACACGGGTTTTGTCAAATTTTGATGTATCGATATATCTTCGATGACGATGAATCGATAGTTGATTAATCGATTACCGGTTAATAAATGTCAATTTTGAAGAGACATTACCTCTCTTGGCCAGAGCGATATTTCTATCTAAATATAGCGATATTTCTATCTAAATATCAGTATATATCGATTAATCGATACCCGAACGATATATCAATTAATCGATAAAAATATGGATTCGGGCAAGAGAGGTAATGGGTCTTCAAAACTGACATTTATTAGCCAGTAATCGATTAATCTATTCATCTTCATCGAATATATATCGATACATCAAAATTTGGTAAAACCCGTGTGTACTCCAGCGGACAGGAAGGGTGCGAAGTGGGCCGGGATACGAGCCCCGCAGTTCCAGAGAAACGGGGCACAGACCCCGGCACGACACTCCATTGCACCGCTGTCCGCATTCTGAAGCACACAGGGGATTTGGGGGGAGGTCACTACTCTAAACTCAATTATATTAAATACCTTTTTTTTACAAATTACTTCTAAGGAACCGAAACAGGGATATCTAACTTCCAAGCCGTCACGGGGAATCGAACCCGAGTACTGCCTTTCTTCGTCGCTCGAGCCACGCGCTCTAATCCACTCGGCCAAACCGGGCCGCGACTTTGCAGCGTTTTTATATGTATTTAAAGTGTGCGTAAATAGTAAGGAAATTTAAATAGAATTCATCGAAACTTCAATCGATTCTACGAAATAATAAAAATTCACGTTTTAATTTATTTTATCAAGAATAACTCCATTTACTTTAATAACTTTACTTTTTAGTAACTGTAAAACACTATTTACGAAGAACAGCTTGCGTGGACGGGAATCGAACCGATGCACTAGTAATCTACAATTTTGTTCTGAACCAGCGGTCCTGACGACCGAGCCACGACTTCTTCCGCCAAAACCTCTTTTAAGACGCCTTTAAGCTTAGTGGTTAATAGTAAATAATCTATCAACGGGTAAACATACATTACGATGTTTTAACCCTTTCGCTGCGTATTTTTATTTTATCAAAATAGGTTTAAAAATTGCGTATTTTTTATTAGATTTTTGAAATCTATATACATTTTAGAGTTAAACTGTACAAAGAAATTTTGCAAAAGAGTTTTTTTTTATATAGAATTAGGTCCTAAATAAAAGATGTTCAGAATCCCCTATATAATAATAGGCTAAGTTGTCTGTCCGCGAATTTATGGTACCTGGAATGGATACAGGCATCCATATAGAGCAGTTTCGTGAAACGTCACGAACTACTATAATGCCCTTCCCATTCATTTTCATGTTTACAACAGCCAATAGGCAAACAAAACTGCCCTTCCGTTTGAAACTAAAGCCAGAATTGTCATAAGTTGAGATGAGCCCTGCTGCGTGAAATCCCCTTATTGGATTTTTTATGAGTTAGGGTTAGCAAAATTCACAGCGAGTTCGAAATCCACCCCATCCCCCCTTTACGAGCTTTTAATGCTATTATTTCAAGTCTTATTCTCCCTCATATTCTATACTAAATTCATATCAAGAATGAATTTAGTATAGAATAAGAGGGAGCAGCGAGGGTGGAGCGTAATATTTAAACTGGACTGTGTTTACTGCACCCTCATATATACTCTAACTAGTTCTTTCGTCGAGTGTAAGCCTAGTACGTTCGGGAGAGAATTCCGTTTGATCAGTGTACTTCTCGGGTTGACGGTTCTGATCCCAACTCATCCAAGTTTTTCTAAATGTCTAATTAATTTAATATTTTCTGATTTTTCTTTTAAATACTTATTCCTAAAGTTGTTTTATTATTTTCAAAATTGTTTTATTATTTTTAAAATAAATGTTTACTATTTTTTCAACTTTTTATGACTTAAACTTTCTTCTCGTATTGTAATAAGAAGCTTAAGTTATCTGTCAATCTGTCCTCGAATTTATGAAATGGTTGGACGTGGTATGGATTGAGCATCCATATTGGATTTTTGATGACTTAGGGTTAGCAAAATTCAAAGCGAGTAAAGTTTATTTTTTCCTAAACTATAGATCAGATTCTAAAATATATTGGTATGAATAAGCGTCGTATCACAGCAAAAAATTTATCATATTTAAAACGTTCGAAATTCACCCCGTCCCCTTTTCGAGCATTTAATGCTATTATATCAAGTCCTATTTTCTGCAGGCGATTAAATTTATCTTTATCACATAATAAATATTTAAAAATAACATTTTTTTTTTACTATTGTGACGCCATTCCTTTAACTATCTCATTTAATCATCTTTTTATTTTAAATTATTTAAAAATCACTTGCATTATTTTCATACGTTTATCACTGACTTTATTACGCAAATAATTATCTTTTATATTTGACTTAAATAATAAATTAGTGCGATAATTTTAATTGATTA
>CM063500.1:122942108-122968565 GCA_032207245.1 Pardosa pseudoannulata | reverse complement strand
AAAGTTTTTTGTTCAATGTTTAAAATAAAGAAAAGAACCAGAAGTGTAGGCATGTAGCAATCCTTAAACCTTTGTATATCCATTTACTGCTATAGTTAAAGATTAAAAATCCAACTTTATGATCGAAATTTAGATGAAATCTGCCTGTTTAACCTCCCTCCGTATAATTTCCCTTTTACTCCAAGCTTTTGACGCCTCGGGCACGTATAATATGGCCAACTTATATCTCGGTTATTACAGCCCGGATTAAAATGGGTTGGTCGTAAAGTCGTAAAATAACTACCTCCAACAAGTTAATAGCTATAAAACCATCAGAGATACAGATCTCTTTCTAGCTATATCGTCAATGGGAATAAAATACCGTGATTATATGGACATAACCCGATTTAGTCGAAAGTGGAAAGTTATCCATCTGAAGACAGGTTGACACCACTTGTAATGAGGATATTTCGGTGACCAGAAAGGGGACATATTTATATGACGTAATTGCTGTTGGAAAATTTTCTGGAGGAAAATAATTTCGTAGTCGTAACTCATCCTACCGGCCACTTCCTCACAATTTGTGACTTTACATCACGCTCGTTTGGGTCCATAAACATTTATTGTGTGCTTCCACAATTTTGCGTTTTATCTCTTAAAGAAAGTCACCAAATTCCTGTCATGGTCTAGCTCATACCGTCGCATGCGCAATGAAAAAAAACACCACTTCTCTCTTATGTTTCCGGGCTAGCGCATTTCTTTTGACATGTTTACATTTCCCGCTCCCTTGCCTTTTTTGTCTGCTGGAATAAAGTTCTCTCGGACACATTAACGTGAAAAAGGAGGAAATGGAAAGAAACTTCCGACCCCCCAAAGAAATTGTTCTTGATATGCTGCCTTGTTTTATAGGGTAAGGGAAAGAAATAGGTGCTGCCCTCTCATAAGACACTTCTCGTTTAATTTCGAGTGACGCGGTTTTCAAAAAGGGTGTCTTCGGGTAAAAAACTGGCAGAACCAACTGGCTGCTATGGACAGACCGGAATGAGTGACATGTCGTGGTGAAAGAGTTTTACCGAGTTTTTCAATTTGGATAAAAATGACCCATTGGCGTAAGGTAACTAAAATTTTATACTTAACGTGGTATTGTTTAATTAAATAATAACAAGGCCCGCGGCCGAACAAGTTTGTCCATCCCTGCAAAATAATAAGGCTTTATTCCAGTATAGAGTGAGGGCGGAATTTAATTCATTATTTATTTTTACCATCGCTAAGTTCTCCAGTTTTTAACATAGGGAAATTTGAGGGCTTTTCTAACTTTTGAGCAAAATTCCAGTTCAGGGGGCCAGCAGAACCCAGTTCAGTGGGCACGCCCAGCGTGGGCGATGTCGCCAAATTCTAGAATCTTGCGCTATTTTGTTATTTTCTATTTTTTTAAATTTGTATTCATCTTAACAAAATTTCAAACATTTTTTTTTTGTTCAAAAATTTTATCTTGGCCTGCCAAACTTATTATCTTTCAATTTTTGGCCCGCGACCGAAAAAGTTTGTCCATCCCTCGTCTAGGCTAATAGAATAAGTCTTACAGGCTTTTCAATACTTCCCAAATGACTACTGTAATGCTTTTACTTTGAAATCCATAACAATTAGTCTTTAATTAAAATAAATAGTTGCTTTAAAATGTTATACAATTTTTAAAAGTATAAAAACATTTGGAAAGCTCTTTTCACTCGTGTATCTATTCTTATAACAACAGAAAAAAAGTTTGGACTATTCAGTAAAGCTTAAAATTCTGAAGAAAAAAGCTTTTTTTGTAGTTAATAGTATTTTTTATTCGAATAAATGAAATATCCGAATAAATTAATAAATGAATAATCCGAATAATTGAATTCGAATAAAGGAAATCGCAATTTCATTCATCTCATTAACATATTTAAACCGTTAGGTACTGGTATATTGTTTTTAAAGTTTTAGAAAAATTTATCTTGGCTCGCCAAATTTATTTTCTTTCGGTTTTTGGCCCGCGACCGAAAAAGTTTGTCCATCCCTCGTCTAGGCTAATAGAATAAGTCTTACAGGCTTTTCAATACTTCCCAAATTACAGGTGTAATGCTTTTGCTGTGAAATTCATAACAATTAGTCTTTAATTAAAATAAATAGTTGCTTTAAAATTTTATACAATTTTTAAAAGTATAAAAGTATTTGGAAAGCTCTTTTCACTCGTGTATCTATTCTTATAACATCGGAAAAAAAGTTTGGGCTATTCAGTAAAGCGTAAAATTCTGAAGAGAAAAAAGCTTTTTTTGCAGTTAATAGCATTTTTTGTGCTAATTCGGATGGAATTTCGTCTTGAAAATATAAAAAAAAAATTTGCAAATTATGCCTTAAAATTTAGCAGTAGCTAGTAACAAAATAAAACATTTCTTAACGCCCGATTTTCTTAAAAACTAATTAAGTTTTTTTTGTTTTCTTTTCTTATAACGAAAAAAATACTTTTAAAAAATCTTATTTTGTTTTAAGTGTAGTGTACAGTTTAAGAAATAGTTTGTTTTCAATCGGCAAGATTTGGATTTATTTGAAAAATTAATTTTTCTTGATAAATAATAGTTAATAGCATTTTTTATTCGAATAAATGAAATATCCGAATAAATGAATAAATGAATTCGAATAAATGAAATCGCAATTTCATTCATCTCATTAACGAATTTAAATCGTTAGGTACTGGTATATTGTTTTTAAAATTTTAGAAAAATTGATCTCGGTTCGCCAAACTTATCTTCTTTCGATTTTTGGCCCACGGCCGAAAAAGTTTGTCCATCCCTGGTCTAGGATAATAAAAAGTCTTACAGGCTTTTCCACACTTCCTACTACTGTAAATTACTACTGTAATGCTTTTGTTTTTGAAATCCATAAAAGTCAGTCTTTAATTAAAATAAATAGTTGTTTCAAAATTTTATACATTTTTAAAAGTATAAAACGTATATTTGGAAGCTCTTTTCACTCATGTATCTATTCTTATAACAACAGAAAAAAATTTGAAGTATTCAGTAAAGCGTAAAATTGTGAAGAGAAAAAAGCTTTTTCTGTAGTTAACAGCATTTTTTATGCTAATTTGGAAGGAATGTCGTCTTGAAAATATAAAAAAAAAACATTTGCAAATTATGCCTTGAAATTTAACAGTAGCTACTAACAAAATGAAACATTTCTTAACGCGCGATTTTCTTAAAAAACTAATTAAGTTTTTTTTTTGGCTTTCTTTTCTTATAACGAAAAAAATACTTTTAAAAAATCTTATTTTGTTTTAAGTGTAGTGTACAGTTTAAGAAATAGTTTGTTGGCAATCGGCAAGATCGGAATTTATTTGAAAAATTAATTTTTCTTGATAAAATAATAGTTAATAGTATTTTTTATTCGAATAAATGAAATATCCGAATAAATGAATTCGAATAAATGAAATCGCAATTTCATTCATCTCATTAACGAATTTAAATCGTTAGGTACTGGTATATTGTTTTTAAAATTTTAGAAAAATTGATCTCGGTTCGCCAAACTTATCTTCTTTCGATTTTTGGCCCACGGCCGAAAAAGTTTGTCCATCCCTGGTTTAGACTGACGAAAAATAAAAAGTAAAAATAAAATAAATCAGTACAGTGAAAAACCGCTAACTCTTTTAGCGATTCACTGAAAGAAATCTTCGAATGTAGAAAAGTTCTGTTCTCCAGAAACCGGTTTTTGAATTCTTGCCCATTTATTTTCCTTTGAAAGATGTTAATCACAGAGAACACACAGATATTAGAGCTCAGCTTTAAATGCTGAACAAATCTCTCGCGATAGCTTTCAAATTCATTGTTTCCGGAGAAGCTGAAACTCGCAGAACAAAAGATATCATGTAAGAAACTCAGGTTAAGTTTCCGTGGAATGTCAGCTAAAAAGGGATGTTTTCGTTTCCGGTAACTCCCATTGGATATTCTGTAAATAAAGGTGTAAAGCGTAGTGAAATAAGCAGAAGCAAAAGTAAGCAAAGTAATAATTAGTCTTTCATTACCCATAATTTTCTAGAAAAAATATATGATATATACACATTTCCTTTTGTCGTTCTTGCTTTTAATGCTAGTGGGACGAACCAAGCACGTGCGTAAGAGGCCACGCAAATTAACCCCTTCCTAGTTTTGCCCTACGCCGTACGGGCACAGCTTTCGGGCCTTTACTGATTTGCCCGTACGGCGTACGGGCAATCTGATTTCTATTTCGCTTGCACTGTTTCGGCCGTATTTTTTCCAATTTAGTAACAAATTATTCGTATAGATGTCCAGTAAATCATAGTTTGCAGTTTATTGTATTTTCTACTCTGATTGGTTCAAATGTGCGTGTTTTTTCGCATGTTTTGTATCAGAAGAGAATTGTTATCTTTCCGTGTATAACTTTCTGGTTATATTTTACTAAATGCCTGATAATTTTATTGATGTAAGAGTTGAATAATATATTTTTACTTTTAAATAATGGATAATTCAGAGCGTATGGAGCTTAATTTCTTGCGATTCGAACTGTGACTCGGAATCAGAAACTGAATTATCTGTAAATGATAGTAGCGAAAGTTTACTAGATGACCTGTATAGTAGAGACTCTGATAGTAGTACAGATGGAATCACTCAAGCAAGACAATTTTTTGAAATTAATTGGGATAATCCTTCGGATCCGCCTCCTAGATTTGCTTTTACTGGAATTCCAAAAAAGAACTTGGATATTGATGAGACTAAAGGGAAACTTCAGTTCTATGAAGCTTTCATAGAAAGAAAAAAAGTTGTAGTAAATGCTTAAAAATATGAGAAATGTTAATTTTAATAACATATCTTTACTTAAAAATGTAAAATGAACAAAAAAAAAATGTTATAAAAAATGTCACATTTTTTTGACCGAATTCTGGAAAAAAATGAAACTGTTAAAGGGTTAAGGCGAAGAAATGTGCCTTTCTTTTGACGAGAACCACTAGGAGGAAAGTACGAATTTTGCTCAAGAGGGTCTTCATCGTTTAGAAGTAGGGACCAAACAGAAGACCCCCCCCCAGGCTTGGTCTTGCACCCCCAGCTGTATCGTTTGAGAACTTGGGGAATATTGTGACCACGAATCTATTATAAGTGCCCCAGTCACCATTAACGAACACGGCGGATCTTAGGCTTTGAATAGAGCCCCCCCCCATCGTTGCTTTTACCATCTGGAGCAACTTCAGCTATGATTTGCTTTTACACTTATTAAATTATAGACAACTTTGGACTTATGATGCGCCAGCAGAATTATCTTTCGTATATTCCAGATCGAATGCAACTTCGATCTGGAATGTACAAATCGATTCAATTTTCTAGCCAGAATATTATGTGAGTATAGTTCATGTACTGCCACCTGTCGGTAATTTGCAAAGTTAATACACATAACATTGAGATATATTACGTTTTATTATTTCGTTATAACCTGAAAATAATCATTATTACAATGGTTTCTGTGTTCCATATGAGTAAGTAATAAAGAAATAAGCTTTAAAAATAATACTCATCAAATAATTTTAATTTCGATTAAGGTACTGTTTCAACAGCCTGTAAATATATTGATACCTTTCTATTGTCAAACCTGTTGCAACATTATTCTATTTATATAAAAATTAGTTGGTTAATTTCATTTGCGACTGCAAGCGTTAATAACCGTTATATTGGAGTAGTTTCGTGTTATAATATTCCATTACAAAAAGAAATTATTCATGATTACAGTGATTTATTTGTTTCGTACCAACCCGTATATAATAGTCTAATTTTTCTGTCCGTCTACCATCGAATTTATGAAGCGGTTGGACCTGGAACGGATAGAGGCATCCATATTGGATTCTTGATGAGTTAGCAAAATTCAAAGCAAATCATTAAAAAGTTCGAAATCCACCCCACCTCCCCTTTTCGAATGTTTAATGCCAATATTTCAAGCCTTATTTTCCCCGGTTAAGAGCAGGCTATTAAGTTTATCACATAATAAATAGGTAAAAATAAATTTCTTTTTCTAGCATTACGACGTCATTTCTTTACCCATCTCATTTAATTATTTCTTATTTTAAATTACTTAAATATCGTCTGCATTATTTTTGTACTTTTTATCACTGAATTCAGATATTACGTAAATAATTTTATTAGATTTTTTAATAGATTAGGTACATATGTTATAAGTTTAAATTAAATCATCGATTATTTTTCGCTGCAATGAAAATTTCATCACCATTATTAACAACAAATTCTTTTCATAAAAGTCTAGGAGTCTATTTCATGACTAATAAATATCTAGCATTTAAGTTATATATCTTTGAAAATTAAGAAGTTTGTTCGTTTATGTGTTTGTTTATTATTGATAACCACACAGTTTGACTAAATGAATTCAGCGTGATTCTAAACTGCGTTCACAGTATCGGAAGACTTTAGAGGAGTATGAAGATAAACAAATTAATGAGAGTGTACCAGATAATTCTCAGCCAAAAAACAAACTATTTTTTAACTGTCTCATAGGGTACTTTACAATTCTGGAAATTAAAAATTTGACAGATTATATGCTAGTAAATGATATAACAATAAATATTTAAAATAATTCTCCTCAAGTAAGTGACTGCAAATAATTTTATTTTTGTATAAGACATTTATTCTAAATTATTAAAAGCATTGTTTGAATCGCATTTGAATACGTTGAAACCTTTCTGTTTTCAAACTGGTTGCAAAATTATTCTGTCAATATAGCAGTTCATTAATTTCATTTGTGACGGGTGTTAATATCCATTACCTTGGAAATTTTTCGTTTTGTTATTTCGTTATAAACTGAAATTACTTACGACTTATGTCACTTTTTTAATTAAATTTGCACCACTACGTACTAAAACAATAAACTTTCAAAATAAGTCTCTTCATATAAATGACTGCCAATAACTTTATTGTTGCTTAAGATATTGTTAATTCAACCGCTTAAAAGGTAACGTTTGCATGTGAGTTTGTTGATATCTTTCTGTTTTCAAACAGGTTGCAAAATAATTGCTTCAATATAGCAATTAGTTCTTTAATTTCAGTTACAACCGGTAGATTAATATCTGTTTTTTATTAATTATTTCATTACAAAGTGAATTTATTCACGATAAGAATTTTATCCTTGCTCCGTACCAGTAAGTAATATGAGAATGAACATTAAAAAATAATTTTCTTACAAGACTTTGTTTTTTCCATCTGCATAAAAATCATTGCTTGAATATAATAATAGCCTAAGTTATCTTTCCTCGAATTTATGAAGTGGTGGGACCTGGAATGGATAAAGGCATCCATATTGGATTCTTAATGAGTTAGGGTTTGCAGAAACGTTCGAAATCCACTCCTCCCCCACTTTTCAAGCGTTTAATGCCATTATTCCAAGCCCAAAATCTTTCAGTTTAGAGCAGGCGATTAAATTTATCGATTTATCACATAATAAATGGGTAAAAATAACATATTTTTCCAGCATTATGACGTCATTTCTCTCTTTTAGTCATTTCTTATTGTACATTATTTAAATATCGTCTGCACTATTTTCATACGTTTGATCACTGAACTTGGATATAACGTCAATAATTGTCTTTTATATTTGACTTAAATAATAGATTACCCACTTATGTGATAATTTTAAATTCAATCGTCGATTATATTTTGTTGCGATGAAAATTATATCTCCGATATTACAACAAATTCTTTTTATAAAAGTCCAGGAGCTATTTCACGGACTCATAAATATCTAGCGTTTAAGTTATATATCTTTGAAAACTAAGAACTTTGTTCGTCTGTGTTTGTTTTTTATACATAAGCACACGGTTTTACAAAATGAATTCAACGTGATTCTAAACTGCATTCCCTGTATCGGGAGACTTTAGAGGAGTATAAAAATAAAAAAAATTATTGAGCGTGTACCAGATAATTCTCAGCCAGGAATCAAACCATTTTTTTAACCTGCCTCATAGGGTTGTTTAAAATTCTGGAAATTAAAAATTTGACGGACAATATGCTAGTAAATAATATAACAATAAACATTTAAAATAATTCTTTGAAACTAAGTGACTGCAAATAATTTTGTTTTAGTTTAAGATATTTGTTCTAAATGATTAAAAGCATTGTTTGAATTGCATCTGAGTAAGTTGAAACCTTTCTGTTTTCAATCTGGATGCAAAATTGTTACGTTAATATAGTAATTCTTTAATTTCATTTGTGACTTTATTACCTTGGGAATTTTTCGTTTTGTTATTTCGTTATAAATAGAAATTATTTACGGTTACGACACTTTTTTTAATTTGCACTAGTACGTAGTAAAACAAACTTTCAAAATAATTTCCTTCATATAATTGACTGCAAATAACTTTATTTTTGCTTAAAATATTGTTATTTCAAACGCTCAAAAGGTAAAGTTTTAATTGCATGTGAATATGTTGATATATTTCTGCTTTCAAACAGGCTGCAAAATAATTGCTTCAATGTAGCAGTTACTTCTTTAATTTCAATTACAACCGGTAGCATTAATATCCGTTACCTTGATATTTTTTCGTTTCATTATTTCGTTACAAAGCAAAATTATTCAAGATTAATGCTTATTTTGCAACGTACCAGTAAGTAATATAACAATGAACATTCAAAAATAATTCTCTATAAATAATTTTATTTTCTTACAAGGCATTGTTGTTCCATCTATGTAAAAATCATTGTTTGAATTGCATATGAATACGCTGATATTTTTATGTTTTCAAATTGATTGCAAAATAATAACTTTAATATAGCAATTATTTCTTTAATTTCATTTACAACCGGTAACGTTAATATTACGTCACATTCAGATATTTTTGGTTTAACGCATTGTGTGCTGGTACATTTCGCAGCGGAATTGTACCGGAAGCGGGCGTTTGGTGCGTCAATTTAGTTATTCAGTTAAATCTCAATAGATCAAAAATTATTTCATTTTTTAACTCACTTTTCGTATTTTATATTGAAACATATAAACAAATATATAAATAGAAATATATAAATAACAACATAATATTTTTGTAAACAAAAAATATATTTTTCAATGGATGAATTTATAATAGTATCGCAAATATGAAAAACCAAATAGAAATAGTAGTATATAGTTTTAAATTTTTTCCCTTTTTGTGGTTCCGCATCGACTGACGTAAAAACTAGTTTTTACTTGTCTCAATGTTTCCAGAATCTATGTAGTGACAAGAAACATTCGGCTTCGTTTTCCTGTATATACCGTTATTTTTAAAACAAACCCTGTTGTTACATTAACCCGTACTAGTACGTGACCCGCGCTCAAGTATCAATCATCAGAAAACGTACTAGTACGTGTCCCGTGCTCCAGTATCATTCATCAGAAAACGTACTAGTACCTGCCCCGTTCTTCATTATCAATCGTCAGAAAACGTACTAGTACGTTTCCGTGCTCCAGTATCAATCGTTAGAAAACGTACTAGTACGTGTCCCGCATACAATGTGTTAATATTTCGTTTTAAACCGAAATTATCCACGATTACAATCCTTCCTTTTCTCCTTACCAGTAATGAAACAAACGTTAAATAATAATAATAATAATAATAATAATAATTTTCTGCAACTAATTTTATTTACGTTTAAGGCATTATTATTCCTTCAAATCGAAAAGCATTTTTTGAATTGTATGTGTGTGCGTTGATAGCTTTCTCTTTTCAACCTGGTTGCAAAATAATAAGGCTTCATTGCAGTATAGGGTGCGGGTCTAATTTGATTCATTATTTATTTTTATCATCGCCAAGTTCCCTAGTTTTTCAAATACGGCAACCTGAGGGATTTTCTAACTGCAATTGAGCTAAATCCCAGTTCAGGGGGCCCGGAGAACCAAGTTCAGTGACCGATGTCGCCAAATTCTAGAACCTTACTCTATTTTTTATTTTCTACTTTTTTATAATTTGTATTCATCTTTAAAAAATTTCAAACTTGTTTTTTTTTTGTTCAAAATATGCTTTGAAATAGGGTATAAACTTAATACAAAACGAAGCACAAACTGTAAACATAACTTGGCGATCACTTGTACAAAAATAGAGCCAAAAAACATGGCGGAAGCCCCAGGAACTGGGATTCTACCCTGTAATTGTATATAAAATTTTTGCATACTGTTTTAAATATTTTAATACCTTTATTTAATGCTCTTTACTGTATTTTCCTTACTTTTATACAGTAAGTGCCCATATTTTCTGTAAAGTTTCAGTATGACTTAGAAGTGTTTTTATAAACTGTTCTCCATACGTTTACAAATTTAAAAATTTATAAAATCTGCTTATAAATTTTATCTATACTGTGTTTTTTACTATTTTATTACTTACAGTTTCTTTTTATAGTATTTTTATGCTCTTGTGGATGTTCATTATTACCATCTTAAATGGCGCCAGCAAATGTCGCCAAAGAAAGGGGGAGCACCCCAAACTGTATTTTCACCAAATAATTGCATCAATATAGCAGTTATCTCAATAAATTCATTCCCTATCTTTGTCTTTACAGATAATCATTCTATTGGCTCTCTCTGCTTTGTCCGCTGAAGGAAAAGTTCAAAACGTAAGTACACATTTTCAGTGAATTATAATTTATTCAGAAGAGCGATTTTTGAAACCATATTCGAATTGGTTTCTTAAAACATGTAAAAATTTTTTGTTGTCAGATTTAGATATTTAATTACTTGATTTTAGTTCGATACACTCTAAAAGATGACTTTCGATCTATATTGAAACTCTTTAAGTTCAAATTATCTACATTTAAATCAACGAAATGTAGATAACTTGAACGCAAGTAAAATCAACGAAAATAAAGTTCTTTAAGGTATCCGTCTACTTTAAAAACGTCATTTTCTGCCAAAAATCATAACTTTTTTACTTCTCTATTGTAAAATTTCAACTTTTAGGCTTCTAAATCTGTTTTTGTTTTGTCTCTGCGGCATTTTAAATAAAAGTGACAGCTGTTTAAACATCAGTGACAGCTGTCATAACGAAACGGAAGTAGCGACTTCGGAACCGGAAGTTGTGAATTTAAAGAGCATTTTTTGGACAAAACTTTTTCAATTTTCATCAAGATTAGTTTAAACATTTTTCTAGTATTTTTAATAATTAGCAACTTGGCAATTAGAAAGTTTTAAAGCAAGAAAGTGTGTTGAATTTTAAACATGTATTTTAATTTTTTAACATTTATAAAGTTGCTTTCATAAACTTCAAATGCGTTTTTCTCAGTACGGTGTTTTTAATAAAATGTTGAAACTTAAAATGTGATTTCTCAAAAAGTTCTTAAAATATTTTGTTGAAAATTATTATGAATGCTTTTGATAGTATTTACTAGTAAATGACCTAAAAGCTTTAAATTTGGATAATTTTTAATGATGTTACACTCATAGTTAGATATAAAGGTAATGAAAATTCGTTAAAAATTCAATGTGTATGATTTTGAAGGACCAAATTTTTTACCAAATGTAAATTAAGCAAAGATTTTAGGTGATTCACTAGTCCAGTGTATAAGAAATGTGTTGCATCAAAAAATATTGAAATAATTTAATTTACTAAAAAAATTAGACCTTTTGAAAAACCCCGATTTGTTTTATTAAATTTTCTTCATTTATTAGAAATTTTATAAAACTTCTCCAGGGATAAATTTTTTATGTGTAATTTTCTATGATAATACAAAAAGTAAATCTAAAAATGTAAAAACATGAACTAGTTTCTACGTTTAAAGAAAAAAGTTCTACGAACGTAGACGGATACCTTAACCATACGAAGCATTTGTTTAAACTTTAATCCGATAACTGTTTTTTAAAAAATAAATTTGATTGTCTAGTCCATTGACTTTACAATTGTTTTATATTAATACCGTTTATTTAATTATTATATCAACTTAAAATATTGAAAAATGTTAGAAACGGTCAGTATTGCTTAAAATCAGTGTACTGAAATCTAATATCAATTATCTCAAAATATTTTTTTTAATTTGTCATATTTTAATTGATTTCATTTGTCCAAATTTATTTATTCTTTAATTAAATATTTTTTTATTTTGTCTTTGGAATTTTCAATTAAAAGAAACAAATTTCAAAAGCAGTAGTTCTTGGGTTTGAATCCCACTGCTGACCTGAAAATTCACAGCTGTTTGGAATCAGTTACAAGCAAAAGGTTTTGGTCTCGTTAAGCCTTGTGTAGCAAAAAAACCATAGCGCTCCAATCCAAATCCACTTTTCACTGGCCTACTTTATTATGGTATTAGATGAAACAATTAATAACAATACCGTGGCTTAATGTACCGTGGCTTTAAGCTTAAAGTGCTCTTCATACAATTATTCAAAGTTTATATTTGGTGATGCCCTTACTAGAATTATTCTAATTTCAGACGTATTCTTTCGCACAAGAAATATTTGATTCTTGATTTATAATTTTGCAAGATAAGTTTACAAGTAAAATATTCTGATGGAATTTGAAGTTTAAAAGTTCTCATAAATAAGAAGTAATCTATTAACTTTCCTTTTCGTCTCTCAAATTATTCTTTCCCTTTTAGTCTCTATTTTGAAAGCAGTGAATAACATATCAGTATTAACACTAAATTTTTCTACTTTCAGAGATTTTATTAGTTATAATATAAATTCTTGTTTTTATTCATATGAATTTTATATTTACAGTAGTGGGTTAAACATAGTTTTGAGGGTGCAAATGCTATATATTAAATGGTCATAATTAGTATCATTTCCAACATCTTTTCTTTTCAGAATGAGAGAATCGTTCCAATTGAAGTGGTACTAAACACTAAGAATAATGGAAAAGAAACTGTTATTCCAGAAAGCAGTCTCATCAATAACAAGGCTATAGAGTTGAAAATTCGTTCAACCGAAGATGAGGAGGGGAAAGTTGACCTCATCATCGCAGCTACGAAAGAGGTTAAAGCAACTGAACGGAAAATCGACAGATATTCCCCAGCATTTAATGCGGAACACAGCTTTCTCAATGACGGATCCCCCAAAGATTCGAACATTGTGTCTCCATTAGGCAGAAACTGGGAAACGTCCAGACAAGAGTCTCCAGCATTCCCTTCTAACAGCCCAGATCTGTTTCCCTTCCTAATGCTTCGGCATATTCTTCAAACTCCTCAACCCTTACTCTTGGAACAGAATCAGTTTTCTCCTCTGCAAAACTTGAGGCATTTTGAGGATAATTTACAGAAACAACTGATACCTCATACCAATCAGGGAATAGGGACTGTCAACGGCCTTCCAATGGGTGTAGTGGTGTCACAGCCTATTTTTACTGGCGATTCTCGAAATATTCTAGATCAACAAAGACTCCTTAATTCACCCCAAGTCCTAAATTTGATGCAACATGGACTGCTTCAAATAGTTCCACAGAATAATCAAAATATTCCTCCACATATTTCTGAACAGCCCTCTCCACTGCATAATCTTCCACTTAACAGATATTCCATAATTAATGGAACTCCTTTAAATTTGCGTTCTCCGCAGAACCAGAATTTTCTCCAAAACAACGCTATACCCGGAAACTTTCACAGACCGATTCAACAGTATTCTGAGCATCGGAACCTCGAACCGTCTCTAAGACAACAACCTCTAGTTCCACACTCTATTCCTGATATTTTAGGACCTAATAAGCAACCTCTACCTATTCACAAAAGACCTGAATATACGCTAGAAAGAAATCTCCAAAATATCAACAGTCACCAACCTCTCCATAAAAATACATCTCCGCAAACTATATTACCTCAACAAAGAGATTTACATCAAAATTTACCAAAGCTGTCGGATACTAGAGTTAGAAAGTATCAGCAGAACGACTCTCCTCAAGCATCCCCTTATCACACACCCATTAGAGATAACCAGAATTTATATCCTCAGCAACATCACAACCTTTCTCCGATTCAATCAACTTTAAAAGATTCATTACCAAATGATCGATCTCATTTACTCCACCAACAAAATGTAAGAAACGCTGATCATAGTCCAATACATACATATAAAGAAAGATATAGACCTCCTCTCAGAGAGTATAATTCAGATCCTCTAAATCAACCCGTCTTACAAGGTTCTGATCAGCCTCTGATTCCTAATCAGCAATCTCTATCTAATGACTATCAAACCCCATTCTACAGGAACAGTCCATCTCCAAATATACCTCAAGATCACAGACAAATTCATCCTCATCCTCAATCTTCAGAACGTGAGCGAGCATCTCCTTTTCGCCAACAGTCTTCTGATAGTATATACCCTGCGAGACATTCTGTAGGCAACGGGCAACAGTCACCCCAGAATCATCTTCCTCCAGTCCAGGGTGGATATTCAAATCCCCAAGTTTACCAAGGTTCTTCTTATGCCAGCAATTCACGAAATACAGGACGAGGAGCTGATGCCAACAGCCAGTCAGAGGAAATACCTGAAACCGATTCAGAGAGGTTCAACAAGTACAAAGAAGATTATGGTTCTACCTTGCCAGCGAAAAGAAGAAGGGTAAGAAACAGAAAAAAAGTTCAAGTAAAAGAAAAAGATGACCTTGAGGGACATTCCTCCCATCAGTACATTATAAAAATTGGGTAAAATAAATTTTGTCGATATGATGGCAATGTATGAATGTAAAATGAAACAACGGAAATTATTTCATTCGAAACCTAATTTTACGACTGTAGTTGGTGATTTGCGGGAAGTGTTATGTAAACTAATATATGAATGTCTTTTAAATCGTTTTTTATGAAAACGATGATTGGTAATAAATTTTTGTCATTCGTTTTCATTGTTTTACTATTTATTTCTCCAAAACATTTATAAACTGACTTTATAAACTAACTCCGTTATTGACTGTCTCACAAAGACATTTTTAGTTCTCAATTTTGCTAAATTCTAATGATTAATTGCTTATTATAGAGTATTTTTGGTGGTATAAAACATAATAATAGAAGAGAAACTGGAGGAGAACTACCTCTGAACTCTATAAATCTTTTAAAAATCTAGATATAGTACAATATAGAGGCTGTCCCAAAAGGTCGTTTACAAACATAACATGCTGGTCTGTCATATCACGATGTACAAGATTTGTCTGAACTTGTGACGCTAGAGTGCTGTGATCACGAGTTTGGAGCAGGAGAAAAAAAATGATATCGGGTGTTAATGTGATTTTTACTAGAGGAGGATTACATCACAGAAAATGCTCAAAATGTTTCCCTTCGCCACAATGCACGTTCCACAACGTCGGCGCATGGATTCACGAACCCGTTCTATTTGGACAGGAGTGTTACAGACTCGTGCTGCCGCTTCCGCGATTCCGGCGATAAGATCCATGTCCGATGTTAGGGTGTCTCGTACACCATGGACTTCATGTGTACGCAGGTAGAAATCCATGAGTGTCATATCCAGGTTCGCCTCTACCGATCCAGCGATTTTCCTGCAATTATTGCCCTCTAGCGGTCGCAGTTTGCATTTTCGGTTTGCAAGTTCTTATGTAAATCTTATTCATCATGATATGACAGACCAGCATGTTAAGTTTGTAAACGACCTTTTGGGACACCCTGTATAAGGATTTATAGAATTAAATGGGCAGGGCACCTGTGCTGAATGGATGAAGATCGTGCAACAAAAAAGATCTTCTCGTCCAGACTATTTGGCACCCGAAAAAGAGGAAAACCTAAACTTCGGTGGATCGACTGCTTGGAATCGGATTTGAGACTTTTAAAAATGACTAACTGGTTGTCCATAGTCAAGGACAGAAGAGCCTAAAATTCGATTCTGAGGAAGGCAATGGCCCATCCTGAACTGTCTGGCCATTGAAGAAGAAGAGTATTTTAAACATCTAGGTTAATTACCTGCGTTCCAAATTGGTTACGACGATAAAATATTGAAATGGTGTAATAAATTATCGCTTTAAATTATCTGCATTTCCTTTTTAACCTTTCAGCATATGAACTCAGCAATTTTACAAGAGCGCACGCGCGCGTGTAATTTTTTACAACAACTGTTGCTTTAGTATTTTGGGCACGAAAAACTACAGTAAATGAAGGAATATTTATAATAAATCATTTAAGAAATATTAAAATTATCCTTATTGTTGCAAAATACAAATGTTACGTTCAAAAGAAAGTAATCCCTTTTTAAATGCTTATAGTAATCAGATAGAAAGCAGTGACTTATTTCATTATAAAAAATTAAAATGCATTGTTTACCAACTACATTTTAAAATCCAAGATAGTTTAGTATTCATTAAAAGTGAGTACATAAAATAAAAAAGGAAAACACACTCTGATTTTACGCTTTAACTTTTTGCCAGGTTAAAATTTGCCTGGCAAGCACTGGAGCTTATTTAATTTAAGTTCCAGAATTTACTAGACGAACTTAAAAAAATATTAAGATTATGGCATAACCATTTATTTTTCTTTTAAAAATTTACATTCAAGACTACAAAATTCGGAAAGAGTATGACATAATCAGTAATTTTTAAGCTGCAATTTTATAGAAGTAGATAAATTCTTTTAGCTTGTAAGGCCAGGTTGTCAAAACTCTACTTATAGTCATTTACCTAAAATAATGCTAAGTTTGTCACCCTCTTGTTACCTATTGCGAAGACTCTTGACTCTTGTGTCCATTACAAAGAAATGTGTTTACCTTTTTCGTAGTTGAAAACGATCTTTCAACACTTGCTGTGATACTAGTGATGTATATAAAATTTAATAAGGTTTTAAAAAATCGTGTAATACAGACATTGAAAACATTTCGGAAGGTTTCAGAATCCCCTTCTATAAATATGTCCTTGACATTAAAAATCTGTAGTACAGCTGTAAAAGTTACATCTAAAAGAAAAGTTTCGATTATTTCTAATTCATGAACACCTTTTATTCTATTTAGAGTCAAGAGTTTTTATAAAGTATGATTTGAAAATAAACTAACGTTAATGCGTATTAACCTTTTAATGCCCTGTATTGCCTTTTAGCAACATATCTAATTTAGTAGTCTAAAACATTATTAGAATAATATTGAAACTCTAATACCTAATGTTGCAATAAAATACACACTGAAAATATTAAACAAATTTTCAACACCTGGATGGCACCTTTATTCTTAAGAATGTAGATATATTCCTTCATTTCTTTGCTGCATTTGCTTTTTTAACAAAAAAGAGCTTAAAAATACACTATTTTGTTCTGCATTGCTCAAATAAAGATTATTACACGAACAGGTAATGTATGTAGCCCATATTTGACTTTCTTTGGTTTGGTTTGGAGTACTACGGTCTACTTTTTGCAACACGAGGGATAATGAGACCGGCACCTACTGCTTAAAACCGATTCCGAACGGCTACGAACGTCTATGCCACAATGGGATTCGAACCCACAAACTCCGGTACCGAAGGCCAGCAGACTAACCAATCTGCCTTCATTCGGCTGACTTTCTTTGGATATGTAATTGTAAAATGTTTGCTGTAACCAGATTTTTCTGTTTGTTATCGGTTGGCAACAACGGACATAAAGTTTCACTAAGCTTAGAGGAGAATATCAGTGTCGGTTTTATTTTCTTCTATATTCAATAGAAATAGTTTATTTTTGTTGTTGTTTATAACTGTAGTCTATTTTTTAACGTATATACAGTCAGCTTTATGCTATTCTCAAAGATTATGACAAAAGCTTTTGTGGTTAAGAGTAGTTTATTTTTGTAGTACAGTGGTCTCGGCTTAATGTGATCCCTTTGTGACACCGTGATTTAACAATAACGGATTAATAACAATAAACGATATACAAAATTAGATAAATTTAACCCCCCCCCTCTTTAATTCATACGTACTACATTTCAAAACAAAATGAAAAAACTCACCTTAGATTTATGTACTGTATATTATCCTTTAAAACACAAGAATTGTTTACATAATAAAAATAATTGATCTACAATTGATTGTTTACAGTTCTTTCTAAGAAGCTCATTGATAAATTGTTCGTCATCATAATGTTTTTTAAAGTCATCGGAGCGGTGTTGTACTCCCCGTTTCGACACTTTCAATGCAATTCAGAGGCTGAGAAATGTTTAACTGCGCTGCAGCATTGCGCTGACTCATTTTTGGTAACCTGTCATAACGATTTAAAATTTCGATATTTAGTTTTAATGTTAAATCATTTCGCTTTCTGGCTTCCCTATCGACAAACTGCATGGAAGCGAGAAAGGCATAAAATAGGAATACGCTCCTTCTCAGTTCCGAATAGAATGTGTTGCCTTCTGCTTATCTGACAACTATTGACCACCAGCAGGGTGTGAGTATTTCTGAAAAATTCCAGGAACGGGTCATTTCCCACTCCTTTGTTTTTTCTCCTTTTCCCTAGGTGGAAGAGGGAGAATTCTCGGAAATTAAAACAAGAACGAAGGGAAAGAAAAGAATGGGTTCTTTCTGAATACATTGTGACTATTCCTTTGCCAGTTAAAATGAGATTCGAAAACGGATAACATTAACCGATGCAACGATACCATAAAGCGATCATTTTAACATGCAAATGAATAGAGAAAATCGGGACCCAGTGATTTCGATAACAGTAAGCGATTGATAACTTTAACCGCGATCACATTAAGCTGAGTCTATTGTAGTTAATAATTGTTTATTTTTTTAAATGCATATACAGCCAAACTTATGACATTCTCGAAGGTTGCGACAATGACTTTTGTGGATAATTTATATCATCAAGTATCAATAAGTAAACAGTTTATTTTCCATTCCACATTGATTTGTAATGTTTGGTAATAAAATTTGTATTTGGAATAAGAATTAACCATTTTTGAAAATATCGTGTGGAAATTCCTTATCATAGTTATTAAAATTCACGTGTGTTTAATTATTTAAAATTTTATCAAGAAAAATTAATTTTTCAATTAAAGCCCAAAACTATTTCTTAAACCGTTTAAAACAAAATAAAATTTTTAAAAGTATTTTCCCCATTATTTATATAAGAAAAGAAATTTAAAAAAAACTTAATTAGTTTTTAAAAAAATCGGGCGTTAAGAAATGTTTTATTTTGTTAGTAGCTACTGCTAAATTTCAAGGCATAATTTGCAAATGTTCTTTTATATATTCAAGACGACATTCCTTCCAAATTAGCATAAAAAATGCTGTTAACTACAGAAAAAGCTTTTTTCTCTTCACAATTTTACGCTTTACTGAATACTTCAAATTTTTTTCTGTTGTTATAAGAATAGATACATGAGTGAAAAGAGCTTTCCAAATGTTTTTATACTTTTAAAAATTGTATAAAATTTAAAGCAACTATTTATTTTAATTAAAGACTGATTGTTATGGATTTCAAAGCTAAAGCATTATCGTAGTAATTTGGGAAGTGTTGAAAAGCCTGTAAGACTTATTCTGTTAGCCTAAACCAGGGATGGACAAACTTTTTCGGCCGCGGAACAAAAATCGAAAGAAGATAAATTTGACGGGCCAAGATACATTTTTCTAAAATTTTAAAAAGAATATACAAGTACCTAACGGTTTCAATATGTGAATGAGATGAATAAAATTGCGATTTCATTTTTAAAAGTTCCTTATACTGAGGTTCGAAGTGAGATGTACCGATTTTAAGGAACGATGCTAAATGCTCATCTGTCAGTTTACTTTGAAATGATTCTTTCTAAGGTTCAAAGTTGAAAACACTTGTTCACATATAAGAAGCAAATAGACCGCTGATCTTCTGGGCGCGAGATAATAAATTTGGGATATAATATTTAAGCAAAGTAGAAAAGGAGATGGATATATAATGTATAAATATATATTTCTTTTAATTTGCCTCGAACAGGCAACTTAAAATTCTATCCGCGAGTCGGATAAAAACTTCCGGCGGGCAGGAGTTGGCCCATCCCTGACCTAGACTTTATCGCTACAGCCTATAAGGCTTTATTTATCGGATTTATTTAATTGAAAACATACAGTCATTGACTCATGTTCTATGGTTAATAAATAAGCAGAATATATTTACCTCCATACACTATGTGTTAAAAGAAACCAATTTCTTCAGGCAATTTAATTTCAAAACTATTTTTTAAAATATCTATTGTAATTGTTTTATGCTTTTGGTCCGAATTTATTTTTAAAACATAATCTATAGATTTCAAAGACTTTATTATAGTAAACCACCATGCGGAAACCGAAATTTTGAAATCGGAATTCATAGAAATTTTTTAACTCTCCATAAAATAATAGATTATAAAACACTCTGAGAAAAACTGAAATTGAAATATGCATGTATTTTTGATTTCCCATTTTCGCGTTCATTGTTACATTTAAAATGTACAAATAGTCAAGAGCCCCAGAAATGTAATTTATGACGCATCAGTTTCCAAATGTTTGGGGCAAATAATTATTTAATAATAAAAAATTTACACTTATAATGTACACTGGTGTGCAAAACTTAAGCAACAGGTGCGTTTTTTTGCCATAACTCCACGAGAAATCATCTGAGAGACATGAAATTCAGAAATGAGGGAGAGTATTATGTACGTAAAGGATGACGAAAGCATCGGCGCTGAAAAAGGAATACGATGCATACGGTATGGAATCGAACAAAAACAAGCTTTATCGAACGCATAGTATCGTGACTCATGATTGTCTATCCAAGAGGAAGAACAACAAGCAGATGTTCCTTAATATTTCATATGCCCTCTCCTAACTGCAATGGTTGCTTCGCATCGTCTCCGCATACTCATAACCAGCTGGTCCGACATTTCTTGAGGTTGGAGTGCCCATACAACAACAAAATCTGTTTGAGTGGTTAGGTGTTCTCCGGAGGATGTAAGCGTGCTGCAATGCTTCTCCCCAAAGCATTCCACACATGTTCGATCGGATTTAAATCAGGGGAGTACGCTGGCTAGATGGTTTCTCTTGGAGTTATGGCAAAAAACCCACCTGTTGCTTAAGTTTTGTTCACCAGTGCATTAACAATTAATGTAGTTATAATTTTTAAATAAAATGATAAATATAAATATAATGTAAAATAAATATAAATTTAAATTATAATAAAATACAATTATAGTTCTATAATTATGTTTTTATAATTATAATTAGTATAATTTTTTAATAATCCATTTTATTTATTAGATTAAAATGGAAAACCTTTGTTTTAATTAAACTACACAAACTATTTCATACTGGTACTTCAGTTGTACTTGTATTTTACGTAGTTTGGTTATTTTTTTTTTGTTATTATTTATTAATATTTTTCTGATAAGCAAAACAAATAACTCTTTTAAATGCTTCTTTTCAACAATTTCAAATTTTATTTTTACATTTTGATGGTCAACATTGGCAGATGTCCAAATTTTTATATCCGGCATTCAAAATGCTGACTAACTTTACAATATTGACTCATACATTTGTGCTACTTGATATATGCTTTTATTTCCTATTATTAATTAATAATATTAATTATAAAGAAATAATTGATAATTTCGCTGATTCAAAAATACTAGAAAACAGAATTTTTATATAAAGTATATTCATATTTATACACTTATTTTTGTTGAACATTTAATGAAATAAATTTTATTTTAATTTATAAACAAACTATTCAAACTTTTCTAACAAAAAACTAAAATTTATTTTCGTACATTAAATAGCTTTCATTGGTAAAAAAATTAAGGGTTGTTTTCGTTTTACGCATTACTTAGTTTTGTTTTATTGTTTTATAGTTTTTATGTTCTTTGTATCTTGTCGGAGAAGGATTGGGCACGGTATAAAAAAAATATTTCGACCCTAAAGTGTTTTCATCAAATTGAAATCCTAACAACAGAACGTCTATTTAACTTGGTCAGACATTTTTTCTTCAATCTCAAACTCTTTCGTGAAAGAAAACAGTTAGGAGTGAATGGTAAAATGAAAACAAAAACGAAAGGGAAGAAATGAGTACGCGAAAAAGAAAACCTCCGTGAAGTAAAATAAAAATATAAAAATTAGAAGAAAATACTATTGTTCGGGGATGAAAACGCATGTACACCTGGCGCCATCTGTCTGCTTTTTTCTGACGCTAACGTCAGAATTTGTAAGCGAAGGAAACTCATATAACGAGACGCCTTTTGAAGGATATACAGTTTCTTTAATTTCCTCCATAGAAAATTTTTAAAAAAAGGAAAGAAATTGTAATTTAAATCAATGATTTTAAATTTTTTTCATCTTTTCTTAATCAAAAAATGTGTCTTTATAAAAAATATTCCAGACCATTGCGGAAAAAGTATTTAGATGTTTTTTATTTCAATCCAAGTAAACTTGACTTCTTTCTTGGATTTTTGCTTTGTTTTTGAAAAATTTAAGGAATTAAGCGTTCCTTAAACTGTGGGTTGCAACCCCAGATGAGATCGCGGAACTTACACCATAGATCACCAAAATTTTGGCAATTTTGATATTTCTTTAAGGTATCCGTCTACGTTCGGAGAACTTTTTTTCTTTAAACGTCGAAACTAGTTCCTGTTTTTACATTTTTAGAATTATTTTTTATATTATCCTACAGTATTTCAAATTATTATTCCAATTTAAAAAATTTATTCCTGGAGAAGTTTTTATAAAATGTCTAATAAATAAAAAAAATTTAGTAAAAAAATCTTTTTTCAAAAGGTCTAATTTTTTAATAAATTAAATTATTTCAGTATTTTTCGATTCAACACATTTCTTATACACTGAACTAGTAAATCACCTAAAATCATTGCGATGAACACATCAGCCATAGGGCCGCCACCCAGTGAGAAAAATGGGGTCCGAATGAGGACGATCCGCCTCGAGTAGAAATAAGGAAAAGTTAAATAATTTTATTCGTTATTATCATCAAAATATTAGAAACATTATTTTTGAAAAAAAATTTTAAACGAAATAACTACTATATTCCATATTTTTTTCATATATGGGAAATGTTGGTAGATGACAATCATTTTTGCTCTAATGACAATTCAAATTAAATATTATGTATCGGACGAAATGATTTCGGGCTGCACGGAATTTAAATACCGTTTCTTCTCTTATACTGGCACATTTGCGTTGCCCCAACTAAGTTCGAGCGTCCCAGGCAAAGGGTTAATATTGTGAAGCGATAACTTAAGAACATTAGTGGGAGGACTATGGCATTGGATCGATCTAATGGGTTTTAACTGACTGAGAATGCTTGGGCCAAAAAACCTCTGTTGAGCTTAAGAAGAAGTATCTTCAACTATGCTATTTTGTTTTAATTTCCTATCAAACTTCTTAACATGAGTTCTTCTGGAGAATATTCTCCCAAACTATTTTAGCAGTTCCTTTGTTATATTAAACTGTTTCTATCTTACTTAACTTCAAAATCTCCTCTCTTAGTTAAGCCAAACGATGGCCCAATAATAAACCAGAGTTCACTGATTCCAATGACAGCCAAATAAATCCAAAGATATAGTTTTCTGGATGAATCTTATAAACTAATACAACAATATTATCTCAATCCACTGTCATGAATTCCTTCGAATTTCACAAATCCTTTAAAATATCCGGAATGTACATCAAAAATTTCAAATTAAATATTATGTGTTGGAAGAAATGATTTCGGGCTGCACGGAATTGAAATACCATTTTTTCTCTTGCCCTTTGTTATTTTAAACAGCTTTTATCTTACTTAGCTACAAAATCTCCTCATAGTTAAGCCAAACGATGGCCGAATGATAGACCAGAATTCACGGGTTCCAGTGCCAGCCAAATAAATCCAATGACATCATTTTCTAGATGAATCTTATAAACTAATACAACAATATTATTATCTCTATCCACTGTCGTGAATTCCTTCGAATTTCACAAATCCTTTACAGTATCTGGAACGTATATCTGTTGGGGAAATTTCAAATTAAATTTTAGGAATTGATGGCAGAAATGATTTCGGGTTTCACGGAATTGAAATACCGTTTTTTCTCTTGCTCTGGCACATTTGCGTTGCCCACAACTAAGTTCGGGCGTCCCAGGCAAAGGATTAATAGTGTGAAGCGATAACTTAAGAACTTTGGCTTCATTAGCTGGAGGATTATGACATTGGACTGATCTAATGGGTTTATAACTAACTGAGAATGCCAGGACCAAAAAACCTCTGTTGAGCTTAAAAAGAAGAATCTTCAACTATACTATTTTGTTTTAATTTCCTATAAAACTTCTTAACATAAGTTCTTCAGGAGAATATTCTCCAAAACTATTGGAGCAGTTCCTTTGTTATATTAAACTGTTTTTATCTTACTTAGCTTCAAAATCTCCTCTCTTAGTTAAGCCCGAACGATGGCCGAATGGTTAAGGTGCTGGCCTTCGGATAGGGAGTTCGTGGGTTCGAATCCCACTATGGCATGGAGATTCTTAGCCGTTCGGAATCGGCTTTAAGCAGTAGGTCCTGGTCTCATCAGCCCTCGTGTTGCAGAAAGTAGACCGTGGTACTCAAAAACCAAACCAAACCAAAATCTCTCTTAGTTAAGCCAAACGATGGGCGAATGATAGACCAGAGTTCAAGGGTTCCAATGCCAGTAATACAACAATATTATTATCTCTACCCACTGTCGTGAATTCCAAGTCCGTCAGATTCCTTCGAATTCCACAAATCCTTTACAGTATCCGAGAAACAGAAAGAAATGGCTCAAAGTAACCAATCTTTTCGCGGAAAAGTATCTCTATCTATTGGGAAAATGGCAAATTAAATATTATGCATTCAAAGAACTGAGTTCGGGGTTCACGGAATTGAAACGATTTTTTTCTTGGGCAGTTATTCCACATTTGACATTCCACATTTGCGTTGCCTGAACTCCACAGGCAAGAGGTTAAGAAACCTTGCCCTGAGCTGCAGTTGCAAGAAGTATTGAAAAAGCCGACATAATAATTCCACGATACCATAGCGCCTTTGAAGCGGCCGACACAAAGAAGAGCGGTTTCCTTTTGTCGATTGGATTGTATCCCGTGAAGGTTTTCCTTCTATAAATTAGAAATACTGTATAATAATAATCCTTAAATTGTAACTTATAGAAAAGGTTTTGTTATGAAAAGGATAATAGTATATAATAATGTACCGAGGTACTTTCCCACCATGGTCAGCACGTGCATGCACAGCTGTGGGAGAAATTTCGAAGAATTTAGATGCAATTGTTGACTTCAAGTTTGAGGGACCCCCGCGGAGAAGTTATAGATCACGGAATGGCACAACAGTAGACCATAGCACTCCATATCAAACCAAGGTATATTACTTTGATAGGAATATCCGCTACCTCTTTCGAAAATTATATGATCAGTATTTAAAAAAAAACTCGTAAATCATTTCTTTAACCATAGCTTAAAACGTAAACTGCACATTTAATCGGACTTAGTTCATTTAACCACCGAACCATGGCCTTGAGACAAATATTGGTCCAAAATAATTAGCTTCATAAACTCGTTAATTTAACAGCTTAATAAAATCGAACAGCCCCATAAAAAAATTCTATCCAAAAAAATACATTTGCTCATTTTTTAAAGAAAATGGAATGGGAGAATAAAAAAAAATCGTACTCCATGGCATCAATTAGAAACGATTGACTTATTTCCGACGTAACCACTCTCCAGAAAAACATCTCCATTTTTTCCCCTCTTTCGCCTCTTTTACCGCTTTTCTCGTAAAAACAAAATGGGCTAATCAAGCTGCTCATTTGTTTTAAGAAGACAATTGTGCGCGGCTAGCGATGTATGACAATGCCGTTGAAACACATAAATGGGATTCCGGTACCAAGAAAAGACATCGAACGACATCTCTGCCGCAAACTGACCCCAAAATCGGAAAAGGAAAAAAAAAAGAACTCAGTACAAGGCGTCTTACATCAATATTTTGGTTCATCACGATTCGTATAAAAGGAACAGATTTCCATTTTTGACAGAAGTTAAGCGTTGTTACTTGTGGATTTCTCTTGTTGGCTGGAATATACTGTCTGGAATACGCAGTCGCTATGTTGCTAAAGGTGAGAAAATGTTTCATGGTTAATATAGAAGTTATGTCAGATTATTTATTGGTTTACTACAGATACCAAGTCAATGAAGTTAGTTATTCTATCAAAAATGACAATGTCCGAATGTGTAAGGAGCTGTTCTTCGGTGCCAGAGGTCATGGATTCAAATCTCACTTCTGTCATGGATTTTCAATTGCCGTTTGGGAATCGGTTTTAAGCAGTACATTTCAATCTCATTACTCCTTTTATAGCAAAATAGAAGGTCGTAGCAGTCCAATTCAAACCTAACTAAACCAACCAAATCTGTAAGAAATGACCCAAATGACAGCCTAATCCTTTTGGTTTGTCTCCTCAATACTGGAGTTCACTGGTTCGAATCCCACTGCTAGTATGAATATTCATATCATGGAATCGGCTTTAAGCAAAAAATTCTGGTGACATTAACATTCGTGTAGCAAAAAAAACTAGACCGTCCAATCCGTCTGG
>CM063500.1:122909608-122929608 GCA_032207245.1 Pardosa pseudoannulata | reverse complement strand
AGCCCCCCTTTGTTAAAAAAAATTTATTTCATAACTCAAAAATGTATTTATAAAATTACAAAGTATTAACTTTTTCAAGTTTTTTTTTAATTAAAAATTAATGTATGCGATGTTTTATTTAGTTTTTTTTTTATCTTTTAGAATGAAATTTTAAATTATTTTGTTTAAAATACGGAAGTATGTTAAGAACATTAAAAAACAAAAATAATCAATTTTTAATGTTTTAAAATTAACAATCCAATTAATATTAAAAAAGTAACAGAAAAAACTAAATTTGTATTAATATAAATAGCATTTTACGCAATTTTCAACATTTTTGTCATTAATTGCAAAATTAGTGCATTTTTCTACAATACAATAAGTCAGTTAATTTAGTCAAGCCGAAAATCCGCTCCCGTTAAAAACGCCAGCCTTCCGTTAACTCCGTGCGAAGGAGTTGGCGCGATTGGCGCCAAAAACAAATCGCCAAAAATAGCAGGATGTACCCAATTCTTAAGTAGTCCCAGGGATTAATTGCCTATAAATATAAATGTCCGGATTCCAAGTCGTTTTCTTTAATTAAGTAAGAGTATATAATAAATGTTATGATGGCGCACTGTGTATTAAATAAAGTCGCCAGAAAAAGTAAGAAATATAATGTTTAGATGGATTACCTTTGTGTTTTAGTAAATATTGCCAATATTTTAGCCTAATTTGCCAACCGAAACCCAAATCTTAGTACCGAAACATCTACCGAATGTCGCCAAGCTTAATTAAGAATAGCTGGAATTATGATTTAGTGGTTGCATAATTAACGCCTTAAAATTGAATAAATAAAAATGGCGTAATTGAATTAAAAATGAAACAAATATACCAAATTAATATTGATAAAACGAAATAAATAAGGCTAATACACCGAGAAGAATTACATTATTTGAAATCACATTTTAAACTTTAATCAACAGTGGCTATATGTCAATATTTCATAGTTGCCATTTCTAAAATGAAAATTTGTTTGTTCCCTACACATCACTTGCCTACTCTTTTTCTCTAGTGTAGTTGAGTTTTAGATAACAAAATCTATAACCATATGTTAGTTTTTATTTAGGAAATGGCAACTACAAAATAAAAACAAATTTGATAGAACATGGCGAGTTTTTATTTCTGAAAACAAAAATCTCGCCAAGAAATTAAAATAGAAAAAAAATGGTTTTATAAAAAAAGAAATGCGTTTAGCGTTTATCAGATACGAATATAGTCTTATATACATATATGCCATCATATATTTTATATTTACACTTGCATTTTAATAGTGTAGATACGTTTTTAGTGTAATAAGTGTACCAAATATCAGGCGATGATAATGCCAAGGTTGAAAAACACCGCCATTGTTTAACGCCAACTCAACAATGGAATTGCGCGTGCGGAAAAATAAAAGTGCCATTTTGGTCGGTTTTTCGTTGATATCTTTCGAACTAATTGGAATATCGAAACGCGAATGGACGAAATGACATCCCCGGGTCGTTCCGCGTCTTTTGGTACCTTCGGCGCCCTTCTGCGTCCAGCGGTTCTCGAGGAGATAGACACACATACATACAAACATACATACAAACATAGATAGTTACAATCAGATTTTAATATATACTAGCTGCTTCGCACCCAGCCTTCGGTCTGGGTAATAAATGTTCCTATGAAATGTTTTAGAACCATTATTATAGGTATTCATATTCATAAAAATCTTAAACCTCGTACGCAAGATTGTTCAAGAAAATGTTAGTTAATTTATAATGGATAATTACAGTTATAACTACGTATATGCTCTGTGTTGCCAGCCTGTGTTATGATGCCAAATCACACAGCTTTCTCTTATAATTGACGCAATAGTGTGTTATATTTGGCCCCGATGGATTGAGATATGTAGATAAGCACAGCGTAAAATGTCTCAATTAAGAAAAAATAGTTAATAACCTGGTGTCCCATACATTTTCTCGAATAATGCGTTATTTTATCGGTAGGTCAGTTAAATCATTCCCAACATAATTTACGAAATTTAAAAGGGGTGAAGTGATGATCGCCGAAATAAATAGTAAATATTTTGGGAACGTGTGAAGATTTAAATTTAAATTTTTAATTAAAATTTGTAGCCCATTTTTTATTACTTTTACTTTTCAATTTTTAAATTAATTTTATAATTTTACAATTGCTGTTAAAATCGCGGATTAGTAAGTTGGTCAGATGAAGACAAATACAACCATTTACTAATTCTATTTCTAAATTTTTGGCATATATGAAAAGTATATTATTAAGAAAATGCGCAAAATAGATGTATTGAAACGATATACTTACTAAAATACAGCTGAAACAAAAATGTTAATTTCCGTACAGTTCACAAAAAAGATAACTGTTTTTAAAAAGTAATAATAAAATTTGCCTAAAAATTAGTAAGAATTACTTTCTTAAATAACTCCCAATAATATTTTTGAATGTTAACTGAAATTCCATGAATATAATGAATTTAATATATATATATATATATTAAAATTTAACAAAATATCCTTAAAAATACCTGTGACAAAATATAGTTAGTAATAAACTCTCAATTATTCATAATCTTCTTATTTTTATTACTCTCAATCAAGCATAGAATAGGTTTACTTTCAAACTCCATTAGTGATGTTTTGCTGTGGCGACATTTTTGTCACCTGCCAAAACAATTGAGTTTGACACAACAGCGTATCCCCGCCAACTTGGCTATAAAGCTCTAAGCATAGTAACCTAACATTTTCTCCTGATCTCTCAGTGGATACACAATTTTTTATCTCAATTTTGATTTATATTATATTTGTATCCAACTCTCCTTGAACAACTCTTATTATTAAATGCACGTAATGCTTAAAGCAATCAGATATAGTGAACCACTAATGGTACACTATGGCTAATTTTTAATCATTTGAAGCAGTTGACTTTGTAGACTATTGAGGGACTAATTGCCCGTAAAATATGTAAATATAGTTAGTTTCTAAGTGGTTTGAGTTAATTAAGAGAATATAATTACCATGGCATACACTGCCTCAAATGAAGTCGCCAAGAAAGCAATACAATGTTCCTATAGAATGCCTTTGTGTTATAGTAAACATCGCCATTAATTTCGCCAAGTTTGCCAACGGGTACCCTAATCTTTAGAGTTACCAACCATTGTATCACTGATGTTGTAGAAATTGCAAAAAAATATATATATTATGAATTCTATAATTTTATAAACAATACAATAAAGAAAATAAATTAAACTTTGAATATCCATTAATTATATACATAAATTTACAGGAAACATTTTCACTCTAGTCAATTTACATCTCTTATTTGTAGAAATAAATGTACATTTGCACCAAATTTAAAAATTATTAGTGGACTGATGCTGTATATTAATGTTCATTCAACACTGGTACACTCACACACACACACATTTATATAAATAAATATTGCATACTAATACTTTTTAATAGTGCGGAATTGTCGGGATTTATAATGATAAGCAAAACAAATTCTTATAAACTTACAAAACTTTGAAGGTGTTTGCTTTCTTTATATTTTATATATCTTACCTAAAATTTGAAAATTAGTAATTTTTATTCTAAAGGAAGTTGTTTTTAAAATAATTTTGATCAACTTTCAAGACGGTAGATATATGAAAGAAATTAAATTATTTCAACCAATTGAAATTTTATTCTCCACGTATTGAGCAGCATTGTATTTCATCCTTTCCATGGAGTCTATCATTTGGGATTCAAAAATTTATTAACTTAATTTTATAGGCATTTGGGGTGCTACTCTACTGCAGTTGAGATATTTCACAGACGACATTTGCGTCATAATGACGTCAGAAGTAGTATTATGACACGGTAGATGGTGTAATCTCTTATATATCTAGTATGTAATTATATGAAAAAGTGCACCAAATTTAAAAATCCCTGTACTTAACTTATTTGTTGTAAGTAAGCATGAAATGTTTAATAAAAAAATAGAAATTTAAATAATAAAACCTATAGCAACGTTAGTTTTTATTTAAAAACTGTCATATAAAAATATTGATGAAGCTTGGCGACTTTAAATTTATTTAAAATAAAAATATCGTCAAGATAAAATAAAAAATTTATATTTACCAAATAATAAAAATGTAGTTTAAAATATTATAACATAGGACAATAAGTTAGTTTTTTGTTTAAAAAATGGCAACTGCGAAATGTAAACAAATTTCATAGAACATGGCGAGTTTTTAACTGCTGAAAACAAAAATCTCGCCAAGGTAATAAAATAGGAAAAAAAGCGATTTTCTAAAAATAAATGAGTTTAGAGTTTAGCATATTCGAAAATAGTCTCAAATACATAAATGTCCTCATATATTTATATATTTACAATTGAATTTAAATAGCGTAAATAGGTTTTTATTTTATTCGGAGTACAAAAATATCAGACGATAATAATGCCAAGATTGAATAACGCTGCCAATATTTGACGCCAACTCAACAATGGAATTGCTCGCGGGGAAAAATAAAAGTGCCATTTTGGTCGGTTTTTCGCTGATATCTTTCGAACTAATTGGAATATCGAAACGCGAATGGGCGAAATGACTTCCCCGGGTCGTTCCGCGTCTTTTGGTACCTTCAGCGCCCTTCTGCGTCCAGCGGTTCTCGAGGAGATAGACGCACATACATACATACATACAAACATAGTTACAATCAGATTTTAATATATAAGACTAGCTGCTTCGCACCCAGCCTTCGGTCTGGGTAATAAATGTTCCCATGTAAAGTTTTAGAACCATTATTATAGGTATTCATATTCATAAAATTCTTAAACCTAGTACGCAAGATTGTTCTAGAATATGACAGTTATAACTAATATGATCTATGTTGCCCATAAACCGCTGTGTTATGATGCCAAATTCCACAGCTGTCTCTATTAATTGAAGCAATAGTGTGTTATATTTGGCACCGATGGATTCATATGTAGATATACATAGCTTAAGAACATTCAGAAAAATTTCATTTAAAAAGAATACTTGTGTACCCTGGTGTTTCATAGATTATTTTTAATATTGCGTTATTTTAGCAGTAGGTTATTTGACACGTTCTTAACATTATATACGAAACCTAAATGAGTCAAATGATGATCACTAAATTAAAAAGTTTGGGAATGTATGAATCTTTAAATTTAAAATTATAATCAAATTTTGTAGCCTATTTTTAAGTTGTTTATTGCTTTTACTTTTCAATTTTTAAATTTATTTTGTCATTTCAAAATTGGTGCTAAAATCCCAGATTAGTAGGTTCTTCAGATGGTGACATTTACAAATGTTTACTAATTATATTTTTAAATTTTTGGCATTTATGAAAAGTATATATATTACTAAGTAAATGCGCAAAGTAGATGTATCAAAACGACATATTTACTAAAACAGGGCTGAAACAAAAATATTAATTTCTGTACAGTTCACAAAACAGATAACGGTTTCCAAAAAGTAATAATAAAATTTGCCTAAAAATTGGTTATTAAAGAATTACTTTCTTAAATAACTCCCAATAATATTTTTGAATTTTAACTGAAGTTCTATGAATATAATGATTCTAATACAAAATATATATTTAAAATTTAACAAAATATCTTTAAAAATACCTGAAAAATAATGTAGTTAGTAATAAACTCCCATATTTTCATATTCTTCTTACTTTTATTACTCTCAACCAAGCATGATATAGCTTTATTTACAACTCCCATTGGTGATTTTTGTTGTGGCGATATTTTTGTCACCTGCTAAAACAGTTGAGTTTCACACAACAGCGTATACCCGCCAACTTGGCGATAAAATTTAAACATGGTAACTTATCATTTTCTCTTGATCTCTCCGTGCCCACACAATCTTTATCTAAAATTTGATTTATGTTATCTTACACAATTTTGAAGTTAATTGCCGTCTTTACATTTTATAGTTGTTACATATTATTTGAAAATTAGCAAATTTATATTGTAAAGGAAGTTTTTAAAATAATTTTGATAAACTTTCAAGTCGGTAGATATATGAAAGAACTCAAATTAATTGAAGCAGTTGAAATTTTATTGTCCACGAGTTGAGCAGTATTTTTTTCAACCGTTTCATGGAGTCAAAAAATTATTAACTTAATTTTATAGGCATTTTGGGGTGCTACTCTACTGTAGTTGGGATATTTCACAGGCGACATTCGCGTCATAATGACGTCAGAAGTCGTTATTATGAGACGGGAAATGGTGTAAATTCTTATATGTGTAGTATGTAAATCTATGCAAAATTGCATCAAATTTAAAAATCCCTGTACTTTACTTATTTGTTGTATATAAGCATGAATAATTTAGTTTTAAAAATATCATGATAAAATATAAAAATTATACCTACCAAATAATAAAAATCTACTTTAATATATCAAAACCTATAAAAATAAGTTAGTTTTTGTTTAAGAAATGGCAACTGTGAAATAAAAGCAAATTTGATAGAACATGGCAAGATTTAAATTACTGAAAATAAAAATCTCGCCAAGATAATAAAAAAGAAAAAAAGCGATTTTCTAAAAATGAATTTTCAACTCAACAATGGAATCGCGCGTGCCGCAAAATAAAAGTGGCATTTTGGTCTGTTTGTCGCTCATATCTTTCGAACGAATTGGAATGTCTAAATGCGAATGGGCGAAATGACATCCCCGAATCGTTTCGCGTTTTTTGGTACCTTCGGCGCCCGCCTGCGTCCAGCGGTTCTCGAGGAGATAGACACACATACATACAAACATACATACATACATAGTTACAATCAGATTTTAATATATAAGAAGACTAGAAAGTTCGTGATCGTAATACTCTACAAGATTAGCGATATTTATGGAGATGATAGGCCCTGTTTGGGGTTTTCTGATTGGTCCCTGCGCGTTGATTTCAGAACAGGATACTGTAGTTACAGTTCTTTGTTTACATTCGAAACCAAATAAATCGCTTTTCACCAAAGATTTCTTTTTACAAATGGCATTCTGTGATGCTTAAAATAGCAGGTGATTGTTAATGAGTATAGACTGTAGTATTCAAAAAATTTTAACCCTTTAATCCAGTGTTTCTCAACCTTTTAGTATTCACGGCCCAATTTTCAATCATAATTTTCATCGCGCCCCCCCCCTCCCCACCGCGTACAATAAAATGTATACAATAATAATGTATTTTGAGCATTATGGCGCTAAACCTGCACTACACCCTTAATTTTAAACTTTGCAAATTACCAAGAATACGGAAATTTATTGACATTTTGCAACACTGATACTCAGCATTGAAAAAACAATAATCCTATGCCTTTTTATTGCTCTTGCATCCCGCCATGTCGGGCATTCTCACGGTTTCGCGAGAAGTTTCGATTTGTCTGGAATTTGTCTGGTCAGCTTAAAAGTTAAGTTAGGAGCGTGCGCAGATGTGAACAAATGTTTTCTCATAGGGAGAAGGAGAAAGTTCTATGACGCCAATTTCAATTCCAGACAATCTCATTCGAGTCGATCCTTCTTATCGCTATTGAATCTATTCTTAATGTGTATGTTATATATATTTTCGTGTAATTGCAATTCACGGTATTAAATATTCACGGCAGCAGACTTATGCAGAATCATGAATAAATTTTTAAGCGGGCGTAAGCGAGCATTAGACGATAGACAAGCATCAACAAGTACACAGACGAACGTGGTTCCGAAAATAAAATCAAGAAAATATTCTCAAGAATACTTAAATTTTGGGTTCACTAGTACTGAAGTAAATGAAGAAGAAAGGCCCCTGTGTATCATTTGCTCAAAAATGTTGGCGGCAGACAGCATGAAACCTAATAAACTTAAACGACATTTGGAAACGCTTTATAGTGAGTACATAAACAAACCCAGAGAATTCTTCGAATTAAAATTAAAATCATATGAAAAGCAAAAATCATTGTTTAAAAAAACTTTGTCTGTGAATGAAAAAGCTTTAATTGCCTCTTACAAACTTTCATATAAAATAGCCAGCTGTAAAAAGCCTCACACCATTGGTGAAGAGCTTATTTTGCCAGCCGCAATTGAGATTGTAGAAATTATGTTTGGAGATAATTTTGCAAAACAATTGCAGTCTATACCTGTTTCAAATGATACTGTTGCCCGTCGAATTGCTGATATAGCTGAAGATGTAGAGTGTCAGCTTTTGTCGAAGTTGCGTGACAAATTGTTTTCAATACAACTCGATGAGGCAACAGATAGTAATAAAGATGCTCATTTCATTGCCTATGTTAGATTTTGTGATGATTTGTCAGTAGTAGAAGAATTACTTTTCTGCAAACCAATAGAACTCAAAGCAACAGCACTCGCATTATTTGCTATCTTAAATGATTTTATGAACGAGGCAAACATAGAATGGAAAAATTGCGTCGGAATATGCACCGATGGTGCTCGTTCTATGTCCGGAAGATTCCAAAGTATTCAAGCACTTGTGAAACAAAAATCGGCACAGTGCGTCTGGACACATTGCATGATCCACAGAGAAGCTTTGGCTTCCAAAGAAATGAGTCCTGGTTTGAATATTGTGTTAACTACGGTTGTAACCGTAGTAAATTATATAAAAATGAGACCCCTGAAATCAAGAATCTTTTCCGCACTTTGTAAAGACATGGGTGCAGTACATTCAGCGTTACTATTTTATTGCGAGGCAAGATGGTTATCACGAGGGAAATTTTTGCAACGTGTTTATGAATTAAAAGAAGAAATCGCCGTTTTCCTAGAAGAGGAAAACAGACCGGAAGCTGAGAATTTTCGCGATAGTTTATTTGTGATGAAATTGAGCTAAATGGTCGACATATTTGAGAAATTAAATAACTTGAATCTTCATCTGCAAGGAGCAAATACACATATATTGGATACGAGTGATAAAGTTTATGCTTTTTGTAGGAAATTGGAATTGTGCAGCAGAAAATTAAAGCAAGAAAACTTAACAATGTTTGCAAATTTGAATGATTGTATTAAAACGTACAAGGCTGAAGAACAACATGTAAAAGTTGTTTTTGCAACCATTGAAAATCATTTAGCAATGCTAGCAAAGAATTTTAAAAAGTACTTTCTTGCTGACAACAAACTGATATCAAGTTACAAGTGGGTGAGGGATCCATTTCAAAATACTCCCGAAGGACTCTCAATTGAAGAGGAAGAAACCTTCCTAGACTTCACGGCAAGCGGAGAAACCAAAAGACAATTTAGTAATAAATCACTCTTTGAATTTTGGGCAGGAGTGGATGATGAGTTTCTTGCACTAAAAACAAGGGCATTTCGCATTCTACCACCATTTTCAACATCTTACCTTTGTGAAACTGGATTTTCTGCGGTGGCTTCTTTGAAGACAAAATATAGATCTCAGCTAAATGTAGAAAAAGAACTGAGAGTGTCTATTTCTAATATTAAACCCTCCTTCGAAAAACTTTGCTCTGAAAGACAGGCCCAAGGAAGTCACTAATAATTATTAAATTTGTTTTTAATTTAGTAAGTTGTTTTAATTTAATAAGTTAATTATTAAATATGTCGAAATGTATTTTGTTTTGTATGTGTGTGTGTGTTCTTTCCTTTCAGTCACTTAATCAATTTTTTTAAATAACATTTTCTCTTGGATATGCTCGCGCCCCCCCCCCCATTAGTGTGCTCGCGCCCCCCTAGGGGGGCGCGCCCCACAGGTTGAGAATCACTGCTTTAATCCTTGCTGTATCTTTTTAGATACCGTTAAAAATAGCTTGTAGAATATTTACGTTTCCTTAGATCGAGTTTTCCTTTTGAGACTTATTTAGAGGGCAATATTTTTTATATAATATTTAACATACGTTTTCCATTTGGATCATCACTATATGATTTATCTAACAACTCACATAAATTTACTTTTTCAGTAGGTACATATACTGAAATCCTGGCAAATGCCTTTATCTATCACAAAACTCCATTGTACAGTACTGATTTTACATGTAATACCAAACAAATCTTTTTTCACAAAGTTTTTTCTTTTTCACAAATGGCATCATATGATGTTTAAAACGATATCTGAAGACTAACGTCACGTGCTGTAGTATTCGGAGTTGTTTAAACTTCATATTTGTTTTACTCTTTCTGCCCATAATAACTTAGATTTAAAAGCACAACTAAACGATCAAAATGACAGAATCCGAAATAAAATCTGAAATGAATTTTCTATTTCATTATTAGTTTTATTATTTTTCACAATAAACAAGAATTTATTCTGTGAAATAATAAATCCCAGAATATTTTCCCTAAATCATTAGCAAGGAAATATAATATAAAACATGTGCACTTAGTAAAAAAAAAGGTTTCTCTCATATGTACCACTGTCTTCGTAATGCGTTAAAGTTAAAAAAAATTTAAATAAAAAAAAGGAAAATAATTTATCTGTTGTAATACCTCACGTTTAATATTTTTTCCAGGTGTAATACCAAAGAAGAATCATAATGACTTTGCTTCAGCATTGGTAAAGCATTTCTCAAGAAAATATGGTTCTAATAAAGGTAATTTATGAACTAGTTGACGCTGTTTATAATTAATAACCAGGTAATGCATAATTGCATGTAAAGGTGTAATATTGAGTTTATCATGCAATGGAATAAGTGAATAGGTTTATGATAGATAAGCATTGATTAAGCATATCTCAAGAAAATAAAGTTCTAATAAAGGTAATTTATGGATTGATTGACACTGTTTCTAATTAATAAACAGTTATTGCATAGTTACATGTAAAGTTGTAATATTGTGTTTTATCATACAATAAGTTAATATGTGTACCATTGATAAGCACTGATAAATTATTTCTCTGGAAAACATGGTTCTAATAAAGGTATTTTTTGGACTTATTGACACTGTTTGTAATTATTAACCAGTTGTTACATAATTACATGTAAAGGTGTAACATTGAGTGTTATTATACAATGTAATATGTGAACAGGTTTATCACTGATAAGCATTGATAAATTATTTCCGAAAAAATGTTTCTTTATGGACTTATTGACACTGTTTGTAATTATTAACCAGTTGTTACATAATTACATGTAAAGGTGTAACATTGAGTGTTATTATACAATGTAATATGTGAACAGGTTTATCACTGATAAGCATTGATAAATTATTTCTCAAGAAAACATGTTTCTAATAAAGGTACTTTATGGACTTATTAACACTGTTTCTAATTAATAACCAGTTATTACATAATTACATGTAAATGTGTAACATTGAGTTTTATTACACAAGTAGGCAGACGGACTCGTGGCTTGGTCGTCAAGACCTTTGGCTCGAAGTACGTTTTCATATTCTCTATAAATATTTAAAAAAAAAATATTTTGATCTGAATGGATCTGTTCGTGACAAGGAAAGTTTCAGGTTTGATTCCCCATTTATATATTATTTACTTTTTAACCACTAAACTTAAAGGCGTCTTAAAAGAAGGTCTGGCAGAAGAAGTCGTGGCTCATTCGTGAAGACCTCTGGTCGACCACACAGTTGTAGTTTAGTTGTGTATCGGTTCGAATCGCGTCCAAGCGAGTTGTTCTTAATAGGATAATTTAAAACGTGAATTTTTATTATCTCGTAGAACCATTGAAGTTACGATGAATTCCATTTAAATTTGCTTACGATTTCCGCAAACTTCAAATACATCTAAAGGCTCTTCAGAACCGCGGCCCAGTTTGGCCGAGTGGATTAGAGCGCGTGGCTCGAGCGACGAAGGTAGTCAGTGCTTGGGTTCGATTCCCCGTGACGGCTTGAGAGTTAGATTTCCCTGTTTCGGCTCCTTTGAAGAAATTAATAAAAAAAAGTATTTAATGGAATTGAGTTTAGAGTAGTACCCCTCCCCCAAATCCCCTGTGTGCTTGAGAATGTGGACAGCGGTGCAATGGAGTGTCGTGCCCGGGGTCTGTGCCCCGTTTCTCTGGAAATGCGGGGCTCGTATCCCGGCCCACTTCGCACCCTTCCTGCCCGCTAGAGTGCACACGGGTTTTGTCAAATTTTGATGTATCGATATATCTTCGATGACGATGAATCGATAGTTCATTAATCGATTACCGGTTAATAAAAGTCAATTTTGAAGAGACATTACCTCTCTTGGCCAGAGCAATATTTCTATCTAAATATCAGTATATATCGATTAATCGATACCCGAACGATATATCAATTAATCGATAAAAATATGAATTGGGGCAAGAGAGGTAATGGGTATTCAAAACTGACATTTATTAGCCAGTAATCGATTAATCTATTCATCTCCATCGAAGACACATCAAAATTTGGTAAAACCCGTGCGTACTCCAGCGGACAGGAAGGGTGCGAAGTGGGCCGGGATACGAGCCCCGCAGTTCCAGAGAAACGGGGTATAGACCCCGGGCACGACACTTCATTGCACCGCTGCCCGCATTCTCAAGCACACAGGGGATTTGTGGGGGGAGGTTACTAATCTAAACTCAATTGTATTAAATACCTTTTTTTTATTAATTACTTCAAGGAAGCCGAAACTGGGAAATCTAACTTCCAAGCCGTTAAGGGGAATCGAACCCGAGTACTGGCTTTCTTCGTCGCTCGAGCCACGCGCTCTAATCCACTCGGCCAAACCGGGCGGCGACTCTGCAGCGTTTTTAGATGTATTTAAAGTGTGCGTAAATAGTAAGGAAATTTAAATAGAATTCATCGAAACTTAAATCGATTCTACGAGATAATAAAAATCCGCGTTTTAATTTAATTTATCAAGAATAACTCCATTCTCTTTAATAACTTTACTTTTTAGTTACTTTAATAACTCTATTTACGAAGAACAACTTGCGTGGACGGGATTCGAACCGATGCACTAGTAATCTACAACTGTGTTCTGGACCAGCGGTCCTGACGATCGAGCCACGACTTCTTCCGGCAAAACCTTTTTTAAGACGCCTTTAAGCTTAGTGGTTAATAGTAAATAATCTATCAACGGGTAAACATACATTACGATGTTTTAACCCTTTCGCTGCGTATTTTTTTTTATCAAAATAGGTTTAAAAATTGCGTATTTTTTTAATTAGATAGTAACAATAGTAAATAAGACAATAGTAAATAAAGAAAATCGATTAAACTTTGAATATCCAAAAATTATACATAAAGTTATATGGAAAATTTTCACTCTGCTGAATTTACATCTCTTTTTTTTTCTAGAAATAAATGTAAATTTGCACTAAATTTAAAAATTACTATGAGGTCTTATACTTACTGAAGCTATATATTTAATGTTCATTCAACACTGGTTCTCTCTCTCACACTCACACATATATATATTTTGAATACTAATACTTTTTAATAGTAAAGAATTGTCTGGATTTATAATAATAAATAAAAATTCTTGTATACTTACGAAACTTTAAAGCTGTTTTCTTTCTTTATATTTTGTAAATGTTACCAATAATTTGAAAATTAGCTGTTTTTTATTGGGAAGGAAGTTGTTTTTAAAATAGTTTTGATCTACCTTCGAGTTGAAAGATAAATGAAAATCTCAAATTATTTCAAGCAGTTGAAATTTTATTGTTCACGAGATGAGCAACATATTATTTCATCCATTTCACTGAGTCTATAATTTAATAACCCAAACCAATAATAATTTGGGGTGCTACTCTACTGTAGTTGGGATATTTCATAGACGACATCGCGTCATAATGACGTCAGATGTCGTTATTATGACACGGTAGACAGTGCAATTTCTTATATATCTAGAATGGAATTATATGTAAAAGTGCACCAAATTTAAAAATCCCTATACTTATGTAAATCACTTATTTCTTGTATTTAAGCATGAATGATTTAGTGATAAAAAATAAAATTGAAAAAAAATAAAATTAAATTAAGTTTAAATAAAATTTTAAATAATTAAACGTATAGCAACGTGTTAGTTTTTATTTAAAAATTGACAATTGTGTCATAAAATATGGATGAAACATGGCGACTTTTAATTTATTTAAAAAACATCGTCAAGATAAAATATAAAATTTATATTTAAAAAATAATAAACATCTAGTTAAATATGCAAAGCCAATAACAATAAATAAGTTTTTGTTTACGAAATGGCAATTGTAAGATAAAAGCAAATTTGAGAGAATTTGGCGAGTTTTTTAAATATTGAAGATAAAAATCTCGCCAAGATAATAAAATAGAAATAAAAAGTGAATTTCTAAAAAAGATCAGTTTAGAGTTTAGCAGATGCAAAAATAGTGTCGCATACTTATATATTTTCATAAATACATTTCTTTACACTTGAATTTTAATAGCGTAGGTACGTTTTTAGTGTAATCGGAGTATCGTATATCAGGCGATAATAATGCCAACAATGAATAACACTGCCATATTTAGACGCCAACTCAACAATGGAATTGCTCGTGGGGAAAAATAAAAGTGCCATTTTGGTCGGTTTTTCGTTGATATCTTTCGAACTAATTGGAATATCGGAACGCGAATGGGCGAAATGACATCCCCGGATCGTTCCGCATCTTTCGGTACCTTCGGCGCCATTCTGCGTCTAGCGGTTCTCGAGGAGATAGACGCACATACATACAAACAAACATACATAGATAGTTACAGTCAGATTTTAATATATAAGACTAGCTGCTTCGCACCCAGCCTTCGGTCTGGGTTGTAAATACTTCCAAATAAAGTTTTAGAACCACTACTGTAGATAAACGCATTCATAAAAAATGTCAAAGAAACCTCGGGTTCTGCAGATTGTTCATAAATATGATAATTTATTAACAACACACAAACCCTGTTATAAATAATATGTTCACTCTTTTGCCAGGTAACCGCAGCGTAAAGATAACTAAATTCCAAAAGACTTTCTGTACCACATGAGTCTACATCATGAGTACCACATGTCACAATGTCTTTATGTTTTCGGCATGCATGCTTTTATTGCCTTTACTGTGGAAATTTAATTGAAATATATTTTTATTACTTAAATTTCGTTTTTTACAAATGTTTTCATAACGTGCTGCAAAGGATTTTTTTATGACATACACGATTTTACGCTACCTTTCCATGTATATAAAAGAGGAACCTCTTTTATGATGTACTGGAGTATCATGAAATTGTAAAAATGAAATTTTTTCGAAGTCATTAATAAAAATTCGAATTTTATTTATATCTATCATGTAACCTTAAACTAAATAAGACATACGAAAACTTTATGATAGTTACTATATGTTATAAAACAGTTCAATTACGTATAGAAATTGTGACATTATGAAAGGCTTAAATCAATTTCAATTCTCGAAAAATCGCAAAAAAAAAAATTGTCGTTTCACTCGGATTTTACTTGCAGAGGTTGACATTCCACGGGGTATGAATTGAGAGGAAGAAATTTTAGTTCGGAAGGGAAAATTTAAAAACTACAACAAACTGTACACATTTACATAAACAAAACACACAAATGGACGCTGTTTACATATATGATAATATCAAGATAGAGTATAGATTCTCATTGGAGTGTTTTGTTAACCTAAACTTCAGCTATATAGTTCTATTGAAAATATTAACAAAAAATAAACAGAATATGTACACAGTATTTCTGCATTCACTGAAAAAGCTATAGCCTATACATTTTATGTGGATTAATCTAACGGATATATTGCAAATGAAAAATAGCCGTATTCTTTTAATTTTACTCCCATTTCATACTTACGAATTCATAAACGAAAATTATTTTTTCCTCATTTGCCTATTAAAGATTTTTTGTATTAATATTTAAATACAAGTTTTAAATATCCACACCTATTAAAATAAGGACGTTTTCATTAAAAAATGTCAGTTATGAAGTATGAACAAATATGATAGAATATTTCGAATTTATAATTATTGAAATGTGCTTATTTATTTTCTACTGTATTGCAATTTAAAATAAAAATCCAGTTCTAAAACAAAACAAAAACTATGACAGCAGTTTAATTTTAAGAAATCGCAACTGCGAAATAACAAAATGGATAGACCATGGAAAGTTTATAATTATTGAAGATACATTGAAGTGATTTTTTTTTTATCTCGCCGTGATAAAGTAGGAAAAAGTAATACTTAAAAAAATCAAGTAGAAAAAAAGATTTACATCTTTCGATGTAAATATATATATATATATATATATATATATATATATATATATATATATATATATATATATATATATATATATATTTATCTGCAGATAATGCAAAGTAAGCCTCACTTACACATATACGTTCATATATTTGTTTCTAATATTTATGAAAGCTATACATGAACTAAATATCTGGCGATAATAACGCCAACAATAAGAATTCAATCATAGTTTTCACGCCAACTACACATTGGATATAAATATAATTATTTAATAAAATTAATTAAATAATTAAAACTGTGTTTTGGACGATTTTTCGTTAATATCTTTCGAACTAATTGGATTATTGGCATACGAATAACCGAAATGACTTCCCTAACCAATGCCGCAAAGCCTATTAAAAACAGATGGAATAAAGGTTGGAATCTCAAAATTAGATAAATAAAAATTGCGCAATTGAATTGAAAATCAAAGAAATATACCAAATTATTATTGATAAAACGAAATAAGTAAATAAGTTCATAGGCAGAGAACAATTATATTACCTGAAAACAAAATATTTTAGATAAATTAAGTTACTTCAAAGGTTTCAACTTTTATAACACGAAATTAAAAGAGATACCATCTTGACTAAAGAACTCGGTTCCTTAGCCAACTTGGCGATAATAGTTTAAGCATGGTCGCCTAATGTTTTCTCCTCATCTCACCGTGACTAAACAATTTGTATCTATATTATAATTTATATGATATTTCCATCCAACTCAACTTGTGTAACTCTTTTCTTACATATTAAAACTGAGCAATACATAAAATAATTATATATAATAAACCATTAATGGTTCACTATGGCTGATTTTTAATAATTTGGAGCTGTTCCATTTGTAAACTGTTAAGGGATTAATTGCCCATAAATGTAAATGTCCGGATTCCAAGTCGTTTTCTTTAATTAAGTAAGAGTATATAATAAAAGTTATGATTGTGCACTGTGTATTAATTAAAGTCGCCAGAAAAAGCAAGAAATATAATGTTTAGATGGATTACCTTTGTGTTTTAGTAAATATTGCCAATATTTTTGCCAAACTTGCCAACCGGAACCCAATTCTTAAGTAGTACTGAAACATCTACCGAAAGTCGCCAAGCTAATTAAGAATAGGTGGAATACCGATTAAAGCCTCAAAATTGGATAAATAAAAATGACGCAATTGAATTGAAAATGAAACAAATATATCAAATTAATATTGATAAAACGAAATAAATAAGACTAAAACACCTAAAACAATTATATTATTTGAAATTACATTTTAATCTGTAATCAACAGTAGCTATAATATGTCAACATTTCATACTTGCCATTTTTAAAATGAAAACTTGTTTGTTACACATCACTTGCCTACTTTTTTTCTCTAGTGTAGTTGAGTTTTAGACAACAAAACATATAACCATATGTTAGTTTTTATTTAAGAAATGGCAACTACGAAATAAAAACAAATTTGATAGAACATGGCGAGTTTTTATTGCTGAAAACAAAAATCTCGCCAAGAAATTAAAATAGAAAAACATGGTTTTATAAAAAAAAGAAATGAGTTTAGCATTTATCAGATACGAATATAGTGTTATATACATATATGTCATCATATATTTTATATTTACACTTGAATTTTAATAGTGTAGATACGTTTTTAGTGTAATAGGAGTACCAAACATCAGACGATAATAATGCCAACAATGAATAACGCTGCCAATATTTGACGCCAACTCAACAATGGAATTGCGCGTGAGGAAAAATAAAAGTGCCATTTTGGTCGGTTTTTCGCTCATATCTTTCGAACGAATTGGAATATCGGAACGCGAATGGGCGAAATGACTTCCCGGGGTCGTTCCGCGTCTTTTGGTACCTTCGGCGCCCTTCTGCGTCCAGCGGTTCTCGAGGAGATAGACGCACATACAAACATACATACATACATACATACATACATACATACAAACATAGTCACAGTCAGATTTTAATATATAAGACTAGCTGCTTCGCACCCAGCCTTCGGTCTGGGTAATAAATGTTCCTAAATATAGTTTTAGAACCATTATTATAGGTATTCATGTCCATAAAAGTCTTAAACCTCAACTCGATTTATTGACGTATATGATAGTTTATTAATAATGGATAATCACAGTTATAACTACGTATATGCTCTGTGATGCCTGTAAACCGCTGTGCCAACTTCCACAGCTTTCTCTATTAATTCACGCAACAACGTGTTATATTTATTACCGATGGATCCAGATATGTAGATATACATAGCATACAAACATTCTCAAAAATTTAATTTTTTTAAAAAATAGTGATGTAGCCTGGTGTTCCATAGATTATCTCTAATATTGCGTTATTTTATGCAGTAAATCAGTTTATACTTTCCTAACATTATACACGAGTCCTAAAGGGGATCGCCGAAACAAATAGTAAATATTTTGGGAATATATGAACCTTTAAATTTAAAATTTTAATCAAAATTTGTAGCCTATTTTTAAATTGTCTATTATTTTTACTTTTCAACTTTTAAAAGTATTTTGTCATTCCATATTTCCTGCTTAAATCCCAGATTAGTAGTCAGATCGCGACATTTACAAACGTTTACTAATTCTTTTTTTAAATTGTTGGCATATATGAAGAGTTTATTACAAAGAAAATGTTCAAAATAGATGTATTGTCGCTATATACTTACTAAAATAAAGCTGAAACAAAAATATTAATTTCTATTCAGTTCACAAAACATTAAATATTTTCAAAAATTAATAATGAAATTTGCCTAAAAATTGGTAAGAATTACTTTCTTAAATAACTCCCAATAATACTTTTGAATGTTAACTCAAATTCCATGAACATAATGAATCTAAAATATATAATAAAAACTTAACAAAATATCCTTAAAAATACCTGAAAAATAATATAGTTAGTAATAAACTCCCAACAGTTCATATTCTTCTTATTTTTATTACTCTCAATCAGGTATGGAATATGTGTACTTATAAACCCCATTGGCTATGTTTTGTTGTGGCGATATTTTTTCACCTGCCAAAACAATTGAGTTTGACACAACAACATACCCCACCAACTTGGCGATAAATCTATAAGTATGGTAGCCTAACATTTTCTCCTGATCTCTCCGTGCCACACAATCTTTACAACGCACACCCTGCTTCAATTAAAGTCGCCAATAAAATCAATACAATGTTTTGACGGAATGCCTTTGTGTTTTAGTAAACATCGCCAATAATTTCGCCAATTTGCTAAGGCGTACCCTATTCCTTAGTATTATCTCTTGCTTTTTCTACCGACTAATTATTGCACAGTGTGCTATCGTAATAGAATCATATACTCTTACTTAATTAAAGAAAACGACTTGAAAACCATATATTTATATTTATGAGCCATAAATCCCTTAACAGTTAACAAACGCAACAGCTCCAGATTATTAGAAATCAGCCATAGTGAACCATTAATGGTTTGTTATATCTAATTTTTTTAAGCATTGCGCACTTTTAATAGAAGAAAAGAGTTACAAAAGGAGAGTTGGATGCAAATACCATATAAATTGTAATATAGATATAGATTGTTTAGGATACGGTGAGATCAGGAGAAAATGTTAGGGGACCATACTTAAACCATTATCGCCAAGTTGGCAGGGGAACCCAATTCTTAAGTCAACCCAAGCAAGAAATACAATGTTTGGATGGATTACCTTTGTGTTTTAGTAAATATTGCCAATATTTTCGCCAAATTTGCCAAGGGGAACCCAATTTTTAAGTAGACCCAAAAGTAATATATTAAACAGCGATTAATGAGAAGTAGGCCTCAATTACACACATACGTT
>CM063500.1:122892108-122904608 GCA_032207245.1 Pardosa pseudoannulata | reverse complement strand
GCAATATCATTTCTTGAGGATAAACACATAATATATGTTAGTGATTTATACGTTATTTGTAACTTATATACAGACATATCAATAGCAGCTGAAAGTAATAAAGCATAAAGTGTGCGTAACAAGGAAGAGTAGAGGATGTCAAAGAACAGCTTTCTCCGTCTAAATACCGAAAACACAACTCGTGAAGCAAAGGACTCGATATGCGATCTAAGTGCAGCTGCAAAAAGTCTGCAGCTTCGGACCCACAGTTCAGACTCACGTGATGGTACTTGCAGGCGATGAAACGTCTGAAGGCACTGGAATCATATTAAAACATAAGCAGATACGTGTTTGTACATGAGGTGTTTACAAACAGTTTTTATTTACAAAAATAAAATTGTTTAACATTAGAACTACCGACTTTAAATATATTCCTAGTTTTACTTAGTTAAATTGTTGCCTTATGAATCGAACGGTGATTGTGTGTGCCGCTTTCGATGAAAGCTTTTCTCATTCTTCCTGACCAGAAGCAGTTTCATCACTAACTAAATTTTGAACACGTTTTTTTACAGAACAAACTACAATTCTATCTTCCGATGTATCCAAATCGGTATCTGTTTCAGTTTCTAAGGTGTCATCAAGACATTTTCCAGACCGGTATTAGTATCCATTTTCCTTTTTGACTTTAGGTTAATTTTTAGATTTATTAAAGAATTTTTAAACACCAACAGTTAATTATTTATTGTATATAATATAATACTCTATTGCAATGACGCCTAAGAATAAACGACTCACTCTTATATTGCAACTGTAACAAACAATAACGCAAAAACAAAAACAATAACATGTCTGATACGAGCTTTTCACTTTTGGCCAGAAAGAATCATCACGTGTGTGATACGAGGTTCTCATTTTAGGCACGGCAGTACTATCACGTCTCCTATACGTTGTTTTAAGGCAAAGGGTTAATGAAAATTAATAAACAATATTATGTTTTTAAAAACCAATTATTCAAAGAAAGACGTGTTTTAAACATTAAAGAATTCAAAATTTTTCAAATATCTAAAAACCTTTATACAATGTTCTAGGATTTTGAATGAATTTTGTGAAAATTGTGCCACGAGTAAAGAGTGACAATTAACTGAATCATGGTTACAAAATACCACAGAAATCTACAGAAAGTTAAGAATATTGAAGAGAATTTGTCAGCTTGAAGACTCGAGGAGTGAATTTGAAGAGGCAGTTGTAAGACCGTATTCCATAGCTTTTCATTATGTCACTATTGGGATGTTTCTAGCATTAATAAATCTATAATAATCTTCGAATAATTAAATTAATTTAGCAATAAAATAATTAACCGTGGGCCTACAAGAAAATTGCCAAGACTAATTTTTAATTAAAAAAATAAAATGTTGCTTTTACACAAGCACCGTATATGTGTGTAAACGTCAAGATCCAAAACATTATGACCACCTGTCAATTACGAGTTGACCCACCTTTGGCGCGCAACACAGCTTCAACCCACCTTGGCATGGATAACACAAGTCCTTGGTAGATGGACGGAGACAGATTGTACCAGATGTTGAAGCAACCTTGACGCAAATCCCAGATATTGCGAATGGGTGGTCTTGGAACCCGGAGCTGCCGTCCCATGATATCCCAAATGGGTTATATAGGATTGAGATCCGACGAGTTAGGCGGAAGTGGAATTCCGCATCATGTTCCTGGAACCACTCCAACACAATTTTAGCCTTGTGACACGGGACGTTGTCCTGTTGTAACATTCCATTTCTAGCAGGAAATACAGACGCCATGTAAGGGTGCAACTGGTCCGCAATGATGTTCAGATACCCTGTCGCATTCATGGTCATCTTTAGCACAACCACGGGTCCCAGAGACGCCCAAGAGGACGTCCCTCAAAGCCTAATACCACCACTACCAGCCTGTGTAAGACCTACTGTACATTGAGGGAGCAGCCGTTTGCCTGGAAGATGGCGTATCCTGACATGGCCATCGGCGTGATGAATGACAAACCGTGATTCATTTGACCAGGAAACTCTCTCCTACTGATCCGTGGACCAGTCGCGATGTTGCTCGGCCAGCGTAGGCTCAGTTGGAGATGACGATTGGTCAGCAAATGCACACGAGTTGGACGTCCAACACCATGTCGTCTACTGCTGGTTTCACCGTCATTCATTCCCTTTGCGTAAGTACTAACAATCGCGAACAACCCACGAGTCGTTCAGTTTCGGAAATACTTGTTCCGAGCCATTACAGTCTGCCCTCTATCAAAATCACTTAGAACCGCAGCCTTTCCCATCACACACAGAAGTAAGTGACTCTCCAGCAGCAGTTCAATACCACTTCCACCTGATCACGTGCTTTCCACGTCATCCAGGAGAGTACATTGCAAAATGTAGGGGTGGTCATAATGTTTTGGTTCTTGAGTGTATGTACATAGATGACATGGTCGTTGATGTCTAGCATCAATGTTATTGTAAGTTTACTACTGTATGGCATAGAATAAAATAAAATATCATGTTTACACACGAACTATATAATACATGCATAATTATATACTAAAGAGAAAAAACTGGTATAGGCATGCATATACAAACAAAGAGATAAAGAACCAATTAGAAGACGGCGCTGCGGTCAGCAACGCCTGTATAAAACAATAAGTGTCTGACTGAAATTTTGAAAAACTGCTCTATAAACTATAAAATTACTTACTATGTTTATTTTAAATGTAATGCCAAATAAATCTTTTTTCCCGAAGTTTTTCCTTTTTTATAAATAGCATCCTATGATGTTTATATCGATAGCCGATAGCTAACATCAAATGCTGTAGTATTTAGAAATGTTTAAACATATTTATTTTATAAGATAGGATCGATATATAATCGGCAGAAATGAATCGGGCATTAAAGGGTTAAAACTCTAACCCGGTACTAGATTGATTACCAGTAAATAGATTTTATAGGTATTCTCAATTTGTCTATATGTTAAAAGTTTAAAACTTCTTAACAATATTTTATAGGTATTTATGTTGACAAAAAATGAAGAGTTTCTACAGTTCCTCATAGCTCGGTTGGTCGAACCTCGGATTTCAGAACTGTCCGTCCGTAGTTCGCCTCCCCGTCAGTGCATGGAATCCTAATACTTTAATTTTAATTTTAATCCCCTATAAAATAATAGCCTAAGTCATCTGTCCGTCTGTCCTCGAATTTATGAAGGGTATGACCTGGAATGGATAGAGGCATCTATATTGGATTATTGATGAGTTAGTGTAAGCAAAATTCAAAATTTATCTTCTCCTAAACTATTGATTCAATTATAAAATAAATTGGTATATATATGCTTCATAAAACAGAAAAAATACTATCGTCTTTAAACTTTTTTTTTACAGTTAGATGTGCCCTCGTGGTTTAGGGATAACGTACGCGACTCCCACCTAGAGTTTGTGGTTTTGGTACCAGCTATGGGGTAGAATTTTTACCCACTTAGCAATTTTATCCTGCTATCTAGGGCCAAATTGTATTTAACCTTTAAGGTAATTTCTTATTTTTATAATTTTACAACCATTAATGTAACTCCCAATTCCTGATGCTCACCCTGAATGAATCTATCACTTCATGAAGGAGGATACGGCTTTGACCTAAGGCGTCCCGAGCAACCTACTACTGACGACACCGTTACTGCTGGTACAATGGCAAGTTGTCAAGATTTAAGTGAATTTGAACGTGGTGTTATAGTCGGAGCACGAGAAATGGGACTTAGCACTTCGAAATACCGATGAAATTTGTATTTTCCAGTATGACCATTTCACGAGTGTACTGGAAGAATCTTTTAAAAAATCGAATCTCCGACATCGCTGCGTATAGATCGTGCAAGAACGGGACCAACGATAACTGGAGAGAATCATTAAACGCGACAAAAGTGTAACCCTTCGGCAAATGGCTGCAAATTTTAATGCCGGATCATCAAGAAGTGTCAGCGTGCGAATCTTTTAACGAACATCATCAATGTGGGCTTTCAAAGAAAAAAACCTACTCGTGTACCTTCGATGACTGCACTACACAAAGATTTACGCCGCGCCTGCACCCGTCAACACCGACTTTGCACTGTTGATGACTGGAAATACGCTGCCTGGTCTGACGAGTCTCGTTTCAAATTGTATCGAGTGGATGAACGTGTACGGATATGAAGACAACCTCATGAATCTATGAACCCTGCGTATCAAGAGGGGACTGTTGGAGCTGGTGGTGGGGGGGGGGTGATAGTTTGGGGCGCATATAGTTGGAATGATATGGGACTCATTATACGTCTAGCTACGACTCTGACAGGTGACACGTGTGTCTGATCCCATTCATGTCCATTGAAATTGAGAAATTCCAGCAGGACAATCAAAACCCCACACGTCCAGAATTGCTACAGGAGAGGCTCCAGGTACACTCTTAAGACTTTAAACACTTCCGTTGGCCACCAAAATCCCTAGACATGAACATTATTGAGCATATCGGGGGTGCTGTTGTAACTCATGTAACTTTGGACACTAGAGGGCGCATAACGCGCGAGTAGGAGAGGCGAGCAGAATGTTTTGTGTGTGCTTAATGTAGTGTGCTGTGTTTTTTTGTCGTGAAAATAAATGGAAAAATGGCATCGTCGCCTGTTTCTTCTCCACCGTCGTCTGACAGGTAGGAACAATTTTTATACTTTTGCGATTTGAACGAAACCTTTAGCAGTCTAATCAGGTGCCTTACAACGTGCTGTTCAGAAGAGATCAGCAGTCACTCGTACTGTTAGGGATTTATATCCCTCCAGAATTCATGGTATCAGCACTATTTCAGACATTAGTCGAGTCTATGCCACGTTATGTTGAGGCACTTTCCTATGCTCGCGGAGGTCCTGCACGATATTAGACAGGTGTTTTTTTGTTTTTTTTTTGAGGGGCGGGGCTCTTCAGTGTAAATGTAGATGTGTGTAAATGTGCATATATATATATATATATATATATATATATATATATATATATTCACATGGAGGAAAGGTCCTTCGATGCCCAGCATTGATACTGTAATCGGATTGATTCAACTAAGTCCAGTTTTAAACTAATAGGAGTAAAGAACTGTGTAACAAGGGCCGAAGAGTAGTCTGTCATGGAACAATCTCCAACAGAAGGCCTTGACCCACCCTGGGCTGTCGTGAGAATTATAATGCTGATGACTGAATGGAAGTGTATGTTTACATTTTACATTAATTAAAGACATTACCAACAGGTCTTCTTTAATCCGCTCTTTGCACTTGTCTCCTTATCTGCCGTCTGTGAAAGCTGTTCCAGATCTTCGTACAACCGGGCACATTTTTCGTCAGATAATGAAATGTTCTCGTAGCACTGAGAGTGCTGCAAATATTCTTTGATAAAAAGAAATAATGAAATAAAACAGAATCAATTTTCCAAAGATTAGATAGATATAATCGAACAAATTAAACTTCTACTGCAAGTAAAGGAATATCTTACTCACCAGCCTGTATGGGTCCTTCGACGCAAAGTTCTTCTAAAAATAGTCTTGCAGTAAACACTACGTCGTCGAAAACTTTTCTTTGTCCCGAAGTGAAGCATGAGGACAAATGGTTATCTACACATCTCACTCCCGATTTCAGAAGCCTGTAAACATGACTTCAAAATTATTATGATGCAGAAAATTAAAAAAAGAAAAACCTATCCCTCTTAGTGTTGAACTCCTTTGTCGTCAAATTTGCGGTTTTTCACTATACTTTTAACAACTATTGGAGTGTGTAATTATCTTAATGCATAATAGCCCTCAAAATTTATTCATAAGGACATATTAGGTTGGGAAAAAGAAATTCATTATTTTTGCGTGAAATTAATGACTTTATTTAACATGTTTCTGATTGTCCTATTTGGGTCAAATAGGCACCGTTTTGTAGTATAATGTGTTACCATTTTAAAGATAGCTTCATAATGGCTCTCTCATAGAAGTCTTGATCCTTATTTGCGAAAAACTCTAGTAATCGATTTTCACAATCTTTTCTTGATCCTAATTTCTTATCACTCAGAAAGTTTTGCAGCAATACAAGAAAAACTTGGTGCTAGGTCCGGACTATATGATGGATGCATTAAAACTTCCGAACCAAGCTCCCTGAGTTCCTGGCGAGTCGCTACAGACGTAAGTGATTTGGCATTGTCCTGATGGAACACAAAACCTCTTCTGTTGTTCAATTCTGGCCGTTTCTGGTCAATCGCTAGCCTCAAACGGTCCAGTTGTTGACAGTAGAGATCTTAATTTAGTGTTTGGCCATACGGAAGCAAGTCATAATAAATGATTCCCTTTCAGTCCCATCAAATACACAGTAGAACCTTACTAGCCGTTAGTACTGTTTTGGCCACCGTTTGAGCTACTTTACCGCGTTTTGACCACGATCATTTTCGCACAATATTGTCGTATTTGACCCATTTCTCATCCCCAGTCACCATCCTTGGGTCGATTTCATTCCATTTGGCCATGGCTTTGCAGACGGAAATCCGATCCATCAAGTTTTTTGGTGTTAATTGGAGTGGTACCCAAACATCGAGCTTCTTCTTGAATGCAACTTTGCGCAAATGGTTTAAAACTGTTTTAGGGTCGATCTTTAGCTTCGGGGCGATGCTAGGACTACTAACATTCCGGTCCACTTCAATTATTTCTCTGATTTTATCGACATTTTCGACGACGGGCCTGCCTGTGCGAGGTGCATCTTTAAAATCAAAAATTCCTGAACTGAATCGACGAAACCAAAATTGCCCGTAATTAGTAGATATAGTATAGGCACCATAAAAACCATTCATATTTCAGCCACCTAGCTTGCATTTTCACCTTTATCAAAGAAAAACTGTAAAACGCGCCAAATTTTCTCTTTGTTGACATCCATTTTTAACACCTGTAATTCACAACTGAATGGACCAAACAAAAAGCAGTAAAAAAAAAATTTATTTGTGTGAAATATCACCTTGACAACGAGCATAAATTTGAAAATTGTTTGTTCGATACTTTGCGAGATATCGATCACTACAGCCATCTACCAAAAAAATAATGGATTTCTTTTTCCCCAACCTAATATGTTAATTTTTTATTACTTATTTTCTACTTTTTTTTATAATATTTTAACAAACAATTCTCCTTATCTAAAGCCCCTAAGTGATTAAGTATGGGTCTGCAGACCCCAATTCTGACAATGTGGGACCTGAAAAAATACGTACGAGGCTCATACAGAAAGTAAGATTCCCTATTTAAAAGAAAAAAAGAACTCACACTTTCACGAACATATTTATTGGCAACAAGTACAGCCATGTTTCAGCTATTTTTCAACATAGCCATCACCAGAATGGAGACACGTGTCGTGTTGTGGGATCCACTTTTGTATACCTCTGTCGTAGAACTCTGCCCCCTTTGAATGGAACCTGCCTTCCTGTCCCAGAACACCGTGCACACCCCTTTCCGAACCGACAACGTCTGTTTGAATTGGGTCCTGACCGAAGATCCCTATGATGCCAATGCATTGACTGCTGTTTGATTTCCGGGGTAAATGTGGGAAATCCTAGTCTCATTGCCCGTGACGACCCTGTCGAGGAACTCGTAGCCATCATCGTGATACCGTAGCAGAAATGTCAGTGCTGCTCCTAAGAGTTCAATTTTGGGTTCGGGTGTCAGTTTCGGCTCATAGACCTGACAGAGCTGACGATGAATTTCAATTGGTTCAATGCTTTGTGCATTCAAGATCACCGACCGAACTTTGCAGGCTGTGGGAGAACGAATTAAGAGTTTCCATTTCGGACCACTGTTACTGCGCTACTGGCACGCATCAGGACTTGTCCAGCTGGCATATGATTAATACGTCATAGATCTGTTACGCATGCTCAATTGACACTGCTAATTAAGTTTACTTTAAAGGGAAAAATATCGGGAAACTTACTTTATGGATACGCCTCGTATATATTAGCCTCTTTACAGTTCACTACTTGAATTGAATGTATCGAAGAGGAAGGTTTGTAAGTAACAATAATTTGAGACTAAACCACATACTGTTATATATTTATATATTACATATAAAATTTTATTTTCATTCACATTTTCCAGTGGTATAAAAAAACAAATATTTTGATTTATATTTTTCTGCTTACAAAGTTGTACAGCAATATTATAATTAACTGAATGAGTTTTATTACATTGTTTGGAAACTATATTTTGTTCAACAAAATAAAATATTGTTGCAAAATTCTCTCGTAAATTTCGTTGATTGAATAGGCTTTGGGTAAGACAAAAACAACAACAATTTATTAACACGCCAAATGAATCACGATTTCAACGGAGGGCGATAAAACTTGGCAGCCTTTTGGCGAATTTTCTCAGAATAATACGAAGAGCATTAACACAGGTCCTACTTTCACCAAATCTGAGCGGGAACTGACTTTTTTTTTTAGAACTCAAGACCCCTTTATATAGCTTTCAGATTTCTGGAAATTTCCACTAGCTTCTTGTAAAATCCAGAGAAAGGGGAGGTCGGCAACAAATATCGCCAGGTCGCCAAATATGGAGATATATTGCCAAACTTGGTACCAAAATGAGTCTTCTAAAACTTCGCCAAGGAGCCAATATCTCGCCAATTTGGCGAGATATAATACAAAATTACATGTTTATAGCCTTCTTAACAATATTTTTAGTTTACAAACATTTTATTAAATTACATACAAAAAAACTTAATTTCTATTTCAGAAAGTATAAATATCTATTTTAACTGAAAAATTATTAAAATTACTAATTAGTATTTCATAGTTGTAGGATTTGGGAGGCATTGTGGTCTGGAATTGCAATAGTAAGACTCTGTATGCTTACCTACAAACTCCTTCCAGCTGTTCTTTGGTCGTAACCTTATCCAAAGTATTTCCCAGAGTCTGAAGTGATTCCAGGCAGGTATAAAGTCGAGGAAGCGTGCAATCGTCTCCAAAAGAAATGTCTGAAAAAGAGAGAACAAAAAGTATTTATAAACGCCAAAAGTATCCAAAAAAGTATACAAACGTATACAAAAACGTATACAAAAAAGTATATGCGCCAATGTTTCTAGAATCTGCACACTTTGAGTTATTCCTGTAAGATTTTTTTTATCCTTCGTGTAGCAAATATTGACCGTAGGTCTCCAAAACCAAACCAAACCAAACCTCTACAGGTTTCGAGTTTTCCACTGGCCCGTCCGAAGACATACAGTAACTGATAACTAAGTCGCCACAACAGCAATCACGACAGCTATAAAACTGCAGCTGACCTACGCGAGGCCCGTCATGGCTCGAGAATTAATTTGGTCAACTCCGGTAAGGAACAAGCGCTGCAGAGCCAAGTTCTGGTCTACCAGAGAAGACACTAGGAAAAGATCACTCAGGTGAACTCCGGGCTCGTGACACCCGTGTATACCTAAAGGAGGTATACCCCTGAGGTTGTCTCTCATTTAGCACTACCCAGAGGACACGTACGGCTTGAAGCTCGTGGCCACGGACGCGAGAGACGTTGTCCCCCAGGGTTTCGAGTGACCCTAACATTCTATCTTAGAGGTTCTCCAATGTTTTCAGTCTCGGAACATGTTAGGAATCAGAAATCCACTACATTCAATTTCGCAGCTACACTGGTGTGCAAAACTTAAGCAAGAGGTGGGTTTTTTGCCATAACTCCACGAGTATTCATCTGAGAGACATGAAATTCAGAAATAAAGAAGAGTATTATGTACATTAAAGATGACGAAAGCATCGGCGCTGAAAAAGGACTACAATGCATGCGATATGGAATCGAACAAAAACAAGCTTTATTGAAAGCATAGTATCGTGACTCATTGTCTGTCCAAGAGGAGGAGGGACAAGCAGATATTCCTTAATATGGTATATGCCCTTCCCTAACTGCAATGGTCGCTTTGCACCGTCTCCGCATACTCAGATCGTATCTCCACCACAAGAAAAGATCTCCACCACAGAAAGATCTCCACCACAGATCAGATCTCCTACCACAAGAAATATTGGACCAGATGGTCCAATATTTCTTGTGGTAGGAGTGCCATCAGCATCTGTTTGAGTAGTTGGGTGTTCTCTGGAGGATGTAAACGTGCTGCAATGCTTCTCCCCAAAGCATTCCACGCGCGGTCGAAGGGATTTAAGGGGACACATCACCTTTCAGCAACTTCAAAATGAGGAATTTTTGCTATTTTTCGATTTGCCGTAACTTTTCTTATTATGGAAATTACTTGGAAATTTTAGCATTTGTTCTCTGAATCGAGTTAATTATTTTCCTATATTTACTTTGTTTCTCGTAAATAAAAACTTTTTTTATATGATAAAGTAAAAGTGTTTGTTTTGAAAATTTAAAAATTTTGCTGTCCTACTGCGCGCAGTTTTACAGCAACACAAACTATATTTCGGCAATCATTTTTGCATTTTTATAAACAAAAGGCATTAGGTATTACTTTCCACCTATTTAAAATTTAAAAGCTATCAGAAATTTTACACCAGGAGAATAAATTTTCAAAAAACCTAAAATAACGTTGGAAAAATAAATTTCAAATACAATAAATAATCCATAAAATAAAAAAAATTTCAAAAAAGTAGGCGTAGTTTCATTGTAGTACTATAATGCACTTAACTTGAAAATTATAGATCCGTGCGTGCAATAGTTTTTATTCTAGAGTGCGCGCAAGTTTGAAAAACATTATTTTGAGTAAAATGCATTTAAAGTTAAAACTTTAGATATTTTCATCCTATTTTCCTTAAAACATTTGATAAAATGATTTAAAATTGCCTCTATGTATACATTGTCCCTTCTATTTCTAATATTTTTACTTTTGTAGCAATTTTATATCTTTTTCTTGCTTTGCAAGTCACTAACGTAAGCATCTCAGCCACGATTTCAGCCCAAAGATTCAGATGTTGATCGCTGTTGTATGTAAATACTCTTAAATACTTAAAAAAATACCTAATATACCTAAAATACCTAAATAATATAAATACCTAAAAAATTAAAAACTGTTTAGATGCTAAAAATTTAAAAACATCAGCATGTATTATGCTATAAAATATATTTCTTTTATTAATAGAATTTTAGTTTACGGAATAAGAATTATATTCAACTTTTATTTCATATTAAGATTTAGTTTCTAATATATATTTCAAAAGTTCTTTTGTGGGTAAAGTGAATGTCTATAAATAATCCCGTAATAAAATGAATAATTAAGGATAATTAATGAAATGATAATAACACAATGAAAATTATCACTAACTTCTATTTGATATCAAAATTTAGTTTCTAACTTACATAATTCAAAACTTATTTTGAGAGTAAAGTGGGTTTATATTATGTAATAAATAAATTATACTTAATAAACTAATAATAATAGAATAAAAATAATAATTAGTTTCTATAAGATATTTCAAAATGTATTTTGTAGGTAAAGATTATGACATAATAGAAATGATAATGTTTTATAATTAATAATATGATAATAGCAAGATAAAAATAATAATTAGATAAAATAATAATTTAATAATGAAGTAATAAAAATGATGATATGTTATAATTAATAAAATGATAATAACAAGATAAAAATAATAATTAGCTATTAGATATAAAAATTCTATTAGATATAAAAATACAGTTTCATCCTTATCAAATTTGAAAAGTTTTTTTATTACAAAAGTGGATTTCCATTAATAATGATGTAATAAATAGAATAAGTAATAATGATAGGTTCTTATTTACATGTTCGAAAAGTTATTTTACTTGGAAAGGAGATTTTCATTAATAATGATATAATAATAACGATAATTAATGATCATTAGTAAAGGTATGATAACAGAACCAAAAATGATAATTAGTTTCTATTTTTTACAAAAATTTAGGTTCTTATTTACAAATTTGAAAAGTTATTTTACTTGGAAAGTAGATTTTCCTTAATAATGACATAATAAAAACGATAATTAATGATAATTAGTAAAGTTAGGATAACAGAATCAAAAATGATAATTAGTTTCTATTTTTTACAAAAATTTAGGTTCTTATTTACAAATTTGAAAAGTTATTTTACTTGGAAAGTAGATTTTTCATTAATAATGATATAATAAAAACGATAATTAATGATAATTAGTAAAGTTGTGATAACAGAATCAAAAATGATAATTAGTTTCTATTTCATACAAAAATTTAAGTTCTTATTTACATATTTTAAAAGTTATTTTACTAGGAAAGTAGATTTTTCATTAATAATGACATAATAAAAACGATAATTAATGATAATTAGTAAAGTTATGATAACAGAATCAAAAATGATAATTAGTTTCTATTTCATACAAAAATTTAAGTTCTTATTTACATATTTGAAAAGTTATTTTACTATGAAAGTAGATTTTTCATTAATAATGACATAAAAAAACGATAATTAATGATAATTAGTAAAGTTATGATAACAGAATAAAAATGATAGTTTCTATT
>CM063500.1:122849608-122889608 GCA_032207245.1 Pardosa pseudoannulata | reverse complement strand
AAAACTCATTCACAAATTATAATTTCATAACATTTATAGATATATTGATGAAACATTATGGGAAAATAATTTCATTTTTAAAGGATCGCATTTAATTCATCAGTAAGTTTAGTTTTATTCAATGTTATGGTTTATATAAAATAAAAAATTGGAAAATAAAATGATATTTGAGAAATCATAAGCATTTTTTTTTTTAACTTTTGAGTAAACCGTTGTAAGAATTAATTTTGCAGTAAAAGATTGATGACTCTAATAGCAAACCTAAAGTCCTTTTTAGAAAATTCATTCACAAATTATAATTTTCAAAACCATATATTGATGAAAAATTATGTGGAAATGATTTGATTTTTAAAAGATTGCTTTGATACTGTAATGGATTTTTGAAATTCAAAGGAATCTGAGGGACATGAAAATCATGACAGTTGATAGAGATAATATTATTGTTGTATTGGTTTATTATATTTATCCAGAAAATGATGTCATTGGATTTATTTTGTTGTAATTTGAGCAAAAATGACTATAATCTATTGACATTTCTCATGTATGGGAAATATTGAAAATAGTAGTTATTTAGTTTTAAATTTTGTTTATTTGTTTTTTCAAAAATAATCGATTTCTAACACTTTGATGATATTAACGAACAAAATTAAAGAGAAGAAAAAATTCCACTTTTGGCACGTTTTTCTCAAACATATTCCACAGGCAAGGGGATGAACACGGCCAATATAAAATATATAAAAGCTTGTGTATAAAATATAGTTCATGCTGTATCACATGTAATATAAAGGCGTATACGGCATTAAATGTGTGTATCATATGGGATGTATGGAACAGGCAAAGGGTTAAACAACTGGAAGATTGTAATTCAAATAAAATAATTTTTAATGAAGAGCAGTAAAAAATGTGTGCAATGTAATTTGCATACAAGGAAGTTATATGCTATTTACATCATTTATAATCTGCCAAATGATGTTTTGGGTGAAGCAAAGTACTTAAGCTCTGTAGTATCTAAAAATCTGTCAAACGGCGTTTTGGGTGAATATCTGGATACTGCGATATTTGGAATTCCGCCGTATGGTTCTTCGGGTGACTATCTGAATGCTGTTATATCTGAAAATCTGTCAAATGGTGTTTTGGGTGAATATCTGGAAATCTGTCAAGCGGTATTTGGGCGAATATCTGAATACTGCAATATCTGGAAATCTGTCAAGTGGTACTTTGGGTTAATATCTGGAAATCTATCAAGTGATGTTTGGGTGATATCTGGAAATTGTAATATCTGGAAATATGTCAAAAGGTGTTTTGGTGGAATATCTGGAAATCTGTCAAGTGGTGCTTGGGTGAATATCTGGATACTGTAATATCTGGAAATCAGTCAAATGAAGCTTTGGGTGAATATCTCGAAATCTGTCAAGTAATGTTTGGGTGAATATCTGGAAACTGTAATATCTGGGAATATGTCAAATGATGTTTTGGAGGAATATCTGGAAATCTGTCAAGTGGTGCTTGGGTGAATATCTGGATACTGTAATATTTGGAAATCAGTCAAATGGAGCTTTGAGTGAATATCTCGAAATCTGTCAAGTAATGTTTGGACGAATATCTGGATACTGTAATATCTGGAAATCTGTCAAATGGTATTTTGGGTGATTATCTGGAAATCTGTCAAGTGGTGTTTGAGTGAATATCTGGAAACTGTATACCTGGATATTTGTCTTAATAAATAGAAGCTGCCAGTTTTTAAAAAATAGTAATCCTTACTTACTCCTAATTTAAAGCTAGTTTAGTTCCTCCTAGTTTAGTTCCTGAGCATGTTGGTATCATTGGTAACGAAGAAGCCGACTCTAATGTAAGGTTTGCTACTACTACCGTTCCTATTTCGTACGTTGGCATAAAGTTTGAAATTTAAAAAATTCTCTAATAATAAATGGCACGCTGAATGGCATACCTTAGATGACATTAAACTACAATCTATGAAAAATATTATCAGCATTTGTCCTCCTCATCTTTCTTGTTAAGTAAAGTGAAAGTTAAATTTAGCTGTACAAAATTTCAAATTTGGGGAAATATCGCGATATGAAATTTCTGATATCGCTGCAGCTTTAATAAAATATAATAGATTACCAATGTTACCAACATGCCCAGGAACTAAACTAGGAGGAACTAAACTAATTTTAAATTAGGAGTAAATAAGTATCACTATTTTTGAAAAACTGGCAGCTTCCACTTATTAAAACAAATTTCCAGATATTCACCCAAACACCACTTAACAGATTTCCAGATAATAGGCGCCGACCTGTTGCCAATTCTGATAATGATAATAATGATAAAATGTTTGCGAAAACATCCAAATCAGACATTAGCTCAGATAAGGTTTTTTATATCTTGTTTAACAGAAATTCAAAACACCCTTTTAAGTGAAAAAGTCTATAAAATTATTTAAACGAAAGCAAAAATAACGAACATGGGCTGAAACGTCCTTCAATTGCTTTTCTTAAGAACTCCCTCCTCTATCTTAAACCTCCTACTTATTTCGAATAATCATTATAGTCTAAACAGAATCTACTTGAATTTACTTAGAATTCCAAAGCACTTATTTTCGTTATTATATGCACGTCAGGCAAGAGCGACCTAAACATAGGTAAATATTCTGAAGTCGCTGGATGTATTTTGTTCTTTTCGTGGTTATACTCCCTATATTTACACTATTAATTTTATCCTTCGAGTTTTTTGCATTCCTTTATTATTAAAAAAAAACAAAAAAACATTCGATTTAGAGAGAGTTTCCCTCATTTTGCCTCTTACAGATGTCTTATTATTATAGCTGAGTTGAAAATGGTATTTAGATTTTCTTTGCTCTCTATCTACTAGAAGCACCACTAGTTGAAAAATGAAATTACATGAAAAAAAATTGAAAAACGAAACAGCAAAACGAATTTCAGGACCTCCAACATTTCTGCTGCTCCCGGAATCTTGCTACTTACTACTCCTTGCTTAAACATAAAATTTGGACAAACATAAAATTATAAACATAAAATTTGGCCAACTTTCAATAGTATAGTTTTCCCTCATATATGACGAACAGTAATTTTAATCATAGGAGGCCATTTATAAAGATAATAAAACTTTATACTTTGTATATTTGTTATAACATATTTACGCAGTATTATATTTATTATAAAAGCTGTAATAACTTTTATAATAAATATATTAATAGTATAGTTTTTCATATACGACGAACAGTAATTTTGGCCGATTCTGAAAGGCGGCGAACACTCATTCCATTCTAGCCTGTCAACTCTGGAACCGAAGAGTAGCGCCCTACCCATTCGGCTATCGTTCGGCTCACATGTAGATAGCACCTCTACTTCTATTAAAATATAGACAGATTTACTCATTCATTTGTTTGACGGACGTGTCTTTTTTTTTAACTTGAAAATAAATTATTTTGTCTGCAGTGATCAAGTAAAAATTATTACATAAAGGGAACATATACACAAAGGTACATAAATGGTCCTAAAAGGTCCCAAAGGTACATTAATGGAAATACATACATAAAAGTAACATAAAAGGATCATATTTATGATTTTCTTTGGATATGTAACTGTAAAATATTTGTTGAAACCTGATTTTTCTGTTTGTTGCCGATTTGCAACAATAGCCATAAAGTTCCATAAGAATAAGCTAGAATAAGGAGTATTGGTTCTATTTTCTTCTCATTCTAGAAGTTTTTTTTCAGTCCGAGACGGCCTAAGATCCAATGTGTTCGTGAAATGACTGAGGCACGTCAAATATGTTCGTGGTCACAATATCCTTCAAGTTCTCAATTTACCTCTGAGGGTGCAAGCCATGTTTTAAAATCTTCTGCTTCTCAATTAGGACAACCCACTTGAGCAAGAAGTCGTACTTTCACACTTGTGTTCTCGTTAAAAAGTAAAATGTTTGCACCACTTTGCCTTAATACGAGTAGATCGTGCATGGTTTGACCAAGTGGAATAAAACAACTTCAATGAGGAATTTGCACATGTACGGGGTCTCGGAACAACTTAGTATTTTTCTCCAGATTCCAGACTCGCACATTCCGTTCTCGTCTGGGTCCATAATTTTAAAAATTAATTTTAAATGTTAAGCGAAAATCACGTGACATCAAAACACTCGGTGATTGGTTGGGACTTCATCGTTCACGTTATCCAATATTTTCTTATTACTTGTAAGCACGCACTTTTTTCCGATTTTGTTTTTGAAAGCTCTAAGAATTTTCTAGCTATCAAAATTTATATTTATTTAAACCTGAAGGTTTATTTTATCGATCTAGATAGCTTAGTTATCTCAATTTGTCATAAATGTCTCTTCTACCTGGAATTAAGAATGGACAGTCAGACAACCTCCGGAAAATTGACAACATGTCAATGTTTTCGTTCTTAGTGAAAAAAACCCCGGACTTTATGGGAACAGAAATCCGGGGAATTAAAACCCAAAGGTATGTAAAATCATTTATATATTTATCCAATTTTACTTAACATGTATTAATATTTTATTCATGCTAATCACAGCTCTTCTGTTTGTAGACATAGACAAGTCAAATAAATATACATATATCATATGCACACATTTGTAGTAGCATCGCTTTTTTATAAGTAGAGATAGATGTAATATATTAAAATAAAAATTAGAGGAGGTATTTATTGTGAGACCGGGACCTTTAGCCTTCGTGTTGCAAAAAGTAGACCGTAGCGCTCCAGAACCAAACCAAAACCAAACCAATTCTTAAGTATTTTAAATTTGATGAAAAGAAATTTAAAATCTTTAAAAGGCTTTACTTAATTATTTATCATTTTTTAAATAGCAATAAAATTTTATTGCCTTTAATATTAATGTTAAATAGAAAAATGTATAAAGTTTCTGAAATTAAATTTAATTTTTAGAGTAATATCATTATAAGTATTTTAAAAATATTATATGCTTTTTCAAATTAGTCACCAATTTAATCGAAAAATATCGCTGTGAATTAATACACTGAAGAAAGTATGCATCACTGAAGAAAATATTTATAATACCTTGAAAATACATAACCTTCCCCTCCCCCGAGTTATTTATTAGACAATTATATGCTTTAGACTTTTATATGTTTTACAATATTTATATGCTTTATCAAACATTTATTGTAGTTGAACTCTGTGATAATACTCGAAAATTATCAGTTTTAAAAGTTAAATAGCACTGGTTAATCAACAGTTTGTTTAAAGGTATAGATGTATTTTTATATACTTTAATTTTTCTAAACTAGAAATATTTAAACAAAAGCAAACATTTACTTATCGAGAAATGGTCTTCTCAAACCCATAGAGATGATTTATATGATAATTTGGGGTTTAATTTCTCATACCATTCCATCGCATTTGTCCAGATTTTAAGTGTATGTGGATCTTTGGGAACGCCGAAAAATATCTTCTCATTGCAATTAGTTGTATTTTTACAGTGGCACAATACATTATTTATAATGTAATTTTTTAATACCAGACATAAGAAAAAAATTTCTATTATATGTGATACTTTACACAGAAACAAATTTAAAAGTCGCCTTTTAACATGTAAACAGCATAGGTCAACGTGAACGATGACGTCACAAACTCGGCGGAGGAAAAGTATCGTTTTTGAGAAACGTTAAAGAGTCCGCTATAAAACCCATTAGAAATCACTCATTAGGCCCCCAAATGAAAGAAAAATGGCTATTGTCCTGCTTACTTTTTTGTCTTCTATCGTTTAAAATTAAAATTAGAAAAAGGTGAAAATTCTTCATTACGACAACGCACTTGAGTCGTACTTTCACCCTTGTGATGCTCGTTATAAAAGAAATTTGCACCCCTTTGTCTTTATACGAGTAGATCGTGGATGGTTTGACCAAGTGGAATAAAACAACAACAACAACTGCAATTTTCTGGGGGGGGGGGTTCAATAAATTTAGTATTTTGTAAAACGCTTCTATGTCATTATACATATTAAAAAAGAACGCAAGATGTAGTATTAGCATAAAGTTTGGAGACATGTCCGGGTTTATTTTTTATTTACATTTTGTTCATGGAGGAAGGCAAAATCGTAACAAAAGAGTCGGTACACTTTGACGATCCGCTTTTCTTCCACGGCGGCATACGAAAGAGACCACGTGAGACGACAATGTCTGGATCCTGACTACTAGGTCAGTTTATATACTATTCTTCAGTAATATTACTTTATAGCATCGCTCAACCCTCCGACCATCCCTCCGTGTCCGAAAAGGAGATAATGATCTCCTGTCTCGCCACCGTGGCACCGTGTAACTGACAATTACCATCGTGGCGCCGCGTAACAGCCGACCTACATCGAGACAGTGCTGCGTCACAATAAGACACAGCCAATAGTCGAGAGGGAACGTCAGGAGGCGCGAATTTCGAGCAGGATAAAGGGAAAATGAAAAGGGATTTTTCTCTCATGTCGGGGGGAAAGGAGAGGGATATCCTCCCAAAAGAAATCTTTTGATAGAAATTGGGACTTCCTAGGCGTAGCCCTTTAGACCAGCTCTTTCTGAAAATAAACCCACTCTGTCAACACTTGGAACTCAGGGATTCGGGTCAAGTTTTTGATACTTATCTAATTAGAAAATCTCATGAATTCAAAGTAAAATAGATGTAATGTATCTGGCAACAGCCAAAATAAAAGAACTCTGAATTAATCAGAATCTGACAACACCAGATAGATAGAAAAACAGGAGAATTCTGTTTTGGTTAAGAACATTAGAACAATGATTACAGGCTTAAAATGTATATATAACGTGATTTGTGATTTGTGGATAAATATGTTTTCGTGAACATCTGCATCTTATATTAAGGTCCCCAAAACACTACAGTAGATTTTAAAGTAAATAACAGCATGTATTTTCGTAGGGTCTAAATTACGATGACCCTCTGATAGCAAATTTGTTATTTCACCCTAACTGTGTTCTTCAAACGAAAGGCGTACCTTCGTCTTAATTTTTGTAACCTCTCGATAACATACATTAGCTCGTCCAAGTGGCATTTACAACAACAAAAGAAAACAAAGCAAAGGTGGGATTGGGGAGTTTAAACCAACCATAGACCAATAGACCAATAGACCATAGTCCATAAACCAATAGACCAATAAACCATAGTCCATAGACCAATAGACTGCAAAAAAAAAAAAAAAATGTTCCTACAGTTTTAATTTATATCATAAATATGGCGCTTCCACTTAACACATTGTATGCGGGACGCGTACTAGTACATTTTCTGATGATTGATACTTGAGCGCGGGACACGTACTAGTACGGTTAGTGTAACAACATGGTTTGTTGATAGGTACAAATATAACGGCATATACAGGAAAACGAAGCCAAATGTTCTTGTCTACTACATAGATTCTGGAAAAATTCAGACAAATAAAAATTTACGTCAGTCGATGCGGAACTACAGAACACGAAGGTGGATTAAAAAAAATCAATTTAGATTGAAAATTAATTTTTTATTTATCCTTGCGAAAATGGTATTATATATATATGCATATTTATATATATATTTATATATTACATATATATTTTTTTATTTATCTATTTATATATTTGTTTGTATATTTCAATATAAAATACGAAAAGTGGGTTAAAAAATGAAATAATTTTTGATCTGCTGAGATTTAACTGAATAACTAAATGGACGCGCAAAACGCCCGCTCCCGGTACAATTCCGCTGCGAAATGTACCGGCACACAATGTGTTAATCGGCATTTATATAATATTTTAACACTTTCCATTATATTTTTGTCAAATTGTAATATAATACAAGCTTGTATTACATTATAATTTGACAAAAAGGAGGATTCCTTACATACAATAAATTTATAAGTCTGCAAGGATTTAATCTAAAACTCTACACGTAAAAGAAGTCTGTGTCTTCCACTAGCAAGCCTCTTAATTTTTTTTATTACAAATATTAAAAAATAATTTTTTAAAAAATTGTTACTTGTTAGTATTGCTTATGAGTGGTTTTGTATGTATGACAGACTTTTAATTATTATTTTATAGCCATGTTTGGAGGCAATGAGTACACATTAGGAAGAGTTAGGAGGGGGGGTTCAATATTTTCCACCCACCCCTCTATAGACTGATAAAAAAAACTCCGTATAGAAGAAAAAGCCCATAAAATTTTAGTTTTCAACATAAAATTTCGTCTTGGTTAATCATGTGTGACACTTTTACTATCTTTTTGTCAAAAAAAATAATAAAGCAAGCGATAGTATTATACTATAATTTGACAAAATGGCGAGGCATTACTTACAAAAATTTCACCACCTACCTTCCCCATGGCACGATCAAGATAAAATTGTACCCAGGGCTTGGTATTTATTTGGCCTAAGTAAACACCAGGTAACTTTCAATATACACATTTTTTGTTTCCTATTCTGCAAGCACTGTTTTACCAACAATGCTATTGTAATGATATTTTAAACAAACTAACCGACTAAATTACAATTACCTTCTAAAACAAATTATTAGCGATTCTATCCCTAAAATTATAGTCTTTTGCGTAATGGCTTTGTTTTTTTCTCTAATTGTGGCAAACTTTGACAATTTCGAGAATGCCAAAAATAATTTGTCTAAATAAACTCAACATTTTTATTTCTAAATTTTGCCATTTTTTTTTTCATGACCCAATAACTAAATTGTATCCAGCATGGTTCAGTTACATATTTCGTTCTAAACAGAACTAAATCAGGATTACCTCTTTCACTCCGTAAGAAGAAGTAATAAACAGTAAAAATTCAACATTATTCTTAGCAAGTAATAAAATTTATTTCCTAAAAATTACCTTTTAATAACGTTATTTCCACTGTTTAGATAAAATGTACTGGAGCAGTCGATATCTTTGAGTTGCATTGTTTTATATTGGTTGCATTTTTGGCCGTTATTCTGAGATTTAATATTTGTAAACTTGATACTTATAAGGCAATTTGTCGCAACGTCACGAACTACTATAATGCCCTTCCCATTCATTTTCATGTTTACAACAGCCAATAGACAAACAATAAACTGCCCTTCCGTTTGAAACTAAAGCCAGAATTGTCATAATTTGAGAATTTGCCCTACTGCTTGAAATCACGCTATTGAAGAAAAACTTTATATTCTGATTATCAAGTACTTTTTGTCGCGAGCTCGAGATTAATTCGGCTGTTTTTAGTTTTCCGCGATTAGCAACGTAGAAGGAAATGGAGTTAAAAACAAAATGGAGCGGAGCTTGTTGCCGAAGATGTAGAATACTATTATTTTTGAAGAATAAAAGCCTTTATAATCGAAACTGACCCCACATTCTAGTTTAAGATTTCGAAATACATATATATGTGTGTACGTCATATGAAAAAACTCTACAGAAAGCTCTCTAGTTATCAGAAAGTTATCTAGTTTTTAATTTGGCGACCTATAGTTTGCGTACTACAGCTCTAGAACTGAATCGGCCGACCCCCTTCCTCCAATAAAAGTTCAAATATCATTTTTATTCGTTCTTTTGTAGGTAACACGACGTTTTGGGTAGTCTATTATAAACAATCATACGAAAAGGTTAAACTATTCTGTGAATAAAAAAGAATAAATAGCCAGGAAAAATAACAAACTGGGCTTTAAAAGGTTTTTCATGATATCTAAGCCATATCTGTTTAGATTAATTTTAACAGTGTAAAGAATTTACTTAGAAAATATAATGATATACGATGACGTATAATTTTGGGGAACTGATATTTGTAGTTCACTTAAAAAAATTTCACTTTTGTTTCATGGGTTTCAGGTAAAAAAAAAAAATACTTTTGCGATTGGAAGACATTTAGACATGCAAGAATGATAACAACACATTGCAGCTTATACAACAATAACTGGCAAAGAATAAATAGCACTGATCTTTTCTTAAAAAATACTTTTGCTTGTATATACCGGTTCTTCTCTAATGAGTTTGGTTCGGTTAGAGGGGGGAGGGTCTAGATATTTTCTTGAAGTAACTGCCACTCCATATTTTGCCGTACTTCAGACATTCCAACCCCCACCTTCCTAACCTCCTTAGCATTTATTTATTTTTTTATTTTTTACCTCTTGCTTTCTTAAAATCTATGTTTGATGTAGTACTCTAAAACCCACAGATCCGGTTTTTAGCACGATGCTTTTGAATTCTTTTTTTAAGGGTGTATTTTTCTTTTTCGTTTTCGGCATTATTTTCAAACTACCGCAATTCAAGGAATAGTAATAATAATAAAAAAGAAAAAAAAGGTTTTCATAAGCAAGTTGTGAGGTACCGCATTGTAGTATTTCGACTGATATGTCTGGAGAGTAAGCTACTGTTAGTGGAGAAAAGGAGATATTTTTTCCCCAACAAAACAACTAAAATAAAAATCATGTGCGCTAACGGCTTTTCTTGCAAAAATTCCTTGCCCTCCATGTGTTTTCCCTTTCCCCTGACATTGAATTCCCTAACCATCTCTCTCTCGTTGGGTAACTCTTTTAGTGACCGCTGGAAAGAGGAACTGTGAGGTTGCATATTGCTGTTTGCTGAGGATTACATCGATTCGCTAGCTTTTTGGCGATTGTTGAATTTGCCTACGATGGGATCTACCTGAAATTTTTGGTGTAACGATATTGTTATCGTTTTGTTATGTTATTTGCTAAAGATAAACAATATCACTTTACCTCTGAACTGCAAAAGAAACCTTAAATAAGATACAGAGAAGAGACTGTGATGCTGTTTGTTGAAAAGATCCATTGTCTTCCTCTTTATGTGTTGTAGATATTCAACTTTTAGAAGTGATCGTTGTGGTGGAGTTGTTTTGATAGGATTTAACTACTTAAGTTATATTTTAGATACAACAAAGCCATAGCAATTCCATTAGACAGTATATAGTCGGCATACCTTGATGAAAAAAACCGGTCCTATGGCCTCGCGTGGATGCTACGCACGTCTGATTTTCAAGTTTGAGTAATATTGTGCCATCGTATTTTATACTTTGCTTCCCAGTTGCTCCCACCATTCCAAACGGACCTATGCCATTACCACTAGTCACTCTCTTGGATGGCAGAGATTGCTCTGTCGAAATGCCAATCCTCAAAGATGTCTCAACTGTTGCTTTCTGTGATGCCCAGTACCCTCAAGAAATTCACGAAAAGGTTTTAAATGAGGCTGTCGGAGCATTAATGTGGCATACAATAACCCTCACTAAAGAAGATTTAGAGAAATTCAAAGCCCTGAGAGTCATAGTTCGAATAGGCTCGGGTGTTGATAATATAGATATCAAAGCAGCCGGTGAATTAGGTATTGCAGTTTGCAATGTTCCCGGACAGGGAATTGAAGATGTTGCTGATACAACCTTGAGCTTCATCCTTAATTTTTATCGGCGTACACATTGGCTAGCAAATATGGTTAAGGACGGCAAAAAATTTCAAAGTACAGAACATGTCGTCGCAGCTGCTCGGGGATGTGCTCGAATTCGTGGTGATACGCTTGGAATTATAGGTTTAGGACGCGTAGGAACAGCTGTAGCCATGCGTGCCAAGGTGTTTGGGTTCAATGTAATATTCTATGATCCATATCTGCCGGATGGCATTGAAAAATCTTTAGCTCTTACAAGGGTTTATACCTTACAGGATTTGCTTTTCCAGAGTGACTGTGTCTCTCTTCATTGTACTCTAAATGAACATAATCATCATGTAATTAACGAGTTTACGATCAAACAAATGAGACATGGGGCATTTCTTGTCAATACTGCTCGTGGTGGTCTGGTGGACGAGAATGCCTTAGCATCAGCTCTAAAAGAAGGCCGAATCAGAGCAGCTGCTCTAGACGTTCACGAGAATGAGCCAAATAACGTCCTAGAAGGCCCGTTAAAAAATTCACCCAACCTCATTTGCACACCCCACGTGGCTTGGTACAGTGAGGCTAGTGCAGTAGAATTGCGTGAAATGGCTGCACACGAAATTCGGAGGGCTATTGTTGGACGTGTACCAGATTCTCTCAGGAATTGTGTTAACAAAGAGCACTTTGTACGTAGGGATTATGGTGAAAACATCAATGGAGCTAGTGGATATAACTATACTCCAGTGGCTGTTCCTCATACCACCACCCTAGAAGCGTTATCAGTCATCGCTGCGGCAGCATCCTCATCAATCCTTACTGCACCTCATCCACAAACCCACCCAACTGCTTGAGGCACTCCTTATCATAAGACTCTTCAACTTGAGTACTCAGGAGTCCATGAGCGTCTTTTTTCATTTTCGTGACCCATTAAATTGCATTTCTCCTATCCCTGAGCGGAAATTTAAGGCTATTTTACACAAGGCAGCTTTAACAATCCTCAGCAAGTTGTTAAACCATAAGAATTATTTTATTAACCATTAGTGATGATATTTAACAGAACTTTTGATGCTGAGGGAGTGGAGGAAGTTCTTCTTCAACTAATACTAGGCATTTTGTTTGAGATTCTGTTTAAAAAAAGAAGAAAATAGAGAAAAAAGGGTAGAGAAACTGAAATCTACCATGCATGAGAATGTGTTCACACTTCCGAAGAGATAAAAATATAATATATGCACAACAGTTCAACCACATCTCTATCTAATCATTATTGATTTTGTACCTATAAATCAATATTGTACTGATATCTAAAATGATATATAATATACCAAAAGCCACAAGTTAAAGTCTACTATGATCAAAATGCTTTTGCATCTGAATGGAATTTTAAAGTTACTATCAAGTTGTAGTTGCAAGGTCGGTGACATAAAATATTTACTCATGTATGCTTAAGATTTATCTTACTATAAGAAGAAATTTTTATTGCATTATAGCCTTATTATATCAAACTTCTTCTTTCAAGCAAACTTCATATGAACATGCAAAGCCAACTATCATCAACCATTGAAACTTGTAAAGTGTAATATGAATTTCAGCAGATCTTAGGCAATAAATGTCCAAACAAGTAAAAACAGAAACAGTTATTAAGAACCATATGACTAATAACCTTCGAAACTTTTCTGTGTTGTGGAAAAAACTGTAAAGTGTATTGCTAATTTCAGCAGATATCAGGCAATAGATGTCCCAAGCCTGAAAATGAAAATTATGTACCACAGGGCTAATAGCCTTTCAAAGCTTTTCTATGATGTGGAAAAAAACTGTAAAGTCTATTAGGAATTTTAGCAGATCTAAGACAATAGATGTCTTAGCAAGCAAGAAAATGAAACATCCCGCGCAACATGACTGACATCTTTTTGAGGCTTTTCTGTGTTGAGGAAAAAAACTGTAAAGTGTAGTACGAATTTCAGCAGATGTCTGGCAAAGAAAAGTAAACATTATTACGTACCACATGACTGATAGCTTTTCAAACCTTCCTGTATTGTGGAAAGTGTTTAGTTACGTAAATAAATGTTTTGTTCTCATCTACAGTTGTGCATCTTCCAGTTTTACAGGTGTGGGTATACATTTTTATCTTCTTGCCATTTTCATCAGTTTAGAGAACTTAGTGGAATTAGTCCATATATCCTAGATAGATTCCTGAATGTTCCTAAAAACGTAAGTCATGCTTTTTTTTCTTTGTGTGAGTTTCAAAATTGTATACCCTTTCCTTTAGGGACCTTTTTAAACCTTCAAAGATTCGATTTTTAATTTATAACATAATCAAAATATTCAAACATTTCTGTATTAGGCTGTTTTATGCCACTCTGGTTGATACTGACATTTTCAATTGAATTTTCTCTACTTCATGATTTTATTTAATGCCGAATATATTTTTACGTTTATTTTGCCTTTCGTTCCATACACATATTAAAGTATGTGTTTTTCTTGGCATACGTTCTTCATCTTTTATTTTACACTCCCAGTAAAAAAAAAAAAAAAAAAAAAAAACTTTGTTGCTAAAAATAGTAGCCGAGGGTTACAACTTAATATGTGATTTTCTTTTAATTCATTTTTAACAATAATCATCTGTTATAAATTTGTAATTATATGTATTTTATATCTTCTCAAAATATAAAATACATATAATCAACGCTGAATCAAATGTCAAATATTTGTTTTTATTATTCTTGAAATTTTGTATCACTACTAACTCTTGCACAGATTAGTTTTGTAAATCAATAATAGATGGCAGCATCATATAAAGACGACGAAATTTTTCAATAAAATTATCAGATTGAAGTTTGATAATATAACTTTTTTAAACCTTTTTATAAAATGGAATCATTAATTAATGACAAATTACAAATTTTATTATCCCGTGATTAACGTAACGATAGACTAAATAAATTTTTTTGGCATAAATTGTTTCTACAAATTAGACAAAAATTATTCCATCCCAAAGATAAAAAGATTAAATGATAGTTATAAACTAATATTTCAATTATCACAATACACTCATTCCACTTTGTATTTTACAAAGCGGAAATTTTGTTATTAATCTTTTATTATAAATATATATATTAAATATGAAAAGTAGAATTAAAATTGCTTTTAAATGCTTGAATATTACCTTGAATATATTCATATCAAAACAATAACTCTTGCTCATTATATATATTTACTTACTAAATTATTAGTGTATTCAAACACACAGAACTTCATAAACATTGTGTCATTCATATAATTTTAGATCAATTTGTTAAAATGTTTTCGTTACTTCATAGATAATTTTTATAATGCATTTAAATCCTTGAATGTTTAAAACCCCAAGCATAAAATCTTGTTTCAGTAAAGTTGTGTTGTGTTGTTTAGTTCTGGTCAAAGTAATCACTAGCTGTAGCAAATTTTCTATACATTATACTAAAAAACTGTATGTAAAATGTATACCTAAAAAGATTAAATGATAGTTTTAAAGTATATATAGTATGGATAAAAATATTAAATTTATAATTCAAAACTGATAAAGTTGTTGGAAAATTACAACTTTTTTTTTTAAATTCTGTTAGAAAGCAGACTGATTTTCTTAATTAATGCTCCTGCCCATTAGATTTTAAAAATAAAAATTATGCAAGAAATATATTGTGTAAATTTGGCTAGACTTTAATTATGAATAAATAATTAATCACTTATTTTAAAATATTTTAATAGTTTAGTTTGGAGCACTAAAGTCAGTTTTTTTTTTCAACAGAAAGACTTATCTTTAACCTACTGCTTTGAACCAATTCCAAACAGTTATACAGATCTGTCAGCTAGAGTTTTGAACTTATGGACACTTATACCAAACAGCAGGACACTGATTGTTCTTCTGTCAAACAGCATTTATTTCAGAGGCAGATATGTTTAAGACCAGTTTTTGATTAAGCAGAAGTACAAGTGGTATATTGCATTAAATTATATATATATATATATATATATATATATATATATATATATATATGTATATATATATATATATATATATATATATATATATATATATATATATGTATATATATATATATATGTATATATAAATATATATATGTATATATATATATATATATATATATATATATATATATATATATATATATATAAATATATATATATATATATATATATATATATATATTATATATATATATATATTTATATACATATATATATATATATATATATATATATATATATATATATATATATATATATATATTATATATATATATATATATATATATGTATATATATATGTATATATATATATATATATATATATATATATATATATATATATATATATATATATATATATATATATATATATATATATATATATATATATATATAAATATATATATATATATATATATATATATATATATATATATATATATGTATATATATATATATATATATATATATATATATATATATATATATATATATATATATATATATATATATATATATATATATATATATATATATATATATATATATAATATTATATATATATATATATATATATATATATATATATATATATAATATATATATATATATATATATATATATATATATATATATATATATATATATATATATATATATATATATATATATATATATATATATATATATATATATATATATATATATATATATATATATATATATATATATATATATATATTTATATATATATATATATATATATATATATATATATATATATATATATATATATATATATATATATAAATATATATATATATATTATATATATATATTATATATATAATATATATATATATATATATACATATTTATGTATTTTTATGCATTAAGCCATATTCATATATGAAGTCATGTTTAAAATTCTTATATACTAATGATTTTTGAAAATGTGCTATAATAAAACAATGTATGTTACATTTATATTAAAACCATAAAAGAACATTAATAAGTAATCTCGAGGTAAATTTTGATAATAATTTTAGATTTGATCTTTCACTTTTCATTTAGATTACTGTGTTTAATTTCCTATAAACTAAATAATTAGAAATGAATCTATGACAAATAAAATATAAACCAAAGTAATATTTTTTGTTAAGTAAAATATTTAAGAATACAAAATTAAGAATAAAGCATTTCCTAAAGGCAAAAGTTTTGTAAAATTATCTAAAAATAAATCTACACCAGTACAAAAAGATGCCTAGCTTTTAAGTTTTTTTTTTTTTTTTAATATATAATATAAAATTTTAGTAAGACCAAATAATTAATGCCAGATAAAGGTTATATAGATTATATTTAGTGATTAAATATATAGTTTATCTTCTCTAAACTCCTTTTCGCTATTTTGGAAAATTAAGGAACTAAATACTGTTACCAAAAGTATTCTTTTAAGTTTTCTGATTTTGTCTAAATTAAAACTTAGTTTAAAAATACAGTCAAACTGTAATATAGTGCAACCAAATTATAGTGCCAAATATGTGAGTGAACAAATGTTTTTTACATAACTTCTAATGTTAAAAATCTGTTACAGCACCAATTTATAATTTCCAACCATGTCAATTTGTTAGACCTATTGAGGGATGAAAACAAGTCAGAGGCTTGAAAATATTGATTTTACTGAACCAAAACTGGAAAATTATTGACAGATTTTTAATAGTACAGACTAACTTTCGAATGGTAATTGACAAATAGAAGTAAATCTTAGTATAAGCTTTTTTTTAGTCTGTAATAATGCGTTGTAAGGTTCCTATGGAATAATTTGATCATAAGTTAAGTTCTAAGATCTAATGAGGCCATGAATGATAATGATAAATTATATTTGGAAAGGTAGAGAATATTTCAAATAACTTCCCCTCTTCTGTTACACATACACACTAAGGCAGAAACCTAATGTATTAATATACATTGGGTTTCTGCCTTGGGATTAAATATATGTAGTGCAATTATATAAAAACTGTATAATAAAAATTGCATATGCATGAAATGTCTAATTATTAAAGGAAAGTTAGAATATATAGCAAACTTACTAATAAATAGCTAAAATTTAATAAATTACAAAATAAGGAAAATGTACAATTTACGTACATATAATCAGAAAAACCAAACCACAAAAACTTGCATATCCACAAGATAATTCCATATCTCTCCCCTCTTACACATACTGAAAGTAAAAACAAAAACTTTTCCAGATATTTTTCAGTTGCTTGAAGTCTTGTCTTTATTTAAAAATAAATTTAGAATAATTAGGCAAAGTTAAAATATTCAAATAAAACACAAGCAAAAAACCATTTTTCATCAGTTACTGACTAAATTCTGAAAACACTGATTAATACTGATCTGTCTAAAAAATAGTGACTCTTACTGATCATTTTTCATCTCTGACCTTTTCTTAGAATTTGCTCTGTCCTTTTTTTATAATTTTATTTATTTCTTCCCTTTGACTCTTTTTTTTTTGTCTCATTATTATACACTATATTTTTTAATGCTTTAGAGTGTTTTTAAACAAAGTTGTATTGAATCTGATGTTCCATAATGACACTTCAAACTGTAATCAATATCGGTTTGAAGTAAGTTAATTAGGTTTTAAAAGAACTTCCAGTTTTTCAAATGGCATGGAATATGAGCAAATATTTGGCACCAGAAGTGCTGTTTCATATATCCTACTGTGATGACAATATCAACTAAGCAACTAAACTTTTTAGGAGGTGTTGATAAAATAGCTAAGTTTCATGTGAAATTAAATCAACTTCTATGTCAACTTTGTTTATATATCTAATGTAAATTCCCAATTTCTGTCATTAGATGGTTCTAAGGAAATGAACAGTCTTTGACTATTTGCACAAAATGTGAACACATATAATTAAAAGGTTAATTCTATACAAATCACATGTTACAGAACCTAAATATAAATGCTATATCAACTAAAGATTGTATTGGAGTGTTTTCATATACTGATGAATGCAGAATTTAAGAATTTTCAATTAAGTTCCATTCTGGGTTTCAATTGGCATTTACCTTTCATTTTTATAAGAGTGTAATAAGTTTGTGATCATACTAGTGAGACAAGAATTCTGGAGACAAAGTTATTTCATTTTCACATTTTATTTTTTCCTACTTCTAATTTTTGGAGATTGGATATAGAGTTCTAGTAAAGAAAAGGGTATATTCTAACCAAGCTCTTCAATAATTTTCATCCCCTCTTTCAACTTCCAATATTCACTGACCTTCTTGCCTTCTCTCATTTTTGTCATCAACCAAATTTTGAGCACAAAAGTTGCCAGCAAAAGCTGTACTAAGTTAAGCAAACCATTGGACAATCAGCTAGAAGATGGCAATAACAACACATTCATAGGTAACCATAATGGAATCAGAAAAATGAATAAGTAGGGGAAGTGATAACTTTCTGGTGGTTAATTATTATTTGTATGTAAAAACCCACAACTGTGAAGCAATATACTACATTTTTTTACCATACTGAAAACTGTGAAATTGTGCAGCATCTTTATTTCTATACGAAGGATCTTCTATGGTTAACATATATTGAATCAGTAATTTTCAAAACATAAAAAGTATTCTTTCAGTTCCAGAGGAACATGACAATATACAGAAGTAAGTCTAAGTTTTCATTCAACTTTATCATATGATATGAGGTTAACACTTAACTTACTTCCTAAATAATTATGCTGCCAAATTGGTATTAGAACATAGTGGTACTACACTGTCTACCAATAAGTATTTGGACACCTGTGATATAAAAGAAAAACTAACTTTATTCAAAATCAATAGCTGGTAGAGCCTCCACGAGAGACAATTACATCAAGAAACCTCTGGGGCATACTTTCCACAAGTCTTTGTATTACAGCTAGAGGTATTGTCTTCCACTCATCTTAGAGTAGACATACAACTTCCTTCACCCATTTTGGATGGATAGTGCACCCCTTAATCCAACTCATCCCAGAGGTTCTCGATAGGGTTCAGATCTGGGCTTTTGGCAGGTCAGTCCATTCGATGAACTCCATTGGCACCATACCAAGCCTTGGTTAACCTTGAAACATGACAACTGGCATTGTCGTCCTGAAAGTAACAGGGGTCCAACCTGTAAAACTGACACAATGTAGGAAGCACACTGTCATCCCAAATAATGCAGTAGGCATCGGCGTTGAGCTTACCATGACATTTGTTTTTGAAAAAATATTTTTTTAATAATTTAAAAACTTGTCCCCTTTTCATTAAAAGCCATAAAAATGGCTGTTGCATATTTCCTGTGAAAATCATACAAGTTCATTATATCTGAAGAAGCTGCAGTGGCTCTGTTAGCAAATTTGACAATCCCATGAGAAGAGGGCTATGAGTTCAAAGTTGGAGATAGACAAAGATATGCCATGTTCATTAATAGTGGCTAGGGCACATAAAAGAGGTTCATGGTCACAATGTTCTCCAAGTTCAAATGATACCTCTGGATGTGGCAGGCCAAACCTAGGAGTCTTCTACTTGGTCCCTGCACTTAAATTACAAGGACTGAGCAGAGGTAACATTACCCATGTCCATAGCAGTCCTTGCTACTCATACTTTTCAGATGGTGCTAAATTATGCCAAACACATCTTCGCATAAAGATATGTCTGTATTGTCAGTTGCATTTAAAATAAAATAGAGTTCATTTTTTTGAGTTAAGCATTTACTATAATCTTCATGCAATTTGGGCATTTCCTAATAAAACTAACAGGCCAGTGAAATAATAAAATGGCAAATAAAATAACTGCCTATTATAACCACCTAAATTATTTACTACTACTTTTATTTATAAAAACTATACCTAATACCCACAAACTGCTTTATACATTTAAAAATTATACATTATTCATACAATATTCTTTCTTCTTCAGCAGCAGCGCTACAGCCTAGTACAGGCAAAGGCTTTCTCTGTCTGCTTCCTCACGACTTTTTGCAAGGTTTCTCCATCTATTAATACCCAAGATCGCCAAATCTTTCTCCATACAATCCAACCACCTTGTTGCTGGTCTACCTCTTCTTCTTGTACCCTCAATCTTTGAAAAAGTTCATTTTTTAACGGTCCAAATCTGCTCGTCTGAAACCATGTCCCAGCCATCTAATTCTGTTGGATTTAATAACTCTTAAGACGTTAGGTTGTCTGTATTTAGTATATAATTCATGGTTATATAAACCTCTCCATGTGTTATTTTCCTTTACTGCTCCAAATATTGACCGAAGGATTTTTCTTTAAAAAATGAGCAGCCTATTTTCTTCTGTTTTGTTAATGGCTCATGTCTCACTGCCATATAAAATGATCGGTCTTATAAGGGTTTTGTATAGGTTTATTTTTGTATTGATGCAGAGGAGTTTAGATTTTGTCTCTTTAAACCAAAATAGCACCTATTTGCCATCAAAATTTAGTTTCTAATTTCAGTCTTTATCTCATTTCTACTGGTAATAAATGTGCCCAAGTATTTAAACTGGGTGACTCCCTCAAAAAAATAGTTTCCAATATTAAGCGATTGTATATCATGTATTCTAGGACTCATCACCAAAAACTTACTTTTTTCCTCATTTACTGCTAAGCCCATATTCCTAGCAGCACTTTCAAGGGCAATAAATGACAATATTCTTTACCAACTGTAAATATCTAAAATATTAATGCTTGTAAATTTAACTTGTTTTTTCAGTCATTTGTCATCCTCCTTTGACTGACACAACTTACAAAATGAAAAAAAGACTCAGCTGAAATTTATACTGATTAATACTATTTACCACCTTTGATGAACCCAAGCATATATGGACTCACTATATGTCATTACTCTTGATAAAAGTTTAATATGAAGCTACTGTATTTAATTGTAATAAAATGAGCTCTTCTTAAAACTTTGTTTGCTAGAAAATCTATTTTTTAACATCAAAAAGAATGGGATGAATCACAAAAACAACAGAGAATCCAAACTTGTTGCCATTCCAAAGAAGCTGAATGGCAGAAGTCAAAGGAAAACAAAATACAATATACGAGGTATTGCTACATTCCAGTGAAAACGATTATAGTACATAATCTTTTAGTTTGCGTGGGAATCTGACTTTTCTTCCTTTCCTTGTATGTATCATCGTTTTTGTGTCAGAAGTCTCGTTCAAGACAGATGGTGGAATAGATGGAACAGTCGATGAGGGCTTCTTATTGGTACCTTGTAGATATGTTTCCGAAGATGTGTCTTTCAGGAGAAAACAAGGCTTTAAATGGTCGGTAGACACATGTTTAATAATTCCATTTATGTCAATGACAAAATATTTATCCATAAGCTATTTCATGAGAAATGGGCTCTAGTAAGTTGGTGCAAAGCTGAAATTGTACTAGTATTGAGAATGAATACATGTGCTCAGTTCACCAAATACAAAGATTGCTTTACTGTCATGAGTGGTCATAGGGACTGGTTTAATTTGCCTCACTTTGTTTTGAAGCTTATGAATTAGGTCAGGGTAATTGATAGTGGGAGGGGATGAGAAGAATTCTCCCAGTAGACATATTGGAGAGCCATAGATTATTTCCACGAGGTATCTCTACAAACACATTTGCTGCTAGTCATGTGCCAGCAAGTAATCAACATACTGGAAAATGCAAAAATGACAGCAGCAAATGTGTTAAGATAACAGCTTGTACACTTGGTTTTGAATTGCAGCAATCCTACAATTTTGCAGTTAAGACTCAATTCCCCCATGCTCACTTAGAGTAAGGAAGACACAGTGATTAGTGTGATTGATGAGAAGAATTCTCCCAGTAGACATACTGGAGTGCCATAGATTATTTCCACGAGGTATCGCTACAAACACATTTGCTGCTAGTCATGAGCCAGCATGCAATCAACATACTGGAAAATGTTAAAAATGACAACAGCAAATGTGTTCAGATAACAGCTTGTACCAGGGTTAAGCGATTTAAATCAGTTTTTTTTTTAAAAAATTCATTGATTTATATCAGTTTTTAAAAGAAAGCTGTTAGTAATAAGTACAATAAGAAAATATTGACAATCCAGAGCTGCTCCCAGATGGTTTCAGGAGGCTGCTGCACCCTGCCTGTCCTTGTATTATTAAAGTAGCACCCTACCTGCTATTCATTTCTTCTCCCCTATCTCTTTCTTACCTCTCAATCAAATGTTGTTTTTGTCTTTTGTATAAAAAAATTACTGGCACAGTAAAAATTTCATTATCCTACCTTGAAAAGAAGGCCCTGATTTTTTAAATATTAAGTCCCTCTAAAAAATAAAACAAATGCACCCAAAAATGTAATAAGTATTATCCCCCTCCTTTTATTTATTTATTTTTATAAACCTGGGAAAAATTCTGGAATTTATCTCACTCTACCTAATTATAAACCTTGTTTGGATGGAGCATGTAGCAAGTTTTTTTCAAACACAGACATGCACCTGCAGTCCAGGACTGCTTCTATCAAGAGGATTTTTTTCAACATATGGATCAGTGCAATTTAAACTTCGAAGCAGTTAAACTTGTTTTTATTTATAAATCTTTTAACATTTAACCACTGTCACAAAATAAAAAGTTGGTTGTAAAATATTCATAAAAAATAAAAATTATTGTGATTATTAGCCCTTAGTCTACCCTCATTTTTCTAATAATTCTATGGTTGAAGGAGTAAAATGTATCAATTAACATGAAGCATCCCTTATTTAAATTATGATATAGATAATTAAAACAAGCAAAAAACCCTCTATTGCAAGTAATTATTTTCTACTGATTTATGAATTAGTCTTATATATATATTTTTTTAGTTATATGTATTTTTTATTATATATAAAGAAAGAATTAATTGATTTAGACATCTAACTTAAACAATTTGATTTGCCTGTATCAATATTATACTTAAATATATTTAAATTTTAAAAACCCTATTTAAATAAAAAAAATCCAATTTAAATAAAAAATTTTGACTTTTTTGATTTTTTAAAAAAAATCATGATTTTTATCAACCTTGGCTTGTACATTTGGTTTTGAATTACAGCAATCCTACAATTTTGCAGTTAAGATTCAATTTTCCAATTATCACTTACAGTAAGGAAGACACAGTGATTAGTGTGATTAAAAAGACAACTTACATATATTTTCTGTTTGACCTTGACAGTTAGATAATTTATAATTCTAATAAATAAGCTATAATGTGATACAAGATAATATACATTACTAAACTCCTTTCTGGTAAAATTTTATAAGCTTGATAACAAAAATATTTCTTAAAAGACAATGCAGTACATATATACATGAAGCCTACATTTGAATATTCAGTGCATTAATATTACAGTAGAAACCTTTTGTAATTATATGAAAAATCACTCTGTAAAACCTACAATACACTACCAATACTACTACAAACTCTGTGGAAGAAATGACATTACAACTTTGCAATTCCAAATTTATTTCCTCAAAAGTATGAAATTTCCATCTTTTAGTTGGTGAAATGGTACCACATTACTACTCATAGGAAAGAAGTGTCCACCACACATAAACAGCAGATATTAATTTTTAAACTGGATTATTACCAGAACTCATAATAAGGTAAGTAATTTAACACTCTCCAAATACTCAGAAATTAATCATTGAATAAACCAGGGTTCCCACTGCTTTTCTAGAACAAAAATTAAGGACTTTCTAAGGACCAAAGTAACATTTTATAAGGACCTACTTGAAATACACAGCATAACGACATAAACCCTATTTTAATGATTATGATCCAGACAAGACATGTTTAATAAATGCCCTACAATATTACAGAATTAAGTTTTTAAAAATGCCTAAAAATTAATATAAGATAAATCTATTTGACAAAAACTAATTTTGTAAAATGTACATCTAAAGCTTTTTGAGTGATCAAACTAGAAATAAATTGTGAATAAAAACAACATTATAAACAGTACTTTCTCTGATATATATATGCATGTATGTAAGTATATACTAGTTGATTATACCCGACGTTCCCTGGGAAAGAAGAAAGTTTTAGACTTTTCTATTACATTCAATGCAAGAAAAATTAAACTTCCATAAGTAACTGAAATATCTACAACCCCCCCACCACCACACACACACACACACAACCTGCATGCTTTGCTTAGTTAAAATCTGCATGACTGTTAGCTATTAGGAAAGGGCAGCTGACTTTGAACCTTTTCAGTAAGTGAAAGATTATTTATTGGTCAAATAATAAGTAACTAAAAAAAACTGTCAAATAAGAAAACGGATAGGAAATCACGTGACGACGGTGGATCGCATTAATGGAGAAATTGATCACATTCCAATTTAAAAATTAACGAGATTTTAAGGACCTTTGACAAAAATTATGGGATTTTAAGGGCCCTTAAAAATGAAAGCTAAATTTAAGGAGTTTTTAAGGACTGTGGGAACCCTGTAAACAATTGTCTTTCTGACATGTATATAAACCCTGCACCCAATCTAATTATGTCATGGATATCCACTTTTTCTTCAATCATCAGTATCTATGCATTTTCAGGATAACTGTATGCAATAAATAAGTAAATGTGAGTCAGTACATTTTAGAACTGCTCATGAGTAATAATTTTAATAATTATTTAAGATATTAAGATTTATTTAAGAATAAATATAGTTGTAGATTTTAGAAATAAAATATTTAAAGTAAAAATTATGATAAACTTTTTTAATAAAAAAAATTAATTCATATTATTTCTAAAAATCATTTTCCTAGTTAAAAAGTACTTATTACCTATGTCACAAATACAATAAGTGCTACATCACATACCTTATAGCTATTTTTGTAAATATGGCAGTTAATATTCAATTAGAGAATGTGCTTACCAAAACATTTAATTCATAAATAAAAACTTCATAATAGATCAACCAGGGTTGGCAGGATTTAAATCGGTTTATTTAAATAGAAATCATTGATTTAAATCGTTTTTTTTTTTTTTTTTTTTTTTTTTTCCATTTCTTTTACAGCCTATATTCCAAAGACAGGAGAATTGGGAATCTGTCAGCACAGTAATACCAATAAGTAAATAAGTGTCAATAGATAGCATGTGCTTTCCAAGAATTGAGGGGTTGTTATCAGAAAGTATGTAGTAGGGGTAGTACAATGATTGACTATGACTGGTGGAATTCATTTTACGTAATGGGAGGTAAAGAGAGGATTACAGAACTGGAAATCCAGTTTGTCTACCCAATAACAACAGCCGTGGCTTCCTCTGCTGGAATGGAAAGACAGTTTTTTTCTTTTGGTATTGTTCATTCCAGCCTTCGTAACCAATTAGGAGTGGATAAAGCATCAAAGGTGTTTTTATTGAAACAGTTAAATCCATCATTCAGTGCTTCAAAAATATTGAAATAATTGTGATTTTTTTTTTAAATAAATAGTTTGCATTAAATGAATATTTAATTTATTCTTTAAATTGACATCTTATTTAGTTTGCACTATCCAATTACAAAATAATAGAATGTATTTAGATTAAAATTTATGTTTAATTTTAGGTAATCAGTGTGTAGAATATACTAGATAGATAAGATGTTACTTATAACAAACTATTTCATGTATATTGCAAAAAATATAAAAACACAATAATTGAAATTATAATGCAGAAAAAAAAATCAAATAAATCTGATTTAAGTAAAAAAACCTGATTTAAATCAAATATATCTGATTTTTTTTTTATTAAAATCATGATTTTTTTTCCAACCTTGCAAACAACAGTAAAACAGATTAGAGTATTAAATCTTTTATTTAAGATTCAGAGAAAGGTACAATTATAAAAGAACTAGTCACAACATTATAGAGATCATTTTAGAACATTATTATGGAGTTGTTTTATATTCAATTAAATATTTGAATTTTAAAGATAGTAAATAAAATTATTCCTTTTCAGACACACCATTATAGTATAGAAAAAACTTCTCCTTAAACAGCTATGTTAAAGAACTTATAAGTGATTAAATTATCTTTTCATATAGTAGTTTAATTCATTATCTCACATGGTGTTCACAACTTCAGACATGTCACAAATTTATAAAATAAAAATTAATTTATAATTAGCAGATAACATACCTGCACAGATCATTATAGCTTTTCCTCTCAGGCACTCTAACAAACGATAAAAAAATAATTACTTATCTTTTCCAAAAGTTCACAAAAACAAATGGAAAATTTGTAAATCTGAATAGGCAACACTCTTAAATATTATTAAAAGCTTAAATGGTGTATAACAACTAGTTCATTGAAGAAAATTGTTACATGGAAGTATATAGTCAAATATATTTTAATAATATAGATCATTTATAAACAATTTAATACCATTTGGCACAAAAAATGCATATAAAAATAATTCTTTCAGCTTTTAGGAAAATAAGTTCTGTTACAGGTAACAGTCCATGGAAAATATCACAATATTAAACTGGAAAATTGTTTAGGAATAATCAGAAATATTTACTAATCATTTGCATAATCCACTTAGAAAAGCACACTATATTTTTGAACATGATTTTGATTTGATTGAAACCCCGAGTTAACATTTCTTAGCTTCATTAAGTACTATGTTTCTTGTACAGTTCGATGACTTCATTCACATCCTCTGGAGATCCCAGGAAGATTGGAGATCGTTGATGGATTGATTCGGGAACAATATCAAGTATAGGCATTTTCCCAGTGGTAGCAATGCCTCCAGCTTTTTCCATTAAATATGCCATTGGGTTACATTCATACATGAGACGGAGCTTTCCCTTAGGTGAATCTTTAGTTGCGGGGTACATGAAGATGCCACCATATTTAAATGTACGGTGTACATCAGCAACCATAGAGCCAACATAACGTGCACCATAAGGCTTACCTGAAGTGGGATATTTCTTACTCTTAACATATTCTGAAACAGCTTTATCCCACAAAGCTTCATATCCTTCATTTAAACTGTAAATTTTGCCTCTAGGCTTTACTCTTATATTGGGATCAGTAAGCACAAATTCTCCAATGGATGGATCAAGCATAAATCCATTTACAGGGCCACCAATTGATAATACAAGCATTGTAGCACTTCCATATAACCCATAACCTGCAGCCACTATATTACGACCACTCTGCAGTGCATCTTTAGCTGTGGGAGGACCAGTAGATGGTCTTTTGTACACAGCAAATATGGACCCAATTGAAACCAAACAATCAATATTTGAGGAACCATCAAGGGGGTCAAAGCAAACAATATATTTTCCTTGTTTCTCAGTTTCAACTTCAATCACATGTTCGTTTTCTTCAGATACAAGCATACAAGTAGCATAGGATGACTTCATCATATTAATAAACAATTCATTGGATAAAACATCCAGCTTTTTAACCTCCTCACCCTGAATATTTGACTCTCCCGCTAATCCATACAGCTTTGCTATTCCCGCTTTCCTCACGGCCGACGATATAGCTTTAATGGCTGTCACAATGTTATTGAGCAATTGTGTTAAATCACCAGAAGCATGGGGGACTTTGCGCTGCTCTGCCAATACATACCGAGTGAGGGTCATGCAGTCAGTATCAAATCCTTGTGTACTCGTCATTTTATGAAATTTAACGTTAATATGAACGTAACACTCTTACTAAGGGCGGACAACTCAGAATTTAGTGCTCTAAAGCAACGATAAGTCTAAACCACCGACTGAGAGCAATGTCTACAAACTGATAACAAACCTCGAACTTTAGTGTCTTTTCCTACCTCTCACGACCAATGATTAACAAACACACAAGCACGAATGCAACCGTACCTTTGATTAAGCAAAACCGGAAAAGCAAAGAAAAATCGGATGCCTATGTGTTATGCCTTGCTTGATTATCTAAAAGGCTTCCTGTAATATTAGGAACACTGTGATTAGGAAGATAACAAATATTTTTGTAGAAACTCGTCAGTTGACTTTGAAAACAGCTTCGTTTTATTTATCTCTACAAAGGTCAAACATGTGGTCGTATTCAAGTGGTGCCATCTAGTGGAAGATATTTCAAAAGTTCTTAATGAGAATTAACTGTTAAATATTAAAATAGTTTAAAAGCTACAAATTTTAATGTTGGTAACATCAGTTTTATCCGTAACACAGAAGTAATAAACGATAGTTTGGTTAGATATAAATAAGTATGTTTATTTTTTTTATTTGAATAGTTCATTATGCTCATAACATTTAATTTGAATGTTACTGTGGTCGCCATATCCTCCATTTTGTCAAAGGATACCTCTGGAGGTGAAGACCTTCTGCTTGTCCCTGGTACTAAATAGAGAGGATTCACTTTGTGTTATCTATATTAAGATGATAACACTCTACTTTACTACGTCCTATTCAGAGGATTTATCCGTTAGAAGTCGATTCGAACGAAGATGTAGCCAATCTTTTATCTGATAAAGTAGTTTCCCAGGTACAAGTGACTTTAGTAGTGCTTCAAATAAAGTTTTAGTGACAGACCAGGAAAAGGTTACGAGTGAGCCAAAAACGACTCGAACTGGTCGACAAGTGAAGGTGCCTGAAAGACTGACCTTATAAAACATTAACTTATAAAACTTATTACAAAACATTTGTTTATATTTGAATACGTAAACATTTACGAGGTTCTGGTTGTTTGTCATTTAAATGTGTTTTCACCAGATTTTATGTTCTATTTGTTACTATTGCTGAATTGTGCTCAATTCAGGGTGGGAGAATGTTACCTCCATGGTTTTAGATATTTTTTCTTTTCCAAAAAGGATAGGAGTAGTGGCAACAGTGTAACATTGCGAGAAAAGGATAAAATAAGAAAAATGAGACGAAGTATGCAATGACAAAAGATGTGTTTTTATTTTGGCGTATTATTTATTGAAGTTATTTGTATGAGAATTCCTTTAAGTGATCGGTTTTAATACGGAATCTTTCATGTGTTTATTGATGTTATTTTGTTTACGAATAAGAATTCCGTTTATAGACGAAACCGAAAGTACGGGACATTTTCCAACAGGTGCCATCTAGAGGAAGATATTTCAAAAGTTCTTAATGCTAATTAACTGTTAAATATTAAAATATTTTAAAAGCCAGAAGTTTTGTTGTTGGTAACATTAGTTTTATCCGTAACACAGAAGTAATAAACGATAGTTTGGTTAGATATAAATAAGTATGTTTATTTTTTTATTTGAATAGTTCATTTATGTTCATAACATTTAACTTGAATGTTACTGTGGTCGCCATATCCTCCACTTTGTCAAACGATACCTCTGGAGGCGAAGACCTTCTGCTTGTCCTTGGTACTAAATAGAGAGGTTTGGTTTTGCGCTCTACGGTCTACTTTTTGCAACACGAGGGCTAATGAGACCGGGACCTACTGCTTAAAGCTTATTCCAAACGGCTACGAACATCCATGCCAATGTGGGATTCGAACCCACGAACTCCGGTTCCGAACCATTTCTAACCATTCGGCCATCGTTCGGCCTAAAATAGAGATGATTCACTTTCTTTGTGTTATCTATGTTAAGATAATAATTTATACTATAAAAATGTTCTGAAAATAGTTTATATTTCACAATCTTACATTTATTTCAATTAAATATTATTGTATTACAACAGTTTATTTATTCCACATTTTCAATATTACTTTACTACACATACATGCATATATACATATATATATATATATATATATATATATATAATATACATATATATATATATATATATATATGTTTGTATGTGTGTAACACGTTCGAAAATTAATCCACCGGTCACATAGAATTATCCCCTATTATTTTTATTTGCTGGGCAAGGAGAAGCCTAAGTAGTTAGCAGTAATCATTTTGCAGTCGGGCCATTCCATAAAAAGAAGCAACGTAGTCCTACGTGGAACTTAAGCTTTTATTTCAGAGATATGATAACGGACTGTTACTCTGTCAAAAACAGAAAATATAATGATCACGAAAACATCTTGCTTTTACGGAATTGGATCCCACAGCGAGACACGGAGACGAATTCCTTCCCAGAGAAAGTAGCATAATCAGCGCTAGGAACTTAGATCATTAAAAAAAGAGTGAGCCATTTTCTGGCCTGGGCAGCTGGGAAATGCGGTGAATGGACAAAGAATTTGTACTTATTTCAGAGTTAGCTTTAATAAACTGTTAAAAGAATTTTAAGTCAAGGGCATTCCATTAGATAAGATATTTTGTGGCTGGGAAAATTGATTTAAAAGAACAAGAATGGGAAAGAGGAGATTTTTAAGAGATATTAAGTATAATAATTTTGATAAATTACACACACACACACACACACACACACATATATATATATATATATATATATATATACACACACACACATATATTCCTTTATAGTTTGGATTTTCTATACCCAATTTTTTATATTTGCTGCGGAATTTTTAAATAAATTAAGGATTAATTTTTGTATATTACAATTTATATTATTACTTTAATTTACTTTTTGTCTTTAATTCTACCATTTCCTAAAATTTTCTGTTCTAAGAACTTTTTTTTTCATTTTGAAATACTTCAACTATATAATTATTTCTGTGATTTAGTAAATACATTCTTTGTTATTCTTTTAATAGCAAAGGATTTCCAGGTAATAAAGGAATATTCTTTTACTAGATGAAATTTGAGATACAAAGTAGTTTTTATCTATCGTTGAATTTTCATCTCAATAAAAGATTAATTTTATATATCACAATTTAAATTTTTACATTAATTTACTTTTTGTATTTCATTTTCTTATTTTAGCTTAAAATTTTCTGTTCTACGAGATTTATTTCTAATTTTTAAAATACTTTAATTACATAATTATGTGAGTTTCTAAATACGCCCTTTATTATTTTCTAATAAGAATTATAATAACTTTTCTGTATTAAAAAATCATACATTTTTTAAATTTCCAGATTATCTGTTGTGATTGAAAGGAGTAGTTAACTTAGAAAGTTTCAGTTCAGCTCTAAAATAAAAATAGATTCTTATATATTATGAAATATTATAAGGAATATTATGAAAATATTCCACAATAATTATTTCATAAACTTTACATTAAATTTACCCGTCCCCTTTTCTTTTTATAAAGAAATATTTTCAAAAAGTAAAACTGCTTATGCTCAAATCCAGCATGATTTTAAATAAAAGAAGAATGCCAAGTGTTTTCAGTAAACTTTGTTTATTTCAAATATTTACAAAGATTTTATCATAAGACAATGAACAGCTGACAGGCCTTTTTTTTTCGTTAAATCACAGTAAAAAGAATAAACAAGCTACAAGAAGGGTAGCTGCCGTTTCACTAAGATGTCTGTAAACAGTCTTTTGAAAAGCGATGTTAAAAGAGATTCCAAGATACCATGCCAGATAGTACAATGCTTACAGAAATATTACTTCAGTTGCTTGGAAAAAGAAAATATTATATGACTGGAATAACTATTGCTTTTCCGTCTACATTTCATTACTGCCGATCATTTTGGCTTTTCAAATCATTCCGGGATATGTAGTAGAATTGTATCGAGAAAGGCATCACAAGAGCAAAGTTTCAAGACCTTTTGCTTCGTGCAAAAGTTCTTCATTTTAAATTTTCGTTGTCATCAATTTCTGTTGCCTTTTAACCAGTAGATGTTAAGCTACGTTAAAACTATTAGTCTGCTTTGTAGCAGAATTATTCAGATGTTGCTCGTCTACTTAACGGAGCACAGAGAAAAGTAAAACCTGTCATGAGAGAAAACTAAGCTCGTATCATGCAAGAATCAGGAAAGGGAGAAATAAATAGTGTTGAAAGCTATTTATGGTAAGCGCTGCAAAAAAAAAAGCTCTAAGCAGCTCAGATTTCTAGGTTTAAACCTAAGCTTCAAGAGACAGGAAGCTCCTAAGGTAACTGTTTCGTAATCCAGCTTAAATATGTTAAGTCATTGAATTTAATTGTTTCTGCGGTAGGGAAAGAATCAATTCAAAGCCTTGTGAGATTGATCCAACATGCATTTAAGCCGGATTGGCGTGCTGAAGCGGGTGGGAGCGAATGGGGGCTGTACAGCAAGAAAAAAGGGGCTTTTTACGGAGATGTTTAACCTTGCTTGGCGGTTCCGATGTTGTAGGACAGCCTGTCGACATCGATGAAAGCTGGACCGTCCTGGTAGTAAGGATCATCCTTCCTGGGATCCCAGGATCCGTCGTTGTACCTGCTGGCGGGCTGTGGGGCAGGTCTGTACTGCTGCTGGGGGGCTGGGTTGTACTGCTGCTGTGGGGCAGGGTTGTACTGGGGAGCTGGTGCGCTGTACTGCTGGGGCTGGTAGGCGGGGGCGGAGTGTGGGTTGGCGACGGGTTGGGGAGCTGGTCCTGGGGCTACTCCTGGGGCGCCGTTGGGTCCGACGTCTCCCTCGGCCATGAAACCTCCCTTTCCTGCGGTGTAGCGGATGATTCTCTGTCTGCCTTGTTCGTCAAGGATTCCGTAGGCGCCCTTCACGGTTCCGTCGGGAAGACGGGTTTCCTCCCTGAAGCTCTGTCCGAGTGGGCCCTTGCCAGTGTCGTATCCGAATTTGTAATCTCCGGCCAGTTCGGTTCCGATGTTGACGTAGTGGACGGGGGCTGGTGGGTGATAGTTGCGTGGGTAGGGAGTGGTCAGTTCGTTCTGAGAGGCATAGTTGTTACCATGGTACTGGGCGAAAGCCACAGAGATCACAGCGCAGATAGCTACCTATGAAGATCAAAAATAAAAACACTCTTAGACTTTACATATGCATTCCTCATTCACTTTGCATAAATAATTTTCCTTTTGTAGTAAAACAATATTTGTACAGTAAAGCTTGTGTATAACGATTTAGTCTTAACGATAATTTCTTTGATCCCGCGGAATACTATATTTACTAAATGTACTAGTTATTTATTCAATATTTAAGTAATGTAAAGTCTCCTCGATATTAGTAAACTGTGTTAGGAATATATATATGTTTAAAATTATACCTCTAAATGCAATTCAATATCACACCACGCACATAAAAATTGCATATGCAGCTAGTCAAACTCTCTTTATAGCAATATTTTCTTTTAGCTTCCTGCGATTTCATTATATGTCGGTTTTACTGTATAAAGTTTTTTAAAGCAATAATTCGAGCGTAAAAAAATATACTGCTATTTTGCAGTTAAAAGAATCTTATTATTAAATTTCTCCTTCTTTTGAAGATTATTTTCTTGTTTTCTAGTTGAAAGCTGAACATTAAATTTTAGATGTTTAATGATTTTTGACATTATTTTTACTGCAGAGCAGTCTTATTAACAGATAAGAATTTCGATCTTAGTCATATCCCGAAATTGTTACTAAATACTTTAATAATGGATTTTAAGAGGAACAAAATAATCACTAACAAAGTAAATTCTTTTTTTCTGAACATTGATTTAAGAATTTTGTTCTTAGTCGTGCTCTCAAATAGTTACTAAATATTTTAATGTGATTTAAAATAAACACAAAGTAAATTATTATTTTAAAATTGATTTAAGACTGTCGATCTTAATCGTACTCTTAAGTAGTTACTAAGTACTTAAATGAGCTTCAAAATAAACTCAATAATTACGAAAAAAGAAAGCTATTTTAACATTTACTTAAGAATTTCATTCTTAGTCTTATTCTCAAATAGTTACTAAATATTTCAATGCGCTTTAAAATAGGTACAATAATTACGAACAAAGTAAATTATTATTTTAACTTTGACAATAATTATGACACAATAATTATGAACAAATGAAATTATTATTTTAATTTTGATTTAAGAATGTCATTCTTACTCTACTATCAAATAGTTATAAAGTACTTTAATGTGCTTTAAAATAAATATCCTAATCTAGGACAAAGTAAAGTATTATTTTAACATTCATTTGAGAATTTCGTTCTTTGTCGTACTCTCAAATAGTAACCTAATATTTTAGTAGTTTTTAATATAAACATAATAATCACGAATAAAGTAAATTATTATTTTAACATTTCTTTATAATTAATATAAACAAAATTGTTTATACGCTGGAAATAATTCTGCATAATAATAGTAACCTAATATTTTAATAGTTTTTTAAATAAACACAATAATTGAGAATAAAGTAAATTATTATTTTAACATTTCTTTATAATTAATGTAAACAAAATTGTTTATACGTTGGAAATAAATCTGAATAATAATAACAAAAGAAAAAAACTATTGACTTATTAAATAAAATTATTGCTTTCCTAGAATTTCGCCGTCAGCGAAACAAATTTTGAAAATATGTAAAGGTAAATAAGGATATGAAATGGAGATCAAACAGAAAGCATCAAGGTAAACCGCATTAAAACATTTTATGCTGGAATGGACTTCCGCCTCCGTAAATGAATCATTATCTTAAAACAGCTGCGAAAAAGCTTCTCGGCTCTGCCTGTCACCGGAGGGCAAAAGGTGTCATTGGATCTCATTATGTATTCATACAAGGCCATTAAAGGGGGGAGTCCAATTAAAGTCTCCATTACAGCTTATGCACCAAACAAGTGAAACCAGATATAATCGTTTTAAAATACTACATTTTATGTTCATTACGTCTTTTTACAGAAATAAAATTTATTCTTTCGAATGCCTGATCGGCAAAATGGTTAGACCCTTCCTCTACCACAATAGAGGTGTAGGTTCAAATCCCGCCTTAGGCTGAGATGACATTTGCATTGTACCTTCATAGTAAGCAAAATCAACCTACCTCTATGATTCCCTCGAGGTAAAAGTTTATCAAACACTTATACCTGTAGTGTTTTGGGGGCCTTAATGTATGATGCAGATGTTCAAGAAACATTATATATATTCACAAATCACAAATCATGTTATATAAACATCTTAAGCCTGAAATCATTGTTCTAATGTTCTGAACCAAAACTGAATTCTCTGTTTTTCTCTATCTGGTGTTGCCAGATTCCTCTTAATTACGAGTTCTTTTATTCTGGCTGCTGCCAGATACATTACAATACCTTTGCAATAAAGAGGAACGCTGATAATTAAAGTAAGTGCTCACATTAAAAAAGATTCTACTAATTTCAGTATTAAAGATTTTGTACCAGAAAAATTTTAAGGTGAACCAAAACTTAACAATTAATTAAGAACTTCATTCTTAGTCATATTTTCAAATAGTTACTAAATATTTCAATGCTCTTTAAATTAAGCACAATAATTACGAACAAAGTAAATTATTATTAACTATACAGTATAGTATATATAACTTAACAGTTGAACCAAAACTGAATTCTCTGTTTTTCTCTATCTGGTGTTGCCAGATTCCTCTTAATTAAGAGTTCTTTTATTCTGGTGTTGCCAGATACATTACAATACCTTTGCAATAAAGAGGAACGCTGATAATTAAAGTAAGTGCTCACTTTAAAAAAGATTCTACTAATTTCAGTATTAAAGATTTTGTACCAGAAAAATTTTAAGTTGACAACTATTATATAATTAGTGTGAAAAACAATTTATTACCTTTTATGCTTTATTTTTCGCCCAAACTCAAGGATCTTCTCTCCTTTTTCCCCTGTACCCATATTTAACTTTTCTGTTTATGTTATGCCAACTCATTACTCTTAGTACCATGCAAAGAATATTAATAGTTACTCCAGTACTAGAGGGCTTGGCCCACAGAGTACTGTTACTAACTCAACCTGTGAGATCTTCTATTTAAACTCGAATATTCTATATCAGTATTAAATATTAACCTTTTGTCTGTGGAATAAATTTGAAAAAAAAACATTCCAAAAATAGAAAAAAAAATCTCTTTAATTTTATAATTTTTGGACCAGAAAATTGTTGTTTAGTTGGCAACTATTATAAAATTACAGAGGAATAATTCTTGAGTTTAAATTGGAATTTCTACATCAATATTAATCATTAAGAAACAATGCATTAGAGTTGGGTTAAACTAGAATAATTAAAATTTAAAAGAAATTGCTTTATGTTTGTTTCTAGTTAAAAGTTCATGATTCAGTTATATTGAAATTGGACTATTTTAGCTTACTTATAAAAGCTCTGCTGACGGAAAGCAAAATTTAACAGATTATTATTTCTAATACAGAAAATAGATAATAACATGCAAAAGCAAATCATAAAAATTCATTTGTGAAGAAAATATAAGAAAACACAGTAACTATACGTTAAAAATACCTTAAATTGTAATTCCAAATAAAGCTATAGATAATCTCTAAATAATAATAGACCGCTTCTATCTAAATATTAAATATTCTTTATGAAATATAGGACTGCTTCTACATTGTTGATAGAAAATAGAGATTTTCCTCACACGGAATTCCTGTCAAACAGTAATATTGTTGAGTTGGATCAATAATACTGTTTCATTGCTTTATAAAAAAGCCAAAGTCGAGAAATTATTAGCATCTTCAACGCTAAATTTTATTGTGGAAATTGTTAGTATCATTTATGTCGTCAAGAGATGTTTCAAACGTGCTAGAAATCATTACTGACAATGTATCTACAATCTCAAATCCATACAAGATAAGTTTTAGTAGTTTCTGGAGAAAAAGAAACTGATTTCTAGATTGGTCTATAATCTATCATCTGCATAAGTCCAAATGAGAGAGCGAAATCATGCTAAGTCCTACGTTGATATCAGATGAATCCACGTGGTATGATGGCTCATGCAGATGCTTTAGATTGCCGAAAGATAGCAAATGCGTTGAAGTCAAAAGTGAGTCAAAAATTTGAGATCTGGATAATCCATGCTTTTATCGACCGTCTCACTACAAGAAGCCTAGAGTATCGTTAAAGTAGAGACTAACTCTTACCAATTTGAACATGCTGCTGATTGTTCCAGAGGCTTCAGTGGATGAAGGAACTCCGCTTGTCAGTTGTGATCTACCTGAGCCATCGGGAGCTTTTATACCCAGGTGTTGCCCCTCCCATCTTAAACGAGAATGAAACGCGATCGGAATCTGGGTCAAGTTTAAAAAATCCGAAGTCGTTTTATGCATGCCTTCGATTCCGGCCGAACGGTTCTGTGTTTTTCTTTTTTTCTTTTCCTTCCGAGTACAGACCCTCGGGTGACAGGGTTCTTCGTAAGGACAAGTCCGGCGAGGATGGAAACGGGGAGATTGATTTAATGACCACAAACATTGGTAATAGAGAGGGGAAAAAAACTTTCTCTTTCATCTGTAATCGTGGGTTGGAATTCATCTGGAGCAAACATGATCCTTTCTCTTTGTAATTCGACGGCCTTCGAGGAAATCGATGGGATGGGCGAAGTGTGCCCATCTGAAGATGTCAAAGGTGGTGTTGTCCTAGGCCGTTGCGACATATTTTGTTTTTCTACTTTCTATGCTCCTGTTTACTAAAGGTGTTTTTTTTTCTTTTCTATATAGATTTATAGTGTAGAACTAAATCTTTCTATTACAGTTTCGAAATCTCCCGGGGCGTCCGAAATTGGGTTTCTGGACCAAGATCGTATATATTGTTTTAATTGTTAAATTATTTTATCGTGGGTAAAATTGAAAGTCTGATTTCAAAGAACGTGCCTTGGAAATAAATAAGTGTCGTTATAGCAATGATGTATTAATATAGAGATTTCTCAATTAAAAGTGATTAAAAAATGTAATTACTTTATGTTAAAACGGGCATCGCTCATCTCCAAGATGTTCTGAATTTAATGATACTATAAAATTTCTTTTCTATATACTTCTCGGGTAGCATTTGAATGGAAGTAAAGAAGTGAAGCAGTCAAAATGTTTTTTACAGAATAGGTCTAAACCAGGGATGGGCAAACTACGACCTGCGGTCCAAATCCGGCCCGCGGATAGAATTTTAAGTTACCGGTACGAGGCAAATTAAAAGAAATATATATTTACTAGCATATAGCCCGTCATATGACGGGATCAGTAAAATTTTTAATTCTCGAAAATTCTAAAGTACCTTATGAGGCAGGTAAAAAAATTGGTTTATTGTTTGGCTGAAAATTATCTTTCAACAAAAAATAATCGATGATTTAATTTAAAATTATCACATATGTACCTAATCTATTATTTAAGCCAAATATAAAAGAAAATTATTTACGTAATATGAAAATAAGGCATAATTTAAATAATTTAAAATAAGAAATAATTCAATGAGATGGTTAAAGGAATGACGTCATAATGCTAAAAAAATGTTATTTTGTTATTTTTACCTATTTATTATGTGATAAATTGATAAATTGAATCGCCTGCTCTTAACCGGGATAAATAAGAGTTGAAATAAATTTTTTGTGGCAACATTGTGTATAAAGTAAATATATCCTGCTTATTTATTAACCATAGAACATAAGTCAATGACTGTACGTTTTCAATTAAATAAATCGGATAAATGAAGTCTTATAGGCTGTAGTGACAAAGTGTAGGCCAGGGATGGGCAATCTGCGGCCTGCGGTCCAAAACCGGCCCGTCGGAAGGTTTTATCCGACCCGTGGATAGAATTTTAAGTTGCCGGTCCGGGGCAAATTAAAAGAAATATATATTTATACATTATATATCCATCTCTTTTTCTACTTTGCTTAAATATATCCCAAATTTATTATCTCGCGCCCACAAGATCAGCGGTCTAAATTGCTTCTTATGTAGCGTGAACAAGTGTTTTCAACTTCGAACCTAAGAAAGAATCATTTCGGAAGTAGACTGACAGATGAGCATTTAGCATCGTTCCTTAAAATCGGTCCATCTCACTTCGAACCTCAGTATAAGGAACTTTTAAAAATGAAATCGCAATTTCATTCCTCTCAATAACGTATTTAAACCATTAGGTACTTGTATATTGTTTTTAAAATTTTAGAAAAACTTATATGTGCGTAAAATATATATGTGTGTAAAATTTATATGTCTGTGTGTGTATATGTATATGGATATTTATCAATCTATCTCTCTCTCTCTCTCTCTCTCTCTCTATCTCTCTCTCTCTTATATATATATATATATGTATATATATATGTATATATATATATATATATTTATATATATATAATATACATATATATACATATACATATACACACACACACATATATATATATATATATATACATGCATATAAAATATATTTGTGTATATATACATATATATGTATGTATATATACACACATATATAAAAATATATATGTATAAATTTATATATATATATATATATATACATGTATATATATAAATACATACATGTATATAAATACACACACACACATATATATATATATATATATATATATATATATAAAAAATTAATATGTATAAATTTATATATACATATACATACATATACATATATATATATATATATATACATGTATATAAATACACACACACTCACACATACACACACACACACATATATATATATATATATATATATATATATATATATATATATATATATATATATATATATATATATTATATATATATATATATATATATATATATATATATGCATGTACATGCACTTGTATATGTATGTCATATTTGGGAATTTAAAGTTATAAATTAAAGCACTAATTAATAAAAAGAGGTGAACAAGTGTTTT
>CM063500.1:122834608-122844608 GCA_032207245.1 Pardosa pseudoannulata | reverse complement strand
ATAATTTTTATAAATGCATTGTAACGTACACTGTCTCCTTAACCCTTTGACAGTTTGATATTTTTCCAGAATTCGGTCAAAAAATGTCACATCTTTTTATTGCATTTTTTTGTTCATTTTACATTTTTAAGTAAAGATATGTTATTAAAATTAACATTTCTAACATTTTTAAGCATTTATTACAACTTTTTTTTCTTTCTATGAAAGCATCATAGAACTGAAGTTTACCTTTAGTCTCATCGATATCCAAGTTAATTTTTGGAATTCCAGTGAAAGCAAATCTAGGAGGCGGATCCGAAGGATTATCACAATTAATTTAAAAAAAAATTGTCTTGCTTGACTGATTCCATCTGTACTACTATCAGAGTCACTACTATCCAGGTCATCTAGTAAACTTTCGCTACTATCATTTACAGATAATTCAGTTTCTGATTCCGAGTCACAGTTCGAATCACAAGAAATTAGCTCCATACGCTCTGAATTATCCATTATTTAAAAGTAAAAATATATTATTCAACTCTTACATCAATAAAATTATCAGGCGGTTAGTAAAATATAACCAGAAAGCTATACACTGAAAGATAACAATTCGTCTTCTGATACAAAACATGCGAAAAAACCCGCGCTTTTGAACCAATCAGAGTAGAAAATACAATAAACTGCAAACTATCATTTACTGGATAACTATCGTCATCTATACGAATAATGTGTTACTAAAATTGGAAAAAATACGGCCGAAATAGTGCAATCGAAATAGAAATCAGATTGTCCGTACACCTTACGGGCAAGCCGAACGATTGCCGATTGGTGAGGGTGTTGACCTTCGGTACCGGAGTTCGTGAATTCGAATCCCACTACGGCATGGATGTTCGTAGCCGTTCGGAATCGGCTTTAAGCTGTAGGTCCCGGTCTCATTAGCCCTCGTGTTGCAAAAAGTAGACCGTAACACTCCAAACCAAAACCAAAAAAACCTTACGGGCAAATCAGTAAAAGCCCGAAAACTGTGCCCGTACGGCGTACGGGCAAAACAGGGAAGGGGTTCAGTTAAAAACAACAGTTTGACAATTAATTAAAAAATAAATTGCGCATAAATAATTTTGCAAATTAAAACTGGATCGAATGGCAAGACCTTATTCGATATATTCACATTACAATAACTTGATATACAAATCAGATACTACAAGTGAAACAATAACATATTAAACCCCAATAACGAAGAAAAAATTTGAAATGGGGAGGAAAATATAACAGGTATGATTCAACCTTCACACGAATCAATATATTTTTGTTCTCGCGAAATGATTACTGATAAATAAATAAAATGTCTCCGATATGCTTTGGAAACAATGGATATCTCTTTCAACAAAAGCAACATTATACTAAACCTTAAAAATACCCCCTAAAAATAATTTTAAAGGATTAAATGTTAGAATATGAATACTAATACTCTTCCAAGGTCGTCCTTTTTAATAAGTTTTATTATATATTTGGTGAAAAAAATTATTATTTTTATATAATATATATATATATATATATGCTTGTGTATTTACTTGGGAGATAGTAACTCTATATGTTATATTCAACATATATTATGTATATATACATATATATATTAATATATATATATATATTTGTATATATATGTATATATATATATGTATATATATATATGTATATGTTATATGTATATATATCTATATATATATATGTGTGTGTGTGTGTTATATATATGTATTGTATATATATATATGTATGTATATATATAATGTATATATATATGTATATGTATATATATATGTATATATTAATATATGTATGTATATTATATATGTATAAAATGTAGGTATATATATATGTATATTTTGTATATGTTAAAGTATATGTATATATATGTATATATAAATAGATATATATATATATATATAAATAATATATATATCTTATATATATATAAAAAATATATATATAATAAAAATGGCTGGAGATGACAACAAAAATAGCCACGGTCTAAAACGGGGGTGGGCAATTACTTTTAAGCGCGGTCCAAAATGAAATTTTCAAAATGCACTATACTGCACAAACAAATGTTTTCGGTGGAGTTTTTTCCCTGCCCAAGAAATTTTTTTGACAAAAACACTATAAGCATCATTTTAAAACACTTGGACAGAGAAATTTGACAGTTAATAAAAAATAATAGTAATAATAAATTGTCTTATTTAAGTGTATATGCGAACAATTTGTGATCAGTAAAATATGTCACGACATTTTTAAAGAAATATCATCCATTATATTGAATTAATGGTCATTAAATAAATCAGTTAATGAAATATTTGATTTTGATATTTATTTATATCTTAACGATACAAATTATTATTTTGATCATAGTTATTACATTTTGTAAATATAATAGTAAATAGAATTATAAAAAGAAAAGACAGAGAAATTTGACAGTTAATAAAAGATAATAGTAATAATAAATTGTCTTACTTAGGTGTATATGCGAACCATTTGTGCCCAGTAAAATATGTCACGTCATTTTTAAAGAAATAGGATCCATTATATTAAATTAATGGTCATTCAATAAATCAGTTAATGAAAGATTTTATTTTGATATTTATTTATATCTTAACGATACAAATTATTTTATTTTGATCATAGTTATTACATTTTGTAAATATAATAGTAAATAGAATTATAAAAAGAAAAGACAAACATCAAACGTTAAAATAGAATAGTTTTAGTGAATGCGAAACGTGAAATCTGGAACGTTCATTCGATATTATTTCTTCAAAATTTGGATCCCAATCACTTGTAGCAATCCTTAATACCGAGTGTAGATTTTCGTCAGTAATTTGTGATCGATATTTATTTTTCGTGTAAATCATTAACGAAAAAGTTCTTTCACAAATATATGTTGAATCAAATACAAAGGCCTACAAATAAATAATTTAGTTATTACAATAAAATAAAACCAATGTTTTAAAATTTTACTTACTAAAAATCCATTTTTTCAATTTATTATTATATTTGCAAAATAACAAACATTAGTCTCAAAAGAAATGACGAGTATGCGACCAGTGCTAAATCAAAATAAACAGTACGCTTGCTTCGATCTGTCGTCCCTCGAAGAGTGCAAGTTCAGTTCTACGTAGTAAGCCGACCACACGCTTTATGAGAGTGTGTATGTTGCGCACATTAAAGTAGGGATATGGTTACAGCTGTTCAAATTATAATATTCTCAATTATTTATATATTTTTCATTATTTATATGTACACTACGCATACAAATACTGTTGATTTCAACAAAATAGCATATGAGAGATTAAAAAAAATTGCATGTAGGATTTTTCAACGGGCCAGATAATGTAAGCAAAAGGACCGGCTTTTGCCCACCTCTGGTCTAAAAGTATACAACTCAATTTTATTATTACTAACATAAGGCTAAGACATTAAATTTAGTAAACATAAGTATAAGGAAATGAAACAATGAGCGTATTTAATGGTCAACAAACTTAAATCAACTTAAAAACAACGAACCAGCCATGAGGCAAAATTAATACTACCTCAACAAAAGAACAAGCGACCCATTCGGCTAAGAAAACAAAACATAAAAAAGGAGTGTCCCGGAGTGACGCTTCGGGGAAGAAATACTGCAAGAGATAAGATTTAACCATGGTGTCTAACAATATGTACAAGCATATATGTGTGTGTGTGTGTGTGTGTGTGTGTGTGTGTGTAATGATAATTTTATCCCTTTCGGTTTAAGATTCTATTTTCCCGAAAATTCTTCTCGTGGAACCTTAGCGAATATTCGCTTGTAGAAATCCTTCCGGTTCCATATCTAAAAATAGATTTTCAAATCTTGTGTTACATCACCGGTGGGATTTGAAGTAATAGCTGATGGGTCGGCACAAATGACTATTTAAGTAAATGTCTAGAGTTCCATCACAGTTTTCGACTGAGTTTTTCGGGAAGTTTTCATAAAGGTTTAGTTTCGTATAAGGTTTCATGGGGATGATTTGATATGTCTATGAATGAATGAAGTTAGATTGAATTTTCGAATGCCCTGATTGCGTTCTCATCGCTAAGTTCCACAACTACAGGGCGGTGAAAACAACCCCACCTCGTAATGAGGCAAAAAGCCCATACACACATTCATTCGTAATGATGCATACATAACTATTATATATATATATATACACATACACACACACACACACACACACACACATATATATATATATATATATATATATATATATATATATATATGTGTATATATATAATATATATATATATGTATGTGTTGTGTGTGGTGTGTGTGTGTGTATATGTGTGTGTGTAATGATATTTTTATCCCTTTCGGTTTAAGATTCTATTTTCCCGGAAATTCTTCTCATGGAACCCTATCGAATATTCTCGAATATCCGCTAGTAGAAATCCTTCCGGTTCCACATTTAAAAATTGATTTTTAATGCGTAGGCTATATCACCCACTTGACTTCAAGTAATAGCTGATGGGTCGGCACAAATGACTATTTAAGCAAATGTCATATAAGGTTTCATGGGGATGCTTTGATATGTTTATGAATTAATGAAGTTAGATTGAATTTTCGAACGTCTTGATTGCTTTCTCATCACTAAGTTCCATATCTGCAGGAAAAAAGCCCAGAGCCGCACTTCGTAATGATGCAAAAAGTCTTATTAAATACATATATATATATATATATATATATATATACATATATATATATATATATATGTATGTATATATATATATATATGTATGTATATATATGTATATATATATATTATATATAATATATATATATATATTAATATGTATAATATATATATATATATATACATATATATATATATATATATATATATATATATATATATGCATGTGAGGTTTAAAAATTGGGGTTAAGTATTAAGCGAGTTATAATTAAAAATAGTTAGAACTCATTAACGATAACGTAATAGGAGAAAGACACAACCTAGAGCGTAACTATACAGAGTAAATAAGCTGACGTGGAAGTATACATAGGAATTTGCTTAGGTAGCGGCGCTTATAAAGACAGCACTAAGCAGGAACTCGGGTTGATAACATGCTCCACGCTTGTCGTAGCAAAATATGAGAACAAGGGATATCTAAATGGCATAGCCATGGATTACAATACAGAAGGATTACAATAAAGAAGTTTTTATGAATGTTTCTGTTTTATGAATGGGATTTATGTTTTTATGAAGTTTTCATAAATCAAATGGGTCTTCCATGCGTGTCCGTGTCGCGTATCCGGTCGTCCGTGTCATATATATATATATATATATATATATATATATATATATATATATATATAACGTGTGTGTGCGTGTGTAACCGGTTAAAGTATTCTTCACTGATTACATATGAAGTTAAATTCCATATTTTTTAGTTCCTAGGACAAAAACGTATGTAAGCGTTTGAAAATGCATGTAAAAAGTGCATACAACGATATAAACGTAGCAATGATCCTCAATTTTCTCTGAAAGAATAGGCAGCTGGTCTAGAAATTGAAAAAAAATGGTCGTATATAGTAGTTATTAAAATTCAGACATTAGTTTTGAGAAGGGTGGAAGGGTGCGATCTCAATGAATATGATCTCCTGTAAAATTTGAAAGTTTTGGTAGATTGGTTTGGTTTTTGGAGCGCTACGGTCTACTTTTTGTAACACGAGGGCTAATGAGACCGGGACCTACTGCTTAAAGCCGATTCAGAACTGCTACGAACATCCATTCCACAATGGGATTCGAACCCACGAACTCCGGTTCCGAAGGCCAGCACTCTAGCCATCGTTTGGCGAAGTTTTGATAGAGTGCCATTTATTTCCGATGAAAGGAAATGTCTCCATATAATGTCTCCGAAATGTTTGAATAATTTTGTTTCTTACCTATCGGAGACTGCAATATCTCTGAACATCTTTACCTTTTCGTGGGCCTTAGTTTAACAATGAGTTACACTACTGCACAACACCTGCGGGGGAGACTAACCGAAGGACAAAATCAATGTCAGTGACCCCCCCTTCGAACCCATTGGACAAGAGGGGTTGCTTATGCGGGTCAGTCGTGTTTGGCCCTCGCAACAGTAGACATTGGATTTAGTTCGGTAGATTTGAAGGCTCCTTCAGAGAAAAAGCAGGCCAAGACGGAGCGAAAAGATAGCCGCATCAGAGGCACGGAGCTGCTCCATCATTTTCATTTGAATAGATAGCGTTATCAGTGCAGGGAGATGCTCGACCATTTTCATCAGTATATGGAGACTCCATATTGATACTTAATTTGTTTTATTTGCTTCACCAGATTGTTCTTCATCAAAAATAGAATTGTAAATAAAGAGTCTGCAAAAGGGTAAGTCTTCGCTCGTTTGTATCTGGTGTTTTATTCTTTGTGTTATCTGAACAGACCTGAGATAAGTTATTGGTACTTAATACTTAGGAAAATTGCTTTTTACTTACTTGATCTTACGATATACAACAGCGAAAAGCGCAAAACCCACTAAAAACCAGGTAATATCCTGTGTTGTATTAGCTTTAGATGGATATTCCTAAAGAAAAGGGAAACACCACTCAGCTTCCAGGTTCCAAGAAATGTTCGGTTCCGGATGATATGCGCTCGGTCACTAAAGGAAAACATAGAGAGCCAAAACATTATGACCACCCCTCCATTTTGCAATGAACTCGCCTGGATGACGTAGAAGACATATGATCAGGTGTAAGTGGTATATTTAACTGCTGATGGAGAGTCTGAAGAATCATTCTTTCACTCACTTTTGTGTGTGATGGGAAAGGCTGCGGATCTAAGCGATTTTGATAGAGGGCAGATTTTAATGGATCGGAACAAGTATTTCCGAAACTGCACGACTCGTGGGTTGTTCGAGATCTACAGTTGTGAGTACTTATGCAAAGTGGATGAGTGACGGTGAAACCGGCAGTAGAGGACATGGTGTTGGACACACGCTATCAAAAAAAAGGTCGTCGGAGACGGTCTCGCATGGTGATGCAAAACCGGAGCCAGACAGTGGCTCCAAGTAGAATAGTATCGGAGCCCACTCTTCAGTGGACACTGTTAGATATGGGATTCCATAGAACACATTCGGGATGTCATGGGCGGCAGCTCAGAGTTCAAAGACCACCCATTCACAATATCTCGGATTTGCGTAACCGTTGCTTCAACATCTGGTACAATCTGTCTCCGGCCATCAACCAAGGACTTGAGTCATCCATGCCAAGGCGGGTTGAAGCTGAGTTGCTCGCCAAAGGTGGGCCAACTCGTTATTGACAGGGGGTCATAATGTTTTGTCTCTTGAGTGTACGTAAAAGTTGGTTTCAAACAGTAGACTATGAAGAAAATATAAGATAACTCGAAATATGTACCCTGAGGCGTTGCAATATGTTTTTCATCTTTCTATGGCAAATAAATAAATTCAATTTTCTGTATCTCAGACGGATATTGCTCAACAAAAAGGAAAACCCTTCCTACTACCTTCCAAACAAAGAAGTGTTCGATTCTGGATGATGCACACTAAGTCAGTATAAGACATCAAATGTCAAAGTTGGTTTCCAGCAGTAGACGAAGTAAGAAATGTACCACAGGGTCTCAACTAAAGAGTATAAGATGATTTCACGCAGTAGGGCAAATTTCAATTTATGACAATTTTAGCTTTAGTTTCAAACGGAAAGACAGCTTATTGTTTGTCTATTGGCTGTTGTAAACCTGAAAATGAATGGGAAGGGCATTATAGTAGTTCGTGACGTTGCGACAAATTGTTCTTTTCGCTATATCTGCTCAGAAGGTAATCTACCCTTACCATTGAAACATGCTTTTCATCTTTCCAGGGCAATTTTTTAAATTGAATTGAATTTTCTGTAGGACCAGGTTGGTATATACACCACCTCTACCTCTAGAGTTTAAATATAAACATGAAATATATTTCCTTAAATGCTTTTATTTAATTAATAATAAACCGCAAAAATGGGAGAAGAGAAAAAAAATTACTCACGGAAGTATTAAACAAGGAGTAAAGATTGGAATATATCAATTCCATTCTGTATTATTTATAAATGGAGAATTAAATATAAAAATTATATACAATCTGTTTATTTTAAATCAAATCAGAATAGCTATAATAATTCTTTTACTTCTCTTCTATTTAAACAATCATTCTTAATTGTATCTTTTCCTTTCTCTACGATTAAAGGGCGACCTTGATCTACGTTTTATTTACTATTGTCTCATTCTCATTCAAATTTAACTATTCAGTCTCCCGAAATTCAAACGTCAATTAATTTAAATTTCATTGTTTTGATGTGGCAGCGTTATTCGTTTAACTCCCCTTTCTTTTCCGCTGTTCAATCTTAAAACGTTCTCGGTTATGCGAGTGAAAAGCGACCCGTTACGTAGGAGTTGGTGAACGTAGATGACGTCATCAGGAGGCCAAACCTTTCGCTTTTACCTCACCTGGTACCACTATTCGGCTGTCCAGGCCAGTCGGCTCCCGCTTCTCGCCAATTACCCGAGCGATATTCTCAAGGGCGGCTTTCACGTTTTTGCCTTTCGATCAGTCGCGTGTATTTAGAATGTTTATTAATTATTCCCGTTTCCACAGGCCATTAGAGGGAAGCGAAGCGGCAGTGCATAATTCTCTTGTCGCGAAGTCACAGGAAGCAGGGGAGTCAACCGGTTCCCAAGCGGGAAAATCTGTCCATGGCGAGCATTCGTCAAGACCTCAGCGCTTTTGTTAATTGCGGATAACGCTATTTTTGTCCTTTCCGACTCTGGAATTTTTCTCTTCTTGGCGGTTGACAAGAGAAGGCTTGTCACCATATTAATGACTTGCGATATGAAGGAGTGTTAATGACGCAATGCGTGATTAGACTGCCTAATGATTAGATCAACTTTTTTTTTCGAGTGTATATCGTGGAAATATTTATTAGGTTTGGCGTGAATCACCGATAAAGCTTAATGAACTCGGGTTTAGAAATACTATTTTTTTATACAATACAGATAAAATATCTACACAATATCCTCGTAAATTTAGTTAATTCTCGTGTTGTGATGTACTTACAACACAAACATTAGTGTTGGTTCTCAAAGGGAAAACACAGTAAAATATACACTATGGAATCAAAGAAAAATACCTAATATTTAAACTAAAACATTTATTTTGTTCAATATTTACAAATTAATACATCACTTGATTGGTATTTAACATGACCTGCAATTATTTGGTTTTGCTCTTCATCAATACTCTTGAAATAGTATTCCTTATCAAAAGATTGTAAGACCCAGGTAATAATTATGAATATTGTTAAGTTTAACTCCAGTAATTACAGGGGAACCGGCTGGGGCTGTGAACAGGCCGGACGTCGGTGCGGGCGTGCGGCCATTATTTTGCTGGACGTCTATGCTGGCATGCCGATCATACGCATGCGGGTTCGGGAATCGATTGCTGGCCCGGGCTCTCTGGCTTGCTCACGGGATCTGGATGTCCAGCAACTCTTGAATCCCGACATCGAGTCCTTTTCCCACTTTTCTTTCATAACTTTACACCTCGGTTCAACGCCCCTTTTTTTCTCTGTCCCAATCACTTGTTGGTGAAATTTTCCCACATCTGCACCCCCTTCGGGTGTGCAGGTGGGCTCATTAAAATGGCCCCTTTGGTGAAAGTTGACATTATTGCTTAGTCCTGCCCCTTATCTCACGAGCACTTCCCTACCTGGGCTTGACCGTTACACTTGTGCCACTCCGTGAGATATAACTCCTCCGCAGGGGTCCCCACTAAAATTCGAAGTCAACAGCTGCACCTAAATTCTTGGAAATTTAGTCTACAACTGTGTATGCAAGTACTGACCATCGTGGGAAAGTACATCAGTAGAGCTCATTTCCGAACTAATGTCTGGAGCACGTAAATAGGTTCGTGGTAGCAGTTTCAACCAAATTCACAAACTATATCTCCG
>CM063500.1:122812108-122829608 GCA_032207245.1 Pardosa pseudoannulata | reverse complement strand
TAAATCTGTTTTTGTTTTGTCTCTATGGCAATTTAAAGAAAAGTTACAGCTTTTTAAAAATCAATGACAGCTGTCAAAACAAACTTAAGTAGCGACTTCGGAACCGGAAGTTGTGAATTTAAATCCTAAAAGACTTTAAATTCACAATTTCTGGAATTTTATGGACAAAACTTTTTAAATTTTCATAAAGATTAATTTAAACATTTTTCTAGAATTTTTAATAATTAGCAACTTGACAATTAGAAAGTTTTGAAGCAAAGAAAGTATGGGGAATTTTAAACATGTTTTTTATTTTTTAATAGTTAAAGTTGCTTTGATAAACTTCAAATGCGTTTTTCACAGAACGGTATTTTTAATAAATGTCGAAACTTGAAAATGTTATTTCTCAAAAAGTTCTTATAATTTTGTTGAAAATTATTATGAATGCTTTTGACAGTATTTACTAGTAATGAAAAAAAAGCTTTAAATTTGGATAATTTTTTAATGATGTTACACTCATAGTCAGATATAAAGGTAATGAAAATTCATAAAAAATTAAATGTGTATGAGTTTGATGGACGAAACTTTTTTACCAAATGTAAATTAAGCAAAGATTTCAGATGATTCACTAGTCCAGTGTATAAGAAAGGTGTTGTATACAAAAATATCGAAATAATTTAATTTATTAAAAAATTAGACCTTTTGAAAGACCTCGATTTTTTTACTAAATTTTCTTCATTTATTAGAAATTTTATAAAAACTTCCTCAGGAATAAAATTTTAAGTGTAATTCTCTTTGATAATATAAAAAATTAATCTAAAAATGTAAAAACATGAACTAGTTTCTACGTTTAAAGAATAAAGTTTTCCGAAGGTAGACGGATACCTTAAGATCGGGGGGCTTTGGACCCTGGGACTCTTCATTCCCTTTACAAAATTCTTTTTTTTATACCAAGCCCGTAGACCATTTAGAAGATACAAAGGTTCAAAATTATTGAGTGCTTACTTTTACAAGCACTCTGATACGTGGCAGATCACTCAGAAAGAGCGTTGCACTCATAATATTTGTATCCTCTCAAAAAATTAGTTTCATTATGTCGGCTACAATAATGTTCGTGGGTCAATATTCTATTTTCCTAAAAAGATCCTTTTAGATGGCAAAACAAATCCTGAGCAAGTCTGCTTAGTCTCTAAATAACAATAATCCATTTGGAGCATTTAAGTCATTCTTTCACCTAAACGAAATGTTCAACTCTTGTAGTTCGTGTGTCGGCTCGCATAATTGGTGTTGAATTGATTGAACAACAACAAACAAAGAAAGCCTAAGTTTTAGACTAGCAAAACCAGGGGTATCTAAATGACTTTCACGGTCAAGGTTACGAAGTCCGCAAGAGTAATTAGATCCCATTCAAAATTCCTGTAAAGCACTAGTCTTCGCCTACCTGGGTACTTTGAAGGATATCTGCCGCGTGGGGATGCCCAATACTCTTTTATACCTTCTCACACACATACATACCACTGGTACTAACCTGGAAGACCTAGTGCCGTGTGTGTTCGGCTGGTGCATGAATTGTTAGAATATTTGCTTGAACAACAATATCAATAACTCCAAAGAGTACTGATAGCCTAAGTTTATTATGTTTCTTTTCTTTTAGTTTTAGAGCTAAAAAATTTAGGTTTGCATATCGTCTGGGTCTGACAGGCCGTTAGGTCTGTCCAGGTTGGATTAATCTCTCAAAAGAAGTTAGTCAGAACAAGACATCTAGATCCCATTTCAATTTGTAAAGCATGTTTCGCCTACCTGGGTACTTTGAAGGTTATCCGCCGCGTGGGGATGCCCAATACTCTTTTATACATTCTCACACACATACATACCACTGGTACTAACCTGGAAGACCTAGTGTGTGTTCGGCTGGTGCATGAATTGTCTGAATAATTGCTTGAACAACAATATCAATAACTCCAAAGAGTACTGACAGCCTAAGTTTATGTTTCTTTTCTTTTAGTTTTAGCGATATAAAAGTTTAGGTTTGAATATCGTCTGGGTCTGACAGGCCGTTAGGTCTGTCCAGGTTAGATTAAGTCGTCAAGTCAACAAGTCAAGTTAGTCAAGTCAACAAGACTATCTAGATCCCATTCCAAATTCCTGTAAAGCACTAGTCTTCGCCTACCTGGGTACTTTGAAGGTTATCCGCCGCGTGGGGATGCCCAATACTCTTTTATACATTCTCACATACATACATACCGCTGGTACTAACCCGGAAGACCTAGTGTTTGGTCGGCTGCTGCATGAATTCTTAGAATATTTGCTTGAACAACAATATCAATAACTCCAAAGTGTACTGATAGCCTAAGTTTATTATGTTTCTTTTCTTTTAGTTTTAGAGCTACAAAAGTTTAGGTTAGAATATCGTCTGGGTCTGACAGGCCGTTAGGTCTGTCCAGGTTGGATTTCTTCTCTAAAGAAAATTAGTGACGAGACATTCGGCCATGTGCAATCGAGTTAGTTTACAAAGTAGTGAGTACAAAGACGGTTCTCATTTTTCGAAGATAACTATTGCTAGTTTTTCTAATTTGATGAAATGGTAAACTTTATTCAAGGACGGAGCAATTAAGAAGTTATAAAGTAAAGGGTCTCAAGTAGTTCCTTGATATGAACTTATCTTGATATGAGCTTAAATATTAAAAGTTAAGATGGAAAATGGTTTTTTTTATTCTAAATGGAGGTGGAACTTGAGCTCCACAATTCCCTTTATTACACCCACTACTTTGGAATACTGCAACATACAACAAAAGGTTTTCAAGCTAAAGTGTGATATCTTGATATGAGCAGTTTATCGTGCCTTTCACATTAAAAAAATATTTCTCCAGAAACGCAGCCGTGAAATATCGGAAAAGTTAGGTTCCGGAGTTCGTATATGCATAAAAATATATAACAGGGGTGGACAAGCTCCTTTATAGTCCGAGCCATTTTTCAAAATTTGAAATTTTTCGGGAGCCGCAATTAAATACGTATTTAAAAAGGTCACCAACATAAATTCTTTGGAATTTAATGAAATTAGTATATTTATATGAAACATTATGAATGTAAAATATTGAAATTTTTCTTACATTTCTTTATTTTTTGAAGTTAAACTTTTTTGTACAGCGTGATATATTTTTCATTTTAATTATATTTCAATAAATAAGTATCCTTAAAATAGTACAATAAATGAGTTCAAATAGTCATAAATTAGCTTAACAAATAGTATAATATAAATACCTTAACAGATTGTATAATAAATTTAAAAATAGTTTAAATAAATAGCTTCAAACAGATTTTTTTTAATAAACTGCATAACTAAATAGCTTAATAAACAGCATAATAAATAAATAGCTTAACACATTTTAATCTGGCAAATATATCTAATAGCTTAAAATAGATTAATAAATAAATACCTAACAATTTTCCAGTGTTGATTGGTAGATACATTTATTGAAGTTATAAGTCAGGAAAAATCCATCACATAGTCATTACTTTTCCAGGTACAAAGTTTAATTACATATATTTCAGAAAAAAAATAAATTAAATGTTAGTGCTTTATATATTAATTTAAATTGTCAAAACATAAATAAAATTGAAAAAATATGTCGACAGTAAAGACAATTTAAAATATTTTTTTCTCGAACACTGTTAGTTTGGTATTCAAAAAAGCTATCAAAGATTTTTTTTTTTTTTACAGAAATTATATTATTAATTCATTTGGAACATCTCTTCTTTAATTTTTTCAAGGAAATTTTTTAATTGTCGTACTTTTGCATTGGTGCAGTAATTTGCTTGTGTTACACTGTTTTCTTAAATAGGATTTTAAAATATTTTGTAGAGATCTTTAATACTGCAGTAACTTTTGGCTAAGAATTCTTTTTCTAATTTCAGGATTTATGTCATTTTGGCAGTTTATTTCTGATCCTAGGTAGGGGCCAGGCTATTTTAGTCGCCTTTTACGACACGCATAGCTGAAGCTTCATCAGTTGTAATAATTTTTTAAAATATAATAACGCAAAAAATGAAAAGGGAACTTGAGTACATTTATTGAGAGTTACAAATAATCCTTCAAAGAGTCACAGGTTGGCAACCCCTGACTATAACATACACTTTTAAAAAATCTGTTGGAATTTGTAAATTTAGTTCCTTGAAAATAAAAACAATTAACTAGGATTTGTTCAAATGTCAGTGCATTTGACATTCCAAGGATAAATGAACAAGAGTGCGTTAATTAACTCTAAGACTTTCGTAAGTATATTTACCATTAATTTAATCACTTTATTAAATTTCGTGGTAAGATATTTTACCTCTTTTCATTTGTGCTGCTATCTATTAACAACACTAAAAAATCAGTAAAATTAATGATGATAAACCATTTGACTTCATAATGTTGCTTTAAGCTTAAATAAAGAGTATTTTAATATAACTTCACTAAAAATAAATAACACGCCATAGGATAAAAGCCTGCACGGTAGCAGAAAAGGGGAATTCGAAACCTCAAACCTTAATTCAGAATGCAGGTGCTTCCACAATTCAGGCACTATTCTACCTAACATAACGAGAATACAGTAGGTAGGATGCTACCTTTCCCTACAAGACTTCCTGGGTTCGAATCTCACTGCTGGCAAGGGTGTTCGTTGTCATTTGGAATAGACTTTTAGCAGTGGGTCTCAGGTTAGTTAGCCCTTGTGTAAAAAATGACCAATTGGCTTTATACGTAATCCACTTTTGTTTAATATAAGCAACGTTAATATAAATTGAGATAACAATTCTCAAAGAGAATCTCACATTTACTTAGCGAATTCTGCTGCTATTTCTAATAATATTCTCGGGCAGTTATTTAGGGATATTAACCCCTTCCCTGTTTTGCCCGTACGTCGTACCGGCACAGCTTTCAGGCCTTTACTGATTTGCCCATAAGGCGTACGGGCAATTTGATTTCTATTTCGCTAGCACTGTTTCGGCCCTATTTTTTCCAATTTTATTAACAAATTATTCGTATAGATCCAGTAAATGACAGTTTATTGTATTTTCTACTCTGATTGGTTCAAAAGCGCAGGTTTTTTCGCATGTTTTGTATCAGAAGACGAATTGTTATCTTTCAGTGTATAGCTTTCTGGTTATATTTTACTAACCGCCTGATAATTTTATTGATGTAAGAGTTGAATAATATATTTTTACTTTTAAATAATGGATAATTCAGAGCGAATGGAGCTAATTTCTTGCGATTCGAACTGTGACTCGGAATCAGAAACTGAATTATCTGTAAATGATAGTAGCGAAAGTTTACTAGATGACCTGGATAGTAGTGACTCTGATAGTAGTACAGATGGAATCAGTCAAGCAAGACAATTGTTTGAATTTAATTGTGATCGCCTCCTAGATTTGCTTTCAATGGAATTCCAAAAATTAACTTGGATATCGATGAGACTAAAGGTAAACTTCAGTTCTATGATGCTTTCATAGAAAGAAAAAAAGTTGTAATAAATGCTTAAAAATATTAGAAATGTTAATTTTAATAACATATCTTTACTTAAAAATGTAAAATGAACAAAAAAAATGCAATAAAAAAATGTGACATTTTTTTGACCGAATTCTGGAAAAAAATGAAACTGTCAAATGGTTAACATCTTTGGAGAGAACATCCATTAAACATCAGCTGTCATCCAGGTTTTTTTTTCTCTTTCTCCGTCTGGTGTTCTTTTTAATCGTTGAGACGCCGCAAATTATGACAAAAAGCCTGGCAATCATCTCTACATGTATCCATTCTCACCTTTGCAACAACAGCCCTACCAAGGTCTAAAGCAGAAGTTCTCTCTGTATCTTGGAGGCAACAAAATAACAAGAGAAGGAATCCGCTGTCTTCCCCACACACTCTCGCTCTCCGACATATTACCCAAGGCTACTTCCGTATCGATGGAATGAAAAAAAGGGGTGCTCGTGCTGGGGCCCCCAAACCACGTGACTGCGTGGCCTCGCCCTCAATTGGAGAGGGTTTACGCCCATTGCCGTTTCGAGTGACTTCTGACTTTTTGAGGCTTTTTTCTTTGTTTTGGTTCAGACGTAATACCTTCTGTGTGTGTCCGGTTAGTGCCGATTCGATTGCTTCTGCCTTAACCTGCTGGGTTTCTCACACTTTCCTTTAAATATGGATTTGCAAGAATGGATTCAAAATTGGACACGACGATCCAGGTGTAACATGATTGTGGATTATGGCACTTGCTTGTAGGTTGGAGTTAGTCTTTTGGCGTCACAGAAGTGATAGTTTTCAGCTCTAGGGCTGTACCTGGTAGGCATGTATTAGGGCGCTACAGGGCGTCCGAATAAAGCGAGATAATGCATTGAACGAGGAATATACGGCGCCTAAATATCATGGAAGCTCCCTGTTCAGCGCTCTTTATTTTTTTCTTATTAAAAATACTTATAACTATAAATCGTAGGCAAAATCAGTGATTTCATCCAAGAAAATGGCCTATAGTATGATTCGCCCACATTAGTAAAAATACTCGATTTTCTTAAATTTGCAAGTGAAAGCGCCCCTGAAGAACATTGCGCCCCAGGCACAATGTGCTTCAAAAGCCCATTCCATCAGCGGGGTTTGAACCCGTGAACTCTTACCAAAAAGCAGCGCTCTACCCATTCCTTATTGAGCCTACCCTTATTGAGCTAGATGATATATGACAGGTACAGATTTATTTTAATGTATCAACAGTTTAAGCGCTTACATTTCACTTTTAGTAATTTGTAAGATCACTTAACTGGTAGACCCACTCTAATCGTGTATGTTAACCCTCTGACTGCTCAATTTGTAAACCGAGATCTCTTTAAAAATTGCGTATTTTTTGTTGCATAGTTTAAGTATATATATAAGCATACTATCTATAATTCTATTATCTAATATGACTATAGTTCTAGTCATATATTTCTATTTATTACCTAATTAAATGTCTAATACTGTATATAATTTATTCCACTGGTTAAACGGTAAGAAGGCGTAATGTGCTTCTTAAAGCTGTAGCGTCACAGCTCTAAAATAGGCAACTTGGTAGCGTTATCGCCGAGCAGGGTTTCTTCACAGGCCTGATGAGGATGACTCATCGAACACAAGCGAGGTGGAGATGAAAAAAAGAATTTATTCTCGTATATACAGATATTTACATGAATTACATCCTCGGCGCGCTCATTCATCCTCGCCCGCCGGACAATAACTCCCCAGCGTCTTCTCCCACACCAAACGCTTGGCCCTCGTGACGTCACTCGAAATCCCCCACATATCTCTCTTTTTCCCAGAGGAGATTAGGGAGGTGAGAATGGAGGCATGACCCCCCAGATAGCAAGAATACGTTCGACTGACGTCAGAGTTAGCCGTAATACACAAACAAATAAATAGAATAATTTCCAGTAGCGTGATGCTACAGCTTCTTAATAGATGAAGAAAAACACATGCCTGCTAAAATCGCTGGATCATCAAATTTTGCTATATTTGAATTGCCTGTGGAAGTCGCGAGATGAACAGTCAGAGGGTTAATTAACTTTTAATTAATACTCCAATAGTCATTTCAGATATCTTAGGTACCCCATTTCTTGTTTGCGGTATACGCTAGTTTTTAATCAAATACTTTTCCCATTACCAATTACTTAAATGCATAAATGTTCTCTTTTGAATTTCTTCTCTCTAGCATTCCTTAAGCTCTACTTGCTCTACGGAGGGGGCTAGATGAGTATTAGCTTCACAGCTATGTTTGACATAAATATATCTATCAGTATTGCCAGCTGAATTAGAATGAAAAAAAACTTTACACTATTACATAATGGAATATTCTTTACATAAATCTTCAATTCTTTTTTCATAAGGGTAAGATTTTTTAAAATATTAAATGCATCGGGAAAACAATTTTGGTTTGGTTTGGTTTTTTGGAGCATGTACTTTTTGCAACATGAGGGCTAATGAGACCAGGACCTACTGCTTAAAGCCGATTCCGTACGGCTACGAACATCCATGCCATAGTGGGATTCGAACCCACGAACGCCGGTTCCGAAGGCCAGCACCCTAACCATTCGACCGTCGTTCAGCGAAAACGATTTTGGAGTACAGTTTTCAAAACGCAAAACAATAAATTGCCAAATAAAAAAATGTCAAACTACGTGAAATATTTGAGTGGAAATTTGATTATTTCCAAATGAATAAGAAAATTTAAAAACATGAATGTTGCTGAAATTTCCATCTCGTATTTCTTTGTAATAAATACCTATATTCATGTGATTTAATAATTCCGCCTGCCCATGGTTCGAATTGAGAATGTACAAAAACGTGGATGATATCAGGAATTTAAATCTTCAATTATTTCAAAAACATTGGGCAAAGGGCTTTACAGAGATTTTCAGAAAAATCCAAGCAAGTCTTTAACTCATTAAAGCCCATCGTCCTCATTTGAGGACAGTCAAAAAATGGTTTGTAGAGTTTTTGTTTTCTTGAAACGATTCTTCCTTTTTAATGGAAATAGATATTAATCTCATGAATAATCTCAAGTTTTCAAATATGATCTTATCTATAATTTTGTCATTTCGATCGGCATTTTATGATCTTCAAGCTTAGAATAGGAACGCATTATGACCGGTATTCTGAACGTATACCGGTCAAAATCACGGCGAATAGCCATATCTGTAATACGTCATCTCTTTTCAGTACTTTTCCCATGTATGATAGCAAATAAATCTCTTATCGCGAAGTTTTCCTTTTTTTTAAAGACATCTTATTATGTTTTAAAATGACACCTCCTTACTATTGATGACTTGATGTCCTATTTAAAGGTGTTTAAATTTCCTATTTTGCTTTACTTCCAGGTGTCTATAATAGCTTCTATGTTAGTATATTTACTAATATAGAGTCATCAGAAATATCCGGGAGTTAATGGGTTGATTAAAAGCCTTCAAAGATCCTGTAGTGGGCTGTAGTGTCTTCTTCTAAAAGCCCCTCCACACAATGGTCCAATTCAAGCCATTACCACTGGAGGGGGTATGGCGCATCGTGGGCGATGGTGGCAGAACGAAAAAATAGCTTTGGCGAGCGATGGCTTAGGAGGCTGTTTTTCTCCAAAGATCAAAGGCAGCCAGATGCGCAACTAATGTGCGCAGTAGACCCTATAGACGAATCCACGTGTTTGGATCATTTAGTGGCCCAGCGTGTGGATGCAACCCGTTCTTATCTATTTGATTTATATATCCTTTTAATAAAAATTATTAAATATTTTTGCAATTTTATTAAAAAATGGGTCATTTACATACTGTTCCAAGGGTGATGATTACGCAATAAAACTACTCCTTGCTTATTCTTCCAGTATGTAATTTACTTATCATGTGCTTCATATTTAAAAGGTTCATAGATAACATTTATAAACCAATTTAATTGGATACCAAAAAGTTTCTATGGGTGCCCCTGAAAGGGTTAAACAAAAACCACAATGTTCTTCTAAGTATTAAACCATATTATTCCAATTAAGGGGACATATCACCTTTAACCCTCTGCGCATCCCGCGATTTCCACGGGCAACATAAAGGTAGCAAAATTTGCTGAACCCGCGATTTCCGGGGCATGCATTTTAGCTGTCTATTTAACTGTGCAAGTTTTTCCCGTTTATTCTTTCATTTTGGCTTTACTGGGTTTTTTAATTGTTTATTTATCTGTAATCTAGCAGATGGTTTTAATTGTTCACATTTCAGCGAAATATAGAATATTTTTTGTAGCATTTTCAGCGCGCTGTTCATAGCTGAAAGATGTCTGTCAGGAAGCGTTTCGCGAGTGATATAACCTATACTCCTGACGATATTTCTGCCACTGATAGCACTTCTGACTCTTATTTCAAGTATATTGAAGATAGTTATAGCGAAACTGATGAGAATTTCTCGGATTCCTCTGAGGATAGTGATGAATCTGAAAATTCATTTTCTATTTAAAATGTTCGACATTGGTGCAAAATTGATATGCAAAATATTCCACCAGATCCTGCTTCATTTCCTCTCCTTAAAAATAAATTCCCAGACTAAATTCTACTATTTTAACTTTATTCTATTATGTTGCAAATAATGCTACATTGTTTTGAGAACTATCTATGACGACTAATTACTACTGTTTAAAGCCTAAACGTATGTAATGTTTCGAAATTAAGCTAGTACAGATCGTCACAACAGTACATGAGAGTAACAGATCCATGAGGCTAACTGCTCGACACTTTGATAGCTATATAACTCGAATCCCATTAAGAAAGAGGTTGTCGTAGATAGTGTATTGTCTGTTTACAAAAAAACCTGAAGGTGGAACAAAAAATTCGAAATGAAACGCGAATTCAGTGCAAAGGTTGCGATGTAGGACATTGCCTCGAGCCTTGTTTCGAAATGTATCATACAAGACTTCATTTCTAATAAATGTTTTGTAAGTATTTTGAATTTTTTAATTAGTATATACGTTTTACTTTTGTATTTTATAAAATAATTGATAATTTAACCAAGATTAATTTTCAAAATTTAGCTTTTATATCATTATTCTTCAATTTCATTTTTCTGAACACATTTTTTAGGACCTAATTCTATATTTAAAAAAAAACTCTTTTACAAAATTTTTTTGTAAATTTTAACTCTAAAATGTATATAGATTTGAAATATGTAATAAAAAATATGCAATTTTTGAACCTATTTTGATAAAATAAATACGCAGCGAGAAGGTTAAACCTTGAAAAAATCATTTTTTTGTTTTTTGCATTTTTACAATCTTTGGAATTTTCTGAATCCTTTAAAACAAACCCCATTCAAATATTCGAATTACAACCTGAAAACTATGACATGAAAAAGAAACAATGCCAGCATTTGACATTTAAATCATCCAGCTGGTGTTTATGTTTGTCCCTGCTGTTGTGTCATCACTTTTAGCTTTGAAACTGTTTTAAGATTAATATTTTTCAAATAGTATTAAATGATGCATTTTATGTATTTAATGATGGTTATGTTGTTAGAACCAGTGTTATACAAGAACTGCCTTAACAAATTGGTAATTATGCAAGAGTATTTACATACAACAGTGATCAACAGCTGAAATCATGGCTGAGATGCTTACGTTAATAGCTTGCAAAGCAAAAAAAAAGATATAAAATTGCTATAAAAGTAAAAATATTAGAAATAGAAGGGACAATGTATACATAGAGGCAATTTTAAACCATTTTTTCAAGTGTTTTAATGGAAATAGGATGAAAATATCTAAAGTTTTAACTTTAAATGCATTTTACTCAAAATAATGTTTTTCAAACTTGCGCACACTCTAGAATAAAAACTATTGCACGTATGGATCTATAATTTTCAAGGTAAGTACATTATAGTACTACAATGAAACTACGCCTACTTTTTTAAAATTATTTTATTTTATGGATTATTTATTGTATTTGAAATTTATTTATCAAACGTTATTTTAGGTTTTTTGAAAAAATTTTCTCCTGGTGTAAAATTTCTGATAGCTTTTAAATTTTAAATAGGTGGAAAATAATACCTAATGCCTTTTGTTTATAAAAATGCAAAAATTATTGCTGAAATATAGTTTGTGTTGCTGTAAAACAAAGCGAAGTGTGACAGTAAAATTTTTAAATTTTCAAAACAAGAACTTTTATTTTATAAAAAAAATTTCTTAGTTGCCAGAAACGAAGTAAATACAGAAAAATAATTAACTAGATTCAGAGATTAAATGCTAAAATTTCCAAGTAATTTCCATAATAAGAAAAAAAAAAGTTATGGCATATCGAAAAATAACAAAAATTCCACATTTTGAAGTCGTTTAACCCTTTGACAGTTTCATTTTTTTCCAGAATTCGGTCAAAAAAAATGTCACATTTCTTTATTGCATTTTTTTGTCCATTTTACATTTTTAAATAAAGATATGTTATTAAAATTAATATTTCTAATATTTTTAAGCATTTATTACAACTTTTTTTCTTTCTATGAAAGCATCATAGAACTGAAGTTTACCTTTAGTCTCATCGATATCCAAGCTCAGTTTTGGAATTCCAGCGAAAGCAGATCTAGGAGGCGGATTCGAAGGATTATCAAAATTAATTTAAAAAAGTCTTGCTCGACTGATTCCATCTGTACTACTATCAGAGTTACTACTATCCAGGTCATCTAGTAAACTTCTACTACTGTCATTTACAGATAATTCAGTTTCTGATTCAGAGTCACAGTTCGAATCTCAAGAAATTATCTCCATACGCTCTGAATTATCCATTATTTAAAAGTAAAAATATATTATTCAACTCTTACATCCATAAAATTATCAGGCGGTTAGTAAAATATAACCAGAGAGCTATACATTTAAAGATAACAATTCGTCTTCTGATACAAAGCATGCGAAAAAACCCGCGCTTTAGAACCAATCAGAGGAGAAAGTACTGCAAACTATCGTCCTCTATTCGAATAATTTGTTACTAAAATTGGAAAAAATACGGCCGAAACAGTGCAAGCGAAATAGAAATCAGATTGCCCGTACGCCGTACGGGCAAATCAGTAAAGGCCCGAAAGCTGTGCACTTACGGCGTACGGGCAAAACAGGGAAGGGGTTAAAGGTGATAAGTCCCCTTAAGTTTAGACACAGATGTTCAGAGGCTAAAGTTGTTAAGATAGCCAAATCAGTGCAAGTACTAAAGTCATCTCGACAGTAAGATATCGATAGCAATGAGGTTTATTACTTTTTCTCGAAATGAGCCGGAAATGTTATAAAAGTTCCTCAGTGAATGTAATTTATTGACATTAATAAAGTTTATTAATTTAAATCAACATCTGAGGTTTATTTATTTATTTTTTACGTCATCTTGCGGCTCTCTAAACAGCTCCTATCCAAGAGAAGGCTGAAGGACTCCATATCCGAACAGAAAAACAAAATCACCGTGAGCTGAAGGTCGCTAACGGATTAAATCAATGAAATTAACTAGTTCGTACACTGAGAGGAAAAAAAACCAGAAGGCATGGGTGCCATTGTCTAGATTATGTGACAAGAATTTCTAGACGTTGTTAGCAATGTCGTGAAATTGTACTTTTGATGTAGCAAAGGTAAACCTTGGATTAAGGGGGTTGTGACGCAATCGATATTCAATATTCAATATGCAATCAATTCTATATTCTCGAGTGAGAGGTAAAGTGAAAAATGGATCACAGTCAAAGATAAAATTGGAAATTTACTTTTATTCTGGATTAACTACGGATATTTACAAAGCAATGTTAATTCCCAAATCATGTAGAACTGCAAAGGACGGTTGCCGGTATAACTTCCTCACGACGATCACAGTCGAAAGAAAGACGAGATTTGATAATCTCTTACAAGTGGGGAGGCTTTTCAGGGTGCAATCGAACAAAATTTATCTCCCGTTCGGTATCCGAGACTCTGCCGCTCCCTATAGGAGCGGACTTTACGAATCCCCTGAACTAGAAAGCTCGCTCTGGTAACAAACCGCGAAAGCCACCTACGAAAAAAATGACGAAAATATCCCTGAGTCGCAAAATTGTAGGCTTTTTATACCTGGGGGATCAGTTACGGTCCAGCAAACTGTTTTTGGGTCAGTTAAGATCCCAGTTACTTGAGAACTTCAGTTAAAGTTACAGTTATACATTTTAGCTGAATTTTCATTCGCTGGCTGTTCCTTCATGGAATTTCCGAGCGTTTCATTAACGAGATCCATCAGGGACGTATTCGTCTATTCAGTCCGATTGTCAAGATCCCAGACTCTGCGACGCCACGCTATTGTCCTGGTAAACAGGTGTACTCCGATCAGCTGTTTTGACGCGTGCTCGGACAAAGGGCAGTCTTCACAGGGTTTTGTACTCATAGCTTAATAAAAGTGATTTCTACTTGCTTGCTTGCTCAAGGGGAGGCAGCCAACTTAATTTATGTTACGTTTTTATGAGAATGTTCTGAGTCGTTCAATTTAGGATATCGATAGAGTTACTGTATGCTTTACTCAACCATAAATTAGTTTTAACCCCTTCCCTGTTTTTCCAGTATGCCGTACGGGCACAGCTTTCGGGCCTTTACTGATTTGCCCGTACGGCGTACGGGCAATCTGATTTCTATTTCGCTTGCACTGTTTCGGCCGTATTTTTTCCAGTTTTAGTAACAAATTATTCGTATAGTAATTTATTCGTCCAGTAAATGATAGTTTGCAGTTTATTGTATTTTCTACTGATTGGTTCAAAAGCGCGGGTCTTTTCGCATGTTTTGTATCAGAAGACAAATTGTTATCTTTCAGTGTATAGTTTTCTGGTTATATTTTACTAACCGCCTGATAATTTTATTGATGTAAGAGTTGAATAATATATTTTTACTTTTAAATAATGGATAATTCAGAGCGTATGGAGCTCATTTCTTGCAATTCGAACTGTGACTCGGAATCAGAAACTGAATTATCTGTAAATGATAGTAGCGAAAGTTTACTAGATGACCTGGATAGTAGTGACTCTGATAGTAGTACAGATGGAATCAGTCAAGCAAGACAATTTTTTAAAATTAATTGTGATAATCCTTCGGATCCGCCTCCTAGATTTGCTTTCACTGGAATTCCAAAAATGAACTTGGATATCGACGAGACTAAAGGTAAACTTCAGTTCTATGATGCTTTCATAGAAAGAAAAAAAGTTGTAATAAATGCTTAAAAATATTAGAAATGTTAATTTTAATAACATATCTTTACTTAAAAATGTAAAATGAACAAAAAAATGCAATAAAAAAATGTGACATTTTTTTTGACCGAATTCTGGAAAAAAAGAAACTGTCAAAGGGTTAAAATATCTAAAATTTCAAAGATGAACCGATTTAGGAACGGATAGAAAGGAAATTCCGGCCCATTTGGCTTTTTGAGATCTGTGCATGAACATCATACTTCCCAACGTGAAACTGCAAAAAGATTTATTAGTGAATCTCTCAAAGTTAGATAATTTTATCACACTTCACTTTGCATAATATGATAAAACTCAAATATCTATCTTCAACAAACTCTTCAAAGCAGACGTCGTAAAGATACCATAAGTTTTTCCGCGAACTCACTCATGGTGACTAATTCCTATTTTTTAGCCAAATACAGTTTTCTGTTTGTTTGTTTAAGTAGATTGCTTCAGATTGGGATTATCAAGAGATAAGCATTATCAGTCATCTTAAAGGCCTCTCGACTAAAGTTCGAAAACGTCGAAAAACCCTGATGAATCTCTCAAAGTTAGATAATTTTATCACACTTCACTTTGCATAATATGATAAAACTCAAATATCTATCTTCAACAAAATCTTCAAAGCAGACGTCGTAAAGATACCATAAGTTTTTCCGCGAACTCACTCATGATGACTAATTCTTATTTTTTAGCCAAATACAGTTTTCTGTTTGTTTGTTTAAGTAGATTGCTTCAGATTGGGATTATCAAGAGATAAGCATTATCAGCATCTTAAAGGCCTCTCGACTAAAGTTCGAAAACGTCGAAAAACCCTGATAGCTGGAAATGTCAGTTTCGAAACATTTCATTTAACTGAGAGTATCTATAAATTTCTGAATTTTATCTCCGTCTTTTCCGTTTAACTTGAGCGTAAATGTGTTTAAGATTCTATTTAGAAAGTACTTTTACAAAATTCATACTGAATCTAAGATTTACAGCTAGCCGATTAATATTTTACGCTTCATTACTGACTATTAACACTAGAATTACGGTAGTCTTTGTAAACCTAGAATTACAGCGGGTGTCATGTTGACCCATGGATAAGATATCTGTATATTTCTCTATATGATATAATATATTTGTGAAAAATAATTTAAAATAACTGAAATTATGACAACTACAGTTTGTTTTTAAAAATAGACAGACTTTACAGGTATGTAAGATCAATTAAGCGATTTACTACGTTCTCTCCTAAACTTTGATCACTTGGTCTCATTTCATCTTTTCCTAAATAAGGAAATCCGTTTAATAAGTATTTTGTCCTAACATCTACTGCTAGCCAAAATTTTATTCCGAACTTATCGAGCTTGTTAGGTATATACTAAAAAAACGGCATCTTGTTTTTGTAGGAATAACTTTTCATCAAACGTAATATTTCCATTTGGTTTGTAGCAAAGCTTACAGTTTTCTATAAAAGTATTCCATACCTCGGATACTAGTGTAAATTTATCATATTGCAAACTTGAAGACCTTGTTAGTTTATTTTCAAAACGAAGAAATTTCATAACTTCCGGAAACCTATCTCTACTCATAGTTTCATGAAAAAACTTTGGTCCAAGTCTTGGACCACAAACTGAGAATTGGTAAGCCCTTGGCGGCTAATGCCCCCTTATGTATAACAACGCTATGAATGCTTCCAATTCTGCTAATAAAATAGTGAAAGAGTCATTACGGAGTTTACACTTGTCTTCAACATCAGTATATAGCCTGCCGTATTTCTAGCTATAATCATTTGTTAGGGCTAAAATAAAAATGCGATTTTCTTGAAATCTTTACTATTTCGGAGATCACAATGATTAAGAAAAAGTCAAGAAAGGATTAAGATATTTGCAAAAAATAGAAGAGCTGTCAGAGATAAAAGTTCGGTAGGTGTGAAAATGATCCCTTCCGTAATTCTAGTGATAAAAGTAAATTTCAGACTTGGCTGATTACTATTATCTATGAGAGATGTATTAAAACAATAACGAACAGTAGAAACAAGTGAAGGTCGAAAATTAACACTGTACGTTTTTGTAATTTTTAGAATGTTAAACGTATAGTTTTACTCATTATGCCTCAATAAACTTAATTTGGATTAATTCAGCCTTTTAATGAGGTTGCGGCTATAACCGTCATGGCGCCAGTGGACTCTAGACACTAAGTAATGGGACGAATCCGGCTAGAACAGCAAAAATTTAAGAACGTAAATGACAGGTTTAAGGACTCAAATAAACAATTTTTTGTGTACAACAAAGTATTTTTGGGGGTTTTACACGAAATGTTAGTCCATAATCAAACAAAAATAAATGAATGACAAAAAAATTTATCATAATTTTATAATTATTACACATTATTTTCGGTGAGGAAAACGAACAGGTGGAAAAAGAAATTCAACCTAAAAAATTGTTTCCAAAACATAATACTAGGCTTCTACTTGTATGCACATTTGTTAATGCATATTTGTTCCACTATAGCCGTAGTGTCTAAAAACAATAATTTCGTTTCGGACGACTATTGCCGCCGTGCTACATAGTGAACTTCTCTTTGACGGCTATAGACGCAAGTGTCCGTCAACGAGTTAAGAAGCTACAAAATAAAAATTAATATTTTATTTCTCATTTACATGTGTACGGAGGTACTTTACTACGATGGTCAGAACGTGCATTCACAGCTGTGGGAGAAATTTCCAAGAAGAATTTAGATGCAGTTGTTGACTTCGAGTTTGAAGGACCCCTGCGGAGAAGTTATAGATCACGGAATGGTACAAGAGTAACGGTCAAGCTCGCACAGA